>BLKR01000190.1:0-197500 GCA_011170035.1 Teleogryllus occipitalis | reverse complement strand
CGTTTTATGAAAGAAACATTTGGTCTTATCCCTTATCCTTCAGAATGTTTTCAGTTCCTCACACTTCACCGTTTATATTCATTTCCCCACGACCAAACGGAGTTGTTTTATGAAACAAACATTTGGTCTTATCCTTTATCCTCGTGCAGTTAACGAATTCACTCCTTATGCTCCCTACGAGTTCGAAGAGTGAGGGACCACAAAATTACACCTTTTTGTTCCGTCTATTACAATTTTAGAGATTAACGATCTCTTCTGGGAACCCCCTCTCCGTAGCACGGATGGACAAACTGTGAAGAATATTGGCATCTTAGTCAAATTAAATACACTCTGGTATTTTGTGCAAACTAGTTGCACGGGTAACTCCTCACTTATTAGCAACAAACGTATTTATTAGCAATAAATACATACCAATATTATGTTTGTCCATTGTTGGTACGCCAGGTGTGGACGTTCCAAGTAGTTTCCAGTATGAATCTATTTCCACTACCAAAAAAGTTATTTTGAAAGAGTTCACTCTATCGTATTGAACTGTGATGAATTACTTGTCTTGAGGACAGCCTCATTGGCCCAAGCTATGCCTCTGCGAGTGTTCTCAATCCACAATTATTTTTTTCTATTTTGCATATGATGTTGAGCGTAATATAAACTATAAGAAATCTAAATCACAAACTATTGTATTACTCTGCTGTCTGCCACACACTATTTACAGGGCAGAAATTTATAGTTCAAAACGAGTAGATGTTTAACTAACATTTTCGACCAAAACCTTACGTAGGACTTTCTGATACTAAGCCCTTCATTTAAACTTTATTTCATTTACATAATGGCAATAGACACAATAAGTTATGACATGAGTTGGTGCTTGTTTTGATAAGCAGAAAAGAATTCTCAGCTCTTACTATTTATTTGAACACTGAACTTCAAATTACCAATAAAATTATCTATACATATTTAGGTATACTATACAGACATTGGGTATACTGTTGTATAATTTTTTCAATGATAAAATATATTCTCAATTGTGTACTTTTAATGTAAAGAAAAAATATTGTTTGTGTGCAATTTTTCTGTTATAATAAAAAATAAATAATAACAACCTTAATATTAACGTAAATAAATATAAATGAAGAAAGTATTTATTAATCCACGTTCCTTCGAATTTATTATAAACTATATTAACAGCATATCTTCCTGGAACACCAACAAAAAATTATTACTTCTGGAGACTCTTGAGCAGGCTACATACCCGTGTGCAATGCACTAATTGTCAAGATTAATGCGCACTGACGTTAATGTTTTCCCTTGTCATTAATTTATTGTCAATCCAAATGAATCATTTAATGGCTAAGCTGTAGGTATATTGGGAATTCTTGGAATTAAAACATTGCTGTTTTCACATCCAGTTAGTATTTTACAGATTATTTTTTAGTTCTTACACATGAGTACATACAGCATATTTTAATGGACGCAATCTCTACTCTGAATATAATGATTCGTAGGTCAGCTAATATTAGTTATTATTAAACCCCGATTATAAACTAAACGCATACGTTTACAAATATACAAACTTACTACACACATTTCTGGTAAGGTGTAAACGGAGAAGAAACTAATCATGACATGATTGTATCATTGCACAAACTGGATGTACTCGGAAGCGATTGGCGCGCCATCTCTAGGATGACAGCCATAGTCAGTGATTCCCTTTATTTTGCTTTACTACAATTATTTAGTCGACAAAGAGCTTCGGTACTGATAAAGACATTACTGTTAATATAGATATTATTGCCATTCATAAACTGTGGTCTTCCTAGAAAAACTCAAGAAAGAAACATAATCTCAATCAATTCCAAATACAGGACCATACAAGACATCAATTCTCCAACATCATCTCAGCAGAAGATTCTCAGAAGATCCGCATCACCGCTAGTTACAATACGCACCTGATCATTTAATTAATCTGCTATATGTTCGTCCGAATGGAACGATCAATCAGCCATTAGGTTACTCATCAGAAACGCATCTCGCATAAAGACACAGATGCGAGCATCAATGGCAATGATGGGAATCTATAAAGGAGCGTGAAAGTTGGGGTTTCTCTGCCGACAATGGGCGACGCTCAAAGGCGTCCGCGGACCTCCCCGCCCGCTATTATATTGGCCCTAATTCAGCTTTCGTCGACGCGAGGTGGGGCGGGTGGAGCGCGGGGAGAGGGGGTGAGCGGGGCGGGGCGGGGCGGGGCGGCGACGGGCGCGCTTTCGACGCTAGGCATCGCCCCGGGCGTCGGCCCCGCCCTCCGCGCCACCGCCGTCGCTGCCCACGTCTGCTTGCGATGTCGGCGTTTCTTGCCTTCCAAGCACACTCAAAAGAAAGGGAGGGCAGAGAAACTTATGGCTGTCGATATCCGAAAATGAGCGTGTGGTGATATCCTAGAAAAAATATTTTATATTTTACTAATACATTATTGATTGGTATTGCCTTCAATACGGAGTTCGATATACTCTGCATAACATACCTGGTTCGAGAGGACCTTGGTTACAAGGGATGTGTGAAAATAGTTGAATGACACTACGTAATATTCTCTAATGGAGGGAAATAAGATAGGGGATTATGGGAGGGGAATATTAAAAGACAAACCGAGTTCATTTAACATCTAGTTTAATAGTAAATAAGAAATTCTTAATTATTAAAATTAGGTACAAAAATAAAATATTTTACGTACCATGGGCGCTAACATGTTCTAAGGATCTCGGACGACAGAAAACCCTTGAGGTTTTTGACACCGGTTGATCATCAGAACCCTTATAATACTTTTGGTACATAAATGACTATAATACAAAATATATTCCTAATGCCGACCTGGATGGCCGAGGTGGCTAAGAGCGAGTACCGACTCAGCGCTTCGGTCCAAAGGGTCGCGGGTTCGAGTCCCGCCTTGGGCATGGCTGTTTGTCCCTTGACTTTGTATGTATGTGTTGTCGCGGAGGGCCTCGCGTTCTGCTGACCCCAGATCAGAGGAGCCCGCAAGTGTGTTGGTGTCTAGTGTATGGTCAAATATGTGTCCCATCGGGGCGTAAAGGTTAACCGGTTGTCGGCTGGATAAAAGCCCTAGATAAAAAAAAATTCCTAATTACATCTGGAATTTTCGAGTATAAAGAAAATATAACTCAAGCAATTTAGCGTCTAGCAATGTAGGAGACAACCTAAGTATGGTAAGCGCACCAACATAATTGCTGAAAGTGAAAACGCGTAATGTAGACCATTTCGAGGAAGAAAGGCGCTTGCAGAGGAAGCAAAAAGTGAGAAAGAGCGCGGGGCTGACTTCTTGCGCATGAAGGGCGCGCGAAGCACCAGGCACTGAATTAAATGCCAGTCAGGGGAACGGCGCCGTTCACGGTCACACGGCATTCGTTCCAGCGTACGTGGCGACAATGGCATTGGGGCGGCCGCTCCGAGTTCACTTCCACTGACGCAATGAGCAGAACTGACGGACGGACGGAGCAATGCACTGCTGAATTCGAGAGTTGCGCGTTTTTCTTGAGACTATTTTCAATTGTAGTCGAATATGGTAAAGCACACTTCTTTCAGTTCGAAAGACCGATGGCAATTTCAGACGTCATTGTCACTGAGTGAATAGGAATACCGAAGCACTACACAATAATATGTGTTGTTCTAAAACGCATTTAAAGTTTTGGTGGTGCATTGATTAGTGCATAATGCATGGGCTTATATAGTACTTATGAGGGCCCAGCACCCACGACAATTTAGCATTCCCACATCAAGCGACTATTGTTGACAAAATCATGCCATTTTTGTAACAAAACGTGAATTGCAAAGTAGAAACGTGCAATAGGAAGGTTTCGGACGTTACGACACGTGTGTTATGAACAGTGATATGATGTGAAGACCCTTCTGTTGGAACAGATAAATTCCTTTTCATACGCATAGCATTGGGATGCCACTGTGAAAATTTTGAAAAGGCCCCAAAGCCTTAATAGGTAATAAAACATTTTATTTTTTTTGTTATGTTTAATTCAAGATATTCGCCTTTTTAACCAGACATTTTGAGAAATTGTTATACGAGATTCGGGGAAATGGCTCTTCAAGCCATCTGGCAACTGTGTAAATTATTTACTATAAAATAAATTGTATTTATTAATTGATGATTAAAATTATAATTTCATTCTCCTGGTAGTATATTTATTAATTTAGCAGTAAAATAAGACATATGCAAAAAAATGTCGCAAAATATTCAGTTGCAATGGGAGTCCCGAAATTTAGTTGCCTCCCCCTTGTATTACTCTGAGCATTATGATCGATCACACATGAAGCAAATAAGAAGAGCTTCGCAAAGTAGCAAAGCAATGTAAAGCCGGAGAGAGGAAGGTCCGTGTGAACGGGCGGGCGTGCTCGGGGCGCGGGACACGGTGCGTGGCAACGCCGCCGCCCCCGCCCGCGGTGCAGACGTGCGGGCGCCGCTTTACGAGCCAGCCAATGACCTGGGCGTCCGCGGCCTCAGCTGATAAGCCCCGGGCGCCCAACGCCCGCGCGCCCCGCCGCCCGCTCCGTGGGCTGCATCCGGATTCGCCGCGCCACCACGCGCCCCGCTGCCAGCGGACACTCACAGTCACTGGCATTTTACTTCATTTTTTTCTCCTTTTTTTATTTTTTTTTAATAGTTTTTATTTCCTTGTTCGACATTATTATGCCTTTCAAGGGTTTTTATGATACATAGTATACAATTTTGTGTAATTACATTTCCTCATGCATGAACAATGGTAGAAGACTAATATTTACAATATAAACAATAACAACTAAGGATATCCAGGAAGGGTCCTTCAGGAAAATACATACAATATTTGAATTAGAAACATAAATATTTAATTTAGAAATGTTGTAACCTGCTTTACAGCTAATTAAGGAGGATGTAGTAGGTCTTTAGAATATCTTGATTTTATTCGTGGAAAAAGATTGGCTGATTTACCTAGAGTGTACAAAGGAGTGGCTGGGCAAGATGAAAGAGAAGAGTAGAAATTAGAAGAAAGTTTTAGAATCCAAGTTTTCAGAGGTTCTATAGATAGTTCTTTTAAAATTTGATCATTTCTGATATACCATGGAGCTTTTAAAATATTTCTTAAAAATTTATTTTGCAGTACTTCCAGTTTTTGAAGGTTGTTTTTAGCGGCACCTCCCCTTTTTTTTCTCCTGAACTATGTTCGTTTATAGCTAGGGACCGGATTTGTATCCTCTGTATATGAATTTATGCAGTAAAAGTGTCGAAAATATGCCCTATAAAGTATACTGTCAACTCCGGTTATAGTGAACTCAGATATAGTGAAATCTCGGTTATAGTGAACTTTTGTTACTGGTCCAGTTTCACTTGCGTTACAAATAAGCACAAAAATATTCGGTTGTAGTGAACCTGAATCTCAGTTAAAGTGAACGCAGGAAATAAGTCCTGGAAATTAATTGGATCTCTTATGTTATTAGGTGAATAAAAGGGCCTTCGAATAGTGGGATGGTGTTTAACATTGCAAGAGGCATTGAAAGATGTCTTGACGCATTACGATTCTTAGAGACAAAGGTCAATGCAGAATCAAGTATGGACACGAGAGCACGAACTCTGGAGAAGGATCTAATAAAAAATGTACGTAGCAAACAACTCAAAATAATTGATTTTTTACGCACAAATGAAAATATTGAAACTTTCAGGTCGTTCTGTTAATGCATTTGCAGTATATTAATAAAAATAATCAGTGTGGAAAAATTCCATTTAATTTTGACATCATAGGATATATTTAACCTCTGATATAGTGAACCAAACATTTTAGTCCCTAGAAGTTGACTATAGCCGGAGTCGACTGTACTCATATTTTCGTCGTCGGACATCTTTGTCTCATCTAACAAGTTTCTCATAATTTTAAGCGCAGTAGTACATTCATTCGTCACTTTATTCCTCGAAATGAACGTTTGCAAAGTGTTAATAGTATTACATAGCATATTACATTGCAATACTTCTGCATTCTTCCACATTCAAAGTTGATTTAATACATATTTTCAAAAGTGTATAATGATAGTGCAGTAACTTTCATAAAACTATTATTGGAAAACATTTTATTTCTTTGCATTCCTTCAATCATAATTTTGGTGGAAAATAAAATACCGCAACAAAATATTATATTACAACTACAAGAAGAAATTTGATTTATTTAAGTCAAAGAACTGTATGTGACGTATTGGAGAAAAGATTATCTGCGCACGATTTCTAGAGTTCCAGAATCCCTTCCTAACATTTAAACTAGAAATAGTTGAAAGATAAATAGAAGTAAAAAAATTAATAATAAAATTTAAAAAAGTGCAAGATTAGCAACATTTGAACAACTAGACATTTTCGTTCCCGAGTTATAGAAAACTTATTTACATCGGTAAACGAACTCCAGATTTGTTTTTTCTGCATTGCTAACAAAATAGTAACTCACCCTCAGCTCTACTCTTATCACTACAAACAAAAGGAGAGCTCAACAGAACGTGCGCATAGTGAAGCTACAATTATTTACCATTAATTTCTTTACCAACTTTGTTTAATCAAGCTAAAAGAGAAAAAACTAGAATAAAAACAAAGCAGAAGATTTTTTGGTAGAAAATTGTATTGAAAAGTGAGTTTGAATTGAATAATGTAATTCTTTTTGCTACGTATGCATGACAGCAACAAACCCATCCATGATCGCTATAAACAGGTCGCTGTTCACGATCACCGTCTGTCTGTGAATTGCAAACATATACAGCATCCTCTCTTTTCACTTATCCTCCAAGCGACCTAGGCGGATTTTCTTGAGTCAATGCGCAGTGGTATATTTCATTCGCCTGTGACAAATAGAAAGCGCCGCCCGCAGGAAAGCTCGAGACCCGCGAGCACGTGTCTGAGGCGGCGGGCAGTCGCACGCGCGCGTGAGGAGGGTGGGGGTGGGGGGCGGGGCCCATTCACTCGCGGGCACTCGCCTGGGACCTTTGGGGCTCGCCTCTGCCGGAGTGGAAGCCATGGCGAGCATTTGGGAAATTTTGGAACGTGAGTGGCAAGAGCTAGGTATACTTTTGGCATTATGGGTCGATTGTCCGACTTTGCCAGCTACCTAATGGTGTGGAAAACTTTGCGTGAAACTTTATTGTTAAAAAAAGTTGATGGTCATAATTAAAAATGTCATGGTTATATTAATTTATGCGTAGTCAAAAAATTCTACAAAGATTAGGATGGCTCCTTGCTTTGCTTCTGGATAGTAAATGTAACTAAACTTTCTGAGAAAAATTTCTTGAATTTTCTTTTGCTAGGCACGAGACGTCTAGAAGTTAGTTTTTTGTCAGCAGTACATTCAAATGAAATCAGAAGATAGTTTTCCCTTGCATATCTGTTTCGTAGGACCGAACATTTATTAGGTATTAAAACACTCTTTATTACCTTTATTCATAATAGTGCGTAGTAAAAGAGTGGACAGATTCTGAAACTCAAGAAGACGTGGTATTTCAACTTGTCCCTTACATTTCACCTTTTATACTTCATACACGATGTGCCTTAATAAATTTTATTATCATAGACGTCCGCGATCTAAAATAAGAGTGGGGAACACCTTTTCTGTGCCCTCGTATCCATTCAATTTTTTAAATTTACATATGACATTTTTCTTCTCCCCCATATTCCTCAATATTGCCCAATACTCCCCAATAATGTTCTCCCCCATACGTCGTATACAGTTTTTACTGTTTTTGACAAAATGAATCAAATAATTAAAATACTTGTAAAAAAATATGTATGTATATTTTCAAATTTTTAAAATGTATTTTTGGGTGGTTGTAGAAGGAACCATCTGTGACTTCGTGGCATTATTTCGGAAAAAGTTCGTATGTACTTTAGCATGTTTAGGTGTTCCGACCATTTTTATTAATTTTTTGAGCTTGTTTAGAAGTTTTGGTAGTGGGAGGTCGAGTGCTAATTGGCCACCTTTCAAGGTTTATTCGAAAGTTTCTTCACGATTTTGCATTCAAAGTGTGCGATTATTTTGCAATTTTAGACAGTGTTTTTGGCAAAAATAAAAAATTCAAGATTCAGCTAAAAATAATTTTAATTACTGAAAATTAGCGAGTCAATGAGCTACAGCACAACATGTGTTGATTTTTACAACCAAGTAAAAGGTGGAAACTTTTCAAATTTAAAATACCTTCTAGGCAATATTTATTCAGACATTGTATCAATAGACTAATGTGTTCATGCGTTTGTCTTCAGTGCCTAGTTTAAAATATATCTACTATATGTTATATTCGTCATTTTACCAGAAATTTAAGATATTTACCGAAATAACATATTTTTTATTATGTAATGCTACGAGGCTTCTTTCAATATTTCAGGGGCCACGGCCCCTCGCCCCCTATGCGCACACCTATGATAATGATTCAATTTATCACACTATATTTATAATAATCAAATTCGCAAATGTCGGTGGATTGAGAAGAGAGAGCACGCCCCCGGTCTTCCGTGTTGGGCCAAAAGGAGCGAACGCGAGTGCAGCCCGCGCTTTGCCCAGCCCTGCGCCGCGCGGCGCAGTGCAGCATTTCTGTTATGATAATGCCAGGGGTCAGCCCAGAGGCATTGTGGTCCATCCCGCGCGCTGCGGTCGCCACGCCTCATCCCTGCCGCCGCCCGCCCGGGCGGCCGGCTCCACGATGAGAGCAGCAGATTACTGTATTTCTGGTGCGCGGACACAAAGACCGTCGTAATACCCAGCGCAGGGAGGCCCAAGATGCAGCCGCTAGATAGGCCTATACACAGCTTGTCCATGAAGGTATCATTCTTTGTTAAATGTTGCGTCTGCGGAGGACCTGGGCGGGGGACTCCTACACTCGAGTGCAAGTAAACTGGGCACGGCGCAAAGGCACCACAAGCCAAAGGACTTCGTCGTTTCATGGTCTAGAAGCGGATCTTGGCGAAGTCAGTTTGTTATTCTTCGGGATTTCCTCCTCCAGCTATCTCCCTCCCCAAATCAAGGCACCATCCCAGCCCGGACAAGCTCTAAGCTCTCAACTGATCTTCCGACATGTGTGATAGTATAGTGCATCTAAGTGTATGTGAGGGTATTTGAAAGAGAAGAAAATGGGGCAAGGAAGAGGAAAGAAATATCACGCACGGTCGCCTTCCAACAGGAGGTCCAAGGGTTCGAGACCCGACAGTGGCTCCCCGAAAATCTCGAATGGGATCTCAAGATTTACACAAGAAAAAATATTTCCGTAAATATGATCAATTTCTTGTTCGCCTTATTTTTCATTTGACAACTTTGGGAATTAATACATGGTATTAGGCAAAGAGGCACTCCAAACCAACTGCCAGCCCTGTAAATGGTTCAACATAAAATCAATTGCAAATATGTTTAATTTATTTTCTGGTCAAATATTCATTTGGAAATAAAGTTTAACGGAAGAAGGGGCCCAGAGGAGCCCTGAAAAGTAGTTACCCCCTCCTGGTTTCGGCTGTGCACGTTTATGTTACCCCCCATACCGGTAGACCAGTCGGGAGCTTAGAGCTTGACCTGAGTGGGACAGTGCATCGCTGAAGGGAGATATCTGGTAGGGGAAATCCCGGCAGGCCAACGTAGGTTGGCGCCGGATCTCGCCATCCAGCGGGAAAAGATCACCGTCACCTCCCGACCAAAATACATGCACTACACGTACGGGACTAATGACCATAGCCGTTGACGCGCCCGGAAACATGAAATAATCAATCAACAAGTCAATCGGAAAAACTCAGAGCAGAGCAGCCGGCCGCTAGAATTCTCGTCCAGACAGTGGCTGATTTCGACCTACCTACGCAGCTAGTGTCGAAAATCTGCTGCCGTCGGGACTCGAACCTCGGACTTGGCGATCTGAGCAGAAGAGAAGGGGGCTCTGAGCCCCACCCAGTCGGTCCAGCGATTGAGGTCCCCGAGGCTGCAATGAGGCGGAATCGCAAGGCGGAGCCGCCAGGCGCAGAGCGCCGCGACGCCTCGGAGCGCAACCGCCGGGCGGAGCGGCGGGCGTGCCCGCGCGTTGACGCGGCTGCTGACGGCGTTGACGCGGTGGCGCACGCGTCACGCTGCCGCACACGGCGCTGCGTGCGAGAAGACGCCCCTCCCTGGGCTGGGGAGCGTGAAAGCACGCGAATGCGAAGGCACTTAGGGAAATGCTTCCGTGTGGTGCGTCGTTTGGCAATTCTCAACCACGACCCTCGGACTACACTGTTGCAAGACTCTACTGTTGAACGTAATGCTTCCCAACCTTCTACAGTTGAGTATCATTAGGTAACATACTTACTAAAATTACTGAGAGTATTGAACCTTCGTGCGTTTTTCAAAGACTTTTTAAGTTAAGGCTTTCTTATTAGTATACAACTCGTAAATTACAAAATAAAATAATAATTATTGTAGTAATAATAAATATTAGAAAATTAAATACCCTAAAGATACAAAAGATTCAACTCCTTTAAGATACCCCCAAACTGCATCTTAAACTATATCATTATCTTCTTGCAATTAATATCTCAAATGGTGAAATTTTCACGTATCCTCCCAGATCTGCCAAAACTAAAACCATCCAAAAAGTCGTTTGTCCTTTCAGAGGACGGCAGTTTGCAAGGAAGTGTTTCAAAGCGGTTAATCCCATAAAGGTCCCAGCTGGACCGCACTCAATGCTTCCTCGACTTGTTTCCGGGACACGCTGGCCAGTGCGAGATGTGCTCGTACACGCCGCAACAATGGGCGATATATTCAGCGCCATCACAAAAGGGGGAGTGTCTCTCTCAGGGTACATATTACGAGAGGTTGGTTATGTACGAAACTATAAGGCCACAGTTTCAATATTTCTTTCTTTTCAATTATTCAAATCATTCAATAATAAAAAATATATGTTCCTTGAAGCATTAGCATACTATAGGGATATATTAAAATTTATTTCACACTGCATCTTTCAAATCACGAATAATATTCTCTTGAAAGGATTTGTTCTTCTGTGAAATAAAGAAACATTCTTGTGACAAAGATTATTTTATCAGCTGTTAATCTATCATTTGCAGTAATATCTGATGAAAGTGTACTTTCATAATCCAGAAAAATAATCTATGGAAATGGCGCAAATATGCATGTTACTTGGTGAAATAACACTGCTGCCCGATTATCCTCGCCAAACAGAATGGAAAGGTATAGTCAATTCCAGATTATTCAAACGTTCTAAAGATTCTCATTCAACTTATTTTGAGTCACCAGAATCTCTATCATCCGTTTTTTTTTTTGGAATTCACTATTATGAATTCCTTTAAAGAATTTTAAGGGCATTGCCCTTTAACCCAGAACTCTTTCTAATAAAGTAATATTCTAAAAGTCATTAAACCAAAATCTTCTTTCACATACAGTAAAACATCGATAACGTTAATTCCAAGGGATCGAAATAATCAGTTTTCGTGTTATCCGATTATTGTACACATCCTTACTGCTATGTTTCCTTGACGGAACGCAAATCTGCTCGTGTGACGGAGAAATACTTGTTAAGCGAGTACGTCGTAACAAAGGTTAACTGTAATTAAATAAACAGCTTTTGTCAGAGTTTGGTAAGACATAATAGTTATTTATGCCTCAAGGGCATTATAAGTGTTATAATTATAGAGTGACAGCAAAACACCGAGGGCCCTAGGCATCATTCAACTGTTTTCATATTTCCCTCGTAACCACAGTCCTCTCGATCTAGGTACGTTATGCAGTGCATATCGAACTCCGTAACGAAGGCAATACAAGAGATTGCTAAGAAAGTGTCTCTACCGGAAACATGGCCCATGCGTTTGGCTCAGGCCGCAGGGGCGCGCGACGCGACGCGACGCGACGCGCGTGGAATTCGGGGCGGGCGGCCCCCGCTGCGCGGCCCGCGCCAGGCTGTCTCCGGCGCCGCATCGCCACGCACGGGCGGCCCGCCCGCCCGCCCGCCGCAAGGTCAGGGCCAGCCAGCCCCGCCCCGCCCCGCCACGCCCCGCCCCACCAGATCGCGCGCAGGTCCGGTTAAGCCGACGCCAAAGCGCGCACAATCGCCGTTCCTTAGACGTTTCCTTCCACTCTCGACTTTAATCAGTGCGTTGCGCAACGGGAAGTGTCGATAGTTTCTCACTGCACTTCGCCAAACAACCACCTAGGAAGATTCCCATTTTCATGTTTTTTGTAGAAGTAAAGGTCCCACATATTTTCCATTGTTATCGGTCATTCCATTCTTATCACTCCCGCCCCGCCCTACCCCGGTCAACCCCGCTCCGGCCCGCTGTGCTCCGCCATGGCAGATCGCGCGCAGGTCCGGTTAAGCCGACGCGAAACATACGTCGCTAATTCGTTACGTTTCCCTGTCCTACAAGCCGACTCTTGGATTCTTTCACGATCTACCGAAGAGCAGAATACAAGAGCGCTACTGTTTCCTTGATGTTTCGCTACTCTCTAGCATTACATTTGCCCATCATTACTTCTGAAGTAGAATAATACACAAGGCAATCACGATATCAGGCCACCAAGCCAGATCAGAAATCCAGTCACTTCAGATCAGGAATTCTGCAAGTGAATAGTTTCGCTTGGTTCTGAGAGGAAGTCAGTACGTGGTTTTTCGTTTGTGCGACTAAAGCAGATGTTAAGGAATGGAACATTCTGACTGCCCGCGAACAACTACGCGTGGCGCCGGTCCAACGTATGGCGCGATGGCGATCCATGGGCGGGAGATAGGGATCTATCTCTACTACTTGCGAGTTCGGTGGTATAAAGATTAACGTACGGATCTCGAAACCAGTAGAGGGATCATGACAAAACTGGAACAGCCCAGAGCATTCGCATAGCTCTAGTCACTATGTATCGGCATCAACACATAGAATCATTCTGCGCATTAAAAGTGCATAAAGAAATGTTTGGAAAAATATTGTTTGGATCTTAATCTGAGGATCTACCAGAGATGAAATATAATTAGATCTTATAAGAGACATATTTTAGTAGATATGTATTCCATATTTCTTTGTTAAACGTGCATATTTCTGAAGAGCCCAAAAAGTGCCCATAATAATAAAACATTAATTTAGTGATTTCAATATAAAACGCATCATTAAAGTAGAAGTAGGACAAAGAGAAACGCTGTACTATAAAGTAGGAACATTATTCCACACATAAGAAAATTATATTAAATGCTGGACAAACTAAGTAATCTTTAAAAAAAAGTAAATGGCAACTTAACCAAAAACCTAAGGTTACTGAGATTATTTGCAAGTCACACGCAATTAACACAAGGAATATTCAACATATTGTAGTACCTTGAAATAGAAGTAACATCATCACTTCTCATTGATTCTGTTCTTTTGTACGGCTGGAACATTCCATGGTCATCTAGCGAGTAGCATCAGCAGAACACACTTTACTTACCTAAAAAAGAAAAAAGTTTGTGTGAGAACATTGTAATTAATTTTTTTCCATTTTATTTATAATTTTTTATTACGTATTGTCTTATAGAATGTTTTTACATAACTCATCTACGATTGTTCAAAAGATATTATCAGAAAAGGAAGTGTTTAAGAGAATCATTGCATGTGGAAGTAAGCACTTACGATTACATCTAGGAGGGGGAACTGTTTCCGCTTTCCACGTCAACCCGTACTCACAGCCCCAACACGTCTGAAGCGGAGTAAATGCCGAGAAAAATAGTACACAGATTTTAAGGCAACGATTAAGAATATAGAGAAATGATCTCTACTGTCACCGAAGAGCCACTGAAACCTAAGAACTGTAATGTCTTTCGCCATTTTCACTTTGGCCGCACTGACTAAGTAAGACAAGTTAAATGTGATGAAACAAGTAGTGATAAAAGTAATTCGAGGATGAACAGTTAGTACATAGAAAGTATAGAGAGGATAGTTCATATTAGTCCGTTGATTGATTCATGAATCCAGGCGCGTCAACTGTTGAGGTCATTAGTCCCGTAAGTGTAGCACATACATTTATCGCGGGAGATGGCGGTGATATTCCCCCGTTGGGTGACGATATCTGGCGCCGACCTACCAGTCGGTTTGCAGTGTTTTCCCCAACAACGTATCTCCCACCACCGGAGCACCACCCCAGCCGGGACAGGCTCTACTCTCCCGACCGGTCTCCCGGCATGTGTGGTAGTGTGGTGCATGTTAGTGCGAGGATAGGTCAACAAAAAGGAAGGAAAGATATAGCGCAGTCCGTGGTCTATTTGTTAGGGAACAGCTCTGGTATTCGCCAGGTGTTGATCGAAGGAACCACAGAAAACAATCTATCAGAGCAGCCGGCCGCTAGAGTTCTCTTCCAGATAGTGGCTGGATGGATCTAGCTATGTAGCTAGAGTCGGAAAACCTGCCCGCGTTGGGACTGGAATCCTAGGACCTCCCGGTCTGAGGCACTGCAGACGTATTTGTTCGTGATGGAGCTCCCCGCGGGTTGAACGACCGTGATCTGGCCGACGGCGGCGCGTCGCGAACGCAAAGCTGCCCCGGGCCGCCCCCAGTCCCGCCCCCGCCGCCCAGCCGCCTCATAAACAAGGCAGTCGCGGCGCGGAGTACATAAACGGGGCGGATCATAAAACGACGCGCGGCGACAGAGTCCCAGGCGGAAGTTCGGAGACCTGCCTCGCCTCGCGCCGATAGCGTTACCATCGCCGCCCTTCACCCGAGCCCCGCCCGCACACGCCTGTCGCCGCGCCGGGCAGAGGTTTGGGCGGGGCTCTCCGGACGCAATTGGACCACTGGCCAGTCATTCTCTAGACCAGGGCTGACCAACTGCAAGGCCTCAAAGGTCACAACTATAACCTTTAGTATGGTCGCCGGCCATCTTTTCAACCCTCCGGCGATCCATACCTAACTTCCCCGTATTGTTGATTTCGGTACTTAACTCTGTTGTTCTGAAACGGGAAGGAGGGTGTAAATGGATCCATGCGACATATCAGGCTGTACTGTGCATAGCGCATGGTAACATTGATTTATTTTTTCGGGTTTCCGGGCGCGTCAACTGCTTTGGTCATTGGTCCCGTTAGTGTACTGCATTTCTTTCTCGGGAGATAGCGGTGATCTTCCCTCGCTGGTTGGCGAGATCCGGCGCTGACCTACAGTCGGCTAGTGGGGTTTCCTCTTAACCAGGACTCTCCCACCAGCGGGGCACCGCCCCGGCCGGGACAATCTCTAAGCTCCCGACCGGTGTCCTGGAATATGTGGTAGTGTAGTGCATGTTAGTGTGTGTGTATAAGGGGAGAGGATAGGACAAGAAAGAGGAAGGACAGCTCGCGCGCGGTCCGTGGCCCGTTTCGTAGGGTACTGCTCCGGCATTCGCCTAGTGTTGATCGGAGAAACCACGGAAAACTACCGATCAGAGCAGCCGGCCGCTAGAATTCTCCTCCAGACAGCGACTGAATTGGACCTAGCTGAAAAGCTAGTGTCGAAAATCCTGCCGCCGTCAGGACTCGAACCTAGGACCTCCCGGTCAGAGGCGCTGCAGTGACATCAGTTGATGCACTGAGAATCGCTCCCGGTCGCAGGGTAACACATTCGGATGATTTGGAATCTTTGAATTTACTACAAAAAATCCTTAAATGTAAACTTAACCGATGTTAGATGAAAGGGAGTGTTGACCCCGGATGGGCGCGTGCGGTAGGCACACAATGTTCTCGCCCGACGTGGATGCATGGGACTTCCACGTTTGACAAACAACGCTTCACGGGCCACAATAAATGTTGCAGCGGGCCGCCAGTTGGACAACTCTGCTCTAGACCGTCACTCTCTCCTAGAGGAATTATCGTAAAACGGAACCCACCCCGGTTTCATCCTGTTGTTAACGCGGTTACGCCAGAAATCAATCTCAATAGATAAGAGAACCTCGAACCTTGTGCGGCGATAAACCTCTTGACAAAGGAACGTCGAACTCTGCCGAGATGTTTCATTAGGCACTCAATTCAACATTCTGCGTAAGGTAACGCTCGCCTCTGACACACCGAAACGAACGGAAAAGTGTGCAATTAAGGGCGCTTGTGTCTTAAATGTTACGATTGAATTATTGATTGGTACTTATGGGCGCGTCAACTGCTCTGGCCTTTAGCCCCGCATATTGTTGTGCATATTACATCTCGGGAGGTAGAGGTGTTCTTCTGGAACAAGATATCAGGCGCCGACCTACATGTCGACCGGCCGTTTCTTATGATTTATTTATTTATTTTACGTCAAAAAACAGTTCAAACTGCTTATGACGTGCTATGGGGAAAAATGAATTGTGTGCACATTTTCAAAATTCTGTGATCCCTACACTAAGTCATATACTACTTATATTTAAAAAAACCCTCCCATGTAATAAAATCTATTTTCAAGGATAAATAAGCAATAAATTTTGGCTCTTATCCATGTTATCCTTCGAAATAATACTTCCTGCCGCGACAACATGGAAACGATAATTTGAATAATTGTATTTCCCACTGAACTCTAGAAGACGTGCACAGAAAATGAAGTTACATTTATGTCCAGAAGCAATTCCAGATTCTGCTCCGGGTAGTGATTGGAGAAACCTCAACACGTTACCAATCAGAGCAGCCTACCGGTAGAATTCTCCTCCAGTAGATGAACTCGTTCCAGATATTTGCGAAAAAATAAAAAGGGGCTCATCCCGTATAGATAAATACATGTGGGTATAATTTCATTCACTCAATAAAATGCCATGCATTGAACTTTTTACTTCAGAGAAATGTTTAAATTTTGTGAGTAGCAATGAACTTTTTTCCTGAATTTGCGGAAAGTTAATTTAAATGCTTAGGTAGGCAATGTTCTTCCTGTAATTTTGAAAGGTCAAAAACTTCTACATGCGATATGTATGTAATCATCGAGGTTGACGAAATATTTTAATTACTTGAGAACAGTAGTTATTCTTCACGCCACACGTTCTTTGAAAGGATGCAAGTACTCACTTGGGGTCCTCAAGCGTGTACAATGACAGTGTTTAGAAAGCCTGCGACAATTTACGGCGGTTATAGAAAGTGCGCTTACTTGTAATGAACCACCAGCCAATTCACGGCTGCGACGCACCAAGGTAATTTATCCCTATGTTATACAGAGAAAGCATATTTTATTTAGTGCTTCAGGCACGAAGTCATTTGCCTACAGGTTAATCCAATGAGGAGCGTACAGTTTTGTTTACTCACACAACGATACATTATCGACAAAAATGTTATTTAGGCTACAAGAAGTTCCCGTCGAAGAAACGTTTCTTGTTGTACTGAAAACTGATATAAAGTATCAAGATCTTTTTAGCACCAATAGCAACTACTCATTCATGATCTATCTAGATATCCCCGCATGTCCAGAGCAAATATTGTAAAATCTGTGACGTGTTGAGCGCGTTTCTTTTCCATACATACTTATGTCAGGAAATGTTTAAATTTCCAAGGACAGTTATTATTTGTTGTTCATTATAGATAATGCAAGAGTGTGGTATGGCTGTAAAAATTGCCTCAAAGCTGTGGTGCGAAAATTTGGAAAAACCAATATCTGATTATAAGCAGGGTTTGATTTCTGACAGAACGCGACGGAACGGCGTTCCGGTACCTCAGGAATAAGTTTTAAATTATATTATATATAAATATTTCTATTAAATTAATACTAGTTAATTTTGGGCGCGTTCCAGGACCTAAAATTTTAGAAATCAAGTACTGGTTATAAGTATTAAAAGTATACTCTTTAAAATCGTGTATACTGTCGTAAATACAATCCTTGAGATCCTAGATCTGTAGAATAGAATTTTTATAATTTAATATCATAAAAATGTAAAAACTATCTATACAATTCGCTGGAGGTTTTCTCGAGCTGCAGAAGTTCTACCTTAAACTACCAGAAGGACCTACTCTTTTAATATTCTTAGATCATAATGAATAAAGGAAGCAACCGGTGTTCTGTGGGAATATTTTAATTTATTTTGAATTTCAATCTTCAGTATGTTTCTCCACGGCTCTGAATGAAGAGCGGGTGAATGTTAGAGAACTGTCATATCTCGAAAAACAAATATGTGATTAGGGTACTCTAAAGACAAACTGTAATTTCATTGTGTTCAAGTACTTTCTGTGGGCGAATAAGAGAATAAATGAGATGGAGAACAAATTAATAATTGTAATTAGAGTAACGAGCTAGCTTTCAGGAGTTGCGGCATCTGTTAAGTGAGCGCCTGGTTCCGGGGCGCGAGGCATATGTGGGGACGCGCCGCCCCGCCCAACGCCGCGCCGCTCCAACCCGTCCCGTCCCGCTTCGCCCCACCTCATATCGTGCGTGGCGCCCATCACCGCCCCGCCCCCCTTCCTCGCGCTGCCCCACCCCGTCTCACTACACCCAACGCCTTCCCACTCCACGCCGCTCCGCTCCACTCCGCCCCGCCCCACGCCGCCCTGCACCGCCCCGCACCCCTGCCCCACGCTGCCCCATCCCGTCTCGCTCCACTCCACGCCTTCCTGCTCCACGTCGCTCCGCTTCTCCCCGCCCCGTCACGTCCCGTCCCGTCCTTTCCCGCCCCGCCCCACGCCGCCCTGCACCGCCCCGCCCCCCTGCCCCGCGCTGCCCCATCCCGTCTCGCTCCACCCCACGCCTTCCTGCTCCACGCCGCTCCGCTTTTCCCCGCCCCGCCCCGCCCCGCCCCGCCACGTCCCGTCCCGTCCCGTCTCTCCCCGCCCCGCCCCACGCCGCCCGGCACTGTACCGCCCCACCTCGCCCCGTCCCGCCCCGTCCCGCCCCGTCCCGCCCCGTCCCGCCCCGCCACGCCCCGCTCCGCCCGCCCCGCCACGCCCCTACCCGCCCCGCCACGCCCCTACCCGCCTCTCCACGCCCCGCCCCGCCCCGCCCGTCCGGTCCCGCCTCGCTCCGCCTCACGCCTTCCTGCTCCACACCGCTCCGCTTCTCCCTGCCTCGCCACGTCCCGTCCCGTCCTTCCCCCGCCCCCCCCCGCCGCCCTGCAATGTATCTCCCCACCTCACCCCGCCCCGCCCCGCCCCGCCCCGGCCCGCCCCGCCCCGTCCCGTCCCGCCTCGCTCCGCCTCACGCCTTCCCACCCTGCGTCGCTCCGCCCCGCCCACTCAGCGCAAGTGGGGCGCGAGCGAAAGCGGCGCCTACACCACCCCTCCCCTCTCTCCGGGCCGTCGCCAACGCCTCGCGACATCGATGCCTCTCAGCCACTTCGCAGCCGGCGCAGCTGCGACGCATTCAAGGGGCGCCGTGCTTCATTTATCTCATGCCGCTTCATTTACCTCACGCCTTCATTTATCTCACATGGAGTAGTGCGATTGACGAATGTGGTACATCATTAAAAAGTTGCTACAAAACAGATATTTCTCGTTGAAATTGATTTGCTGGTAATAATATGATAAGCTAATAAATAATTATTAATAAAAACAATTTTGTTCTCATCAATACGAAGGGTTTTACTCGTACTTGTCATCTACTTCCCCGTTAAAATCATGATAAGTTATTGTAATTACGAGTATTGTCTTATGAATATTTTATTTCGTTGCATTGTACTTATGGATATAATTCGTCGTATGGTTTACACAAAACCGCACTTGTGAGTATATATCCTATTTACTATATCGCTTTTCGAAGAATTGCCTTCGCGTATTCCTTTAATACTTATGACTCTTAGAAAAATATAATATTGCAAAGTTTAAAAAGTACTGAAAATGAATATGAATAATTACAGTATTATACTGGAATCTATTTTCTTACAGAGCACAGTAACTGATTCCTAATGAGATAAAAAAGAAAAAATTGAAATGCCTCTTTTAAATCGCAAGCATTTTTACCCGTCAAGAACAGGGAATATAATGTTGAACGTAATAACAACAAAAAACACACATTGTTAAGTTAATTTAACTCAAGGAAAATTTGTATTGCACAAATATAATATTTGATATATTTAGTTCATATGATAGTATTTTGAAATGATACTAAACAACCAACATTTAAAGCGATCACGAATCCCCCACGCCTGTTAAAAGGAAGATTTACTCGAAACCTTTCGATACACGAGGACAATTATCTGGCTCCGGTGTAACCGCAGCAAAGCTCATAGTGAATCGCAGGGCAACATGATTCAGGAAGCTGTCTCTAATGCGAGGCAGGTTTCTCGCGACATGCTCCTCGCCCGCGTAAGGCAAAAAAGTAAGGCTTAATTCGGTGGGCGCGGGGCGGGGCGGGGCGGGGCGAGCAGCGGGGCGAGACGGCGCGGAGAGGCGCCGCGCGCGTGGCGGCGGAAAAGTGCGCACTTCCGGCCACGGCCCCGCGGCCGCGTTTGGGCGACAGGAGGCGATGCGGCCGCCCTGGACGCGCAAGGCAAACGCAGACTTCGGGCAGCCGCAGGCGACGAGGCGCACGATTAATTCGGTTGGTTAGTGATTCCGCACGCGTCAACGGCTAAGGTCATTAGTCCCGTAAGGGTAGTGCAGGATTTTTCATCGCGGGAGGAGACGTTGATCTTCCCCGCTGGATGGCGAGATTCGGCTCCGACCTACCTGTCGGCTTGCGGAGCTTCCCCCAACCAGGTATCTCACACCAGCGGGGCACCGCCCCAACCAGGACAAGCTCTAAGCTCTCGCCCGGTCTCCCGGCATATGTGGTAGTGTAGTGCATGTTAGTGTAAGTATTTGTGAGGGGTGATGATAGGACAGGGAAGAGGAAGGAAAGATCGCGGTCCGTGGCCCGTTTGTTAGGGTACAACTCCGGCATTCGTCTGGTGTTGATCGGAGAAACCAGGGAAAACTACCGATGAGAGCAGCCGACCGCTAGAATTTTCCTCTAGACAGCAACTAAATTCGACCTAGTTATGTAGCTAAAGTGGAAAATCCTGCCACCGTCAGGAGTGTAACCCTAGGACCTCCCGGTCAGAGGCACTGCAATGACATCAGTTGGTGCGCTGAAGCACCTAGGCAGGACGACGAGGCGCACGGAAGTCCACGAATGCCAGTGGTGACGGAGGAGGCAGGGGCGCGCGACGCACGGGCGCAGGGGCGGCTGGGGGAAGGAGGGGCAGCGCGAGCGCTCGGAATTCCCACCGCCACGCATCGGTACGCACAGGCCGCGGCCGACACGCGCCCGACACGTGCAGCGGTTTAGCGGCGGCTTCCCTCGTTCCACCCACCGCCACCGCCAGACCGAATCGCGGGCGAGTAACATCCACTCTCCCCCGCCCCCTCCAGGAAGGAAAAAGCTCTCAAGCCGTAAGCCGCATCATTTTCAGCTTCGACAAGAAAGGTCAAAGCCCCAGATTAGATCGACAACTGAGATATGTTCCCACAACGTACGATTCTGTGCCCTAAGGTCTTATGCGTTGGGATGTTATATAGCAATAAGAATGTCACTGGCAGGCGATGTTTGATCAAATCAACTCTTATATTGATCGATGTCCACGTTGTGTAGTACAGTCGTACAGTTAAAATTCCTAGTATGATCCACAAAACTATTTATGTTGCATATTTAAAATTATTTTCATGGAAATACAGAATATCTATTTTTTAATTCGACTATTTCCTTATTTACTTTATCAGTCGGTGATATTTTTTAAGATATCGTAATCAGCCTTCTAAGTATAGAGACCAGAAGGATTGATTAGTGATTCCGGGCACGTCAACTGCAAAGTCCTGTAAGTGTTGTGCATAGCGGGGGGTGGGAGTAATCTCCCCCTAGATGGCGAAATCCGCCGCCGACCTGCATGTCGACGTGCGAGGTTTCCCCAACCAGGCATCTCCCATCAGCGGGGAATCGCCTCAACGAGGACAAGCTCTAAACTCTCGAATTCTCTCCAGCATGAGTGGTAGTGTAGTGCATGTTAGTGTAAGTGTGTGTAAGGGGTGAGGACAGGACAAGGAAGAGGAAGGAAAGATTGAGTTCCGTGGTCCCTTCGTTGGGGTACTGCACCAGCATTCCATTGGTGTTGATCGGAAAACCCACGGAATACTAGCGATGAGCATCCGGCCGGTAGAAATCTCCTCCACACAGCGGCTGCTTGCGACCCGGCAGTCTAGCTAGTGTCGAAAATCCGCGACCGTCGAGACCAGACGGACATCGAATTCCCACGCGTGATTCGCCTCTATGGGAAACTCTCCGCGTGTAAAGGAAAAGGAAGCGGACCTCTGAGAAAAGTCCACTGGGAAGAGAGCGGAAATGCGTGTTAACAACCGGACCCCGCCGACAGACCACGTCTCCCCCCCCTCTCGTCCGTGCGCATGAGCTTAGCCACTGGTCACCAAGTTCGTGCACCGGATCACGCAATGACGGCGCGCGGAAGGAACACAGCGCGCGATTCACAGCGGGGTCCTGACCCACGCGCGGTGCGTCACGGCGCACGGTGGGAAAGCGGCCCGAAAACCTGGCCAAAGTCTAAAATATGGATTTCAGCTTACATACGTGACGACCTGGATGGCCGAGGTGGCTAAGAGCGAGTACCGACTCAGCGCTTCGGTCCGGAGGGTCGCGGGTTCGAGTCCCGCCTTGGGCATGGCTGTTTGTCCCTTGACTTTGTGTGTGTGTGTTGTCGCGGAGGGCCTCGCGTTCTGCTGACCCCAGATCAGAGGACCCCGCAAGTGTGTTAGTCTAGTGTATGGTCGAATATGCGTCCCTTCGGGGCGTAAAGGGTAACCGGCTGTCGGCTGGATAAAAGCCCTAGGGAAAAAAAAAGCTTACATACGTGTATCATGGAGTATTTCAATGATGGCAAAATTCTGCTAGGAATGTTTTGAAAACGTGAGTTTACTGGCTGCATTTTTCCATCGATTCAAACTTGCCTATAATTCACGTCACACGTGTGAGATCTCGAAGTCTTTATGTGAGCGCATACTCAATTGGTCATAACTTAGTTCAAGGAGCATACAATCACTTTTCGTAAAGTCTGTAATATTTGTGAAGGTGAGCTCTGTCTTTGTATTAATTACATCATGGTTTGGATGTAACTTTGGATGATTGGCTCTGTAACTTTCATTTTAAAAACATTTTGTAAAGTTAGTAAATACAGATTCTGATTCAGCGTCCCCCAGCCTCCCTAAGGAAAGAGCTCGATCTGCTGTAAGCCCCCCGTTCGGCGCTTGGCCAGCTTTTCTGCCTCTTTCCCACCGCGCGTCGCCGTGACCGTCTTCGCCGCAGGAGCGCTTGCTGTTAGCGCGTGCGTCCAAATTGAGGAGGTCCGGCGCCGCCATCTTGGTGAGACGGTCCGGCGGGCAGTGGCCGTGGGGGCCGGGGAGCGGCGGGGGCGGCGGGGCTGGAGGTTGCAGCTGCGGCGACGCGACGTGGCGAACTTTCGCCGCGGGTCGACAATTGAGTTAGTGCAGCGCGGCGCGGGGGAGCGACCCGGCGCCTAACGGCCGCCCGGCGCCCGCCCGGTTCGAAGCCTTCCGTGCGAAAGCAGCGCTGCTCGAAACAGGCAGCGGATGGCATGCCCTCTTGTGAGACTAAAAATGGATGTCTTTGGTGCCAATGCATAGTATGGTATTAACCCAAATTAATTTATTTATTTTATAAATAAACCAGCTTAGTTACCTCAGGGCCAGTATTTCCGCTGCTTGCGGATTTGATCCAGAGATACCAAGGTTAGAGTCCCGACCGTGGCGATTTTTCGATAATTGTTACTACATAATTGGGTCGAATTTATCCACAATGTGGAGGAGAATTCTGGCGGACGGCTGCACTGATCGGTAGTTTTTCACGTATTCTTTAATCAACGCCAGCCGTATGCCAGGGCAGCACCTTAAAAAAGGCTATTGACCGCGCGTGATCTTTCCTTCATCTTCCTTGTTCTATCCTCTCGCTTTACTCACAAACACCTCAAATATATACGTGCACCATGCTACCACTCATGCCGGGAGCTTAGAGCTTGACCTGGCCGGGGCAATTCCACGCAGTGGGAGACTAACTGGAAGGGGAAATCCCCGATAAGCCAATTTGGAGGTTGGCGCCGTATCTCGCCATTCAGCAAGAACACCGCCACTTCCCGGCATAACATTCACTATCGGAAGCAACGATCATAGCAGTTTTGCTAGGAAAAGTTAATCAATCAGGTAGTTAATACTAACTATGAAAGCATGGTTATTCCCGAAGGTTTTCGTTTATCTACAAACACAAATTTCGTAATTTGTTGGTGTTTAGCTGTGACACATGTTCGATCAAAAAGTTTTTATTACGGCAGTTACTTTTCACCCCAAGATTTTGGAACACTCTTTTAAAGGAATTTCAATGTACATGCACTATGAAATAAAAAAGAATAACATCAAACTCGAGAGTACTTTCTTTATCTTGTATTTTCGAAAATAGAAGAAAAACTGTTTGGAAATATTTCCATATTACGCTGTGGAAATATAAAGGTATTAAATGGCAGATTTCTAAGAGTAATTTAACTGAAAAAAATTGCCGCCACAATAAAATTCCCATTTCATTTTTATCGTTATTTTGCTACATTCAAAGCACATTCAGTAAAGAAGACAAGAAAAAATGTTACACTATATTGGATCTATCATAATCGATGTTTTTCAATCCGAATGAACGATGAAAACTCAATTCTTTACACAAATGGGCCCAATAAAATTCAGAAACACACAAACATTTAACACACACATGGCATAAAACACATTTCAGCAAAAAATTAGCACAAATAATAATAATAATAATAATAATAATAATAATAATAGTAATTATAATAATAATAACAACAACAACAACTTAAATAGTAGTGCACATCTCGAAAGTGAATATTGGTGTAATACTGTCTGTCGAGCCGCAGGTAAATTTAAAAGAAACAACTTCAATTTTAAACAGAGTTCTTTTATTTTCAGGAATATGTTTTGCTTGCATAACACACATACATCCCATACATTCCCACACATCTCTCAAGCTATCGCTTCTTATTCGCGACCCTGTTCCTTGGAGACGCTTCCTTTGATCCGGAATCGGAAAAAGTACATTTAGACCACTATTTATAAGCTACATCGGAAAGAGACGTCCTCTCATAGTTGTGAATGAGTGCTGTCAGTCTATTCCAACGAAGCGTAAGACGTACGAAGCAAACATCTCCGACCGAGAACAGCGACCACGTTCGTCCGCGCTCCCCCACCATCGCAATAACATCTCAATGTCGGCTGCCATTTTCTTTGTGCTTCTCATCAAGTGAAAATCGCGAGGAAGTCCACTGAAGGACACTGCCGAGCCACTTCAAACAGTTCTAATCAAACATTTGCTTAACGCGACCAAAGACTACAAGAGCTACCTTCATTCAGTGGGCCCCATCCGACCGGCCCGCCGCACTCACACACGCCTGGGCCCTTTGTGACGCTACACATTGGCCGTGCTCAAATAGGCGCAGCGGGGCTGTCTACAAATAGACGAGATCCAGAACATCCTCGCGCTGCCGTCGGGGCGTTGTTCCGCGCGGAGTTAAGAATGAAGAGCGGCCGCAAGGCCGCGCACCGGACGCGGCTGCGAGAAGCCCTCGTGTGAACTGCGAGACGCAGCTCTGAGGTCAGGGCTAAGCAGCCCAGCCCAGGGGACACATACACTTGGGTTTTTGTAACGTTTCAGCCTGAGGGTATTATCTTCAAGATGGAATATGGAAAGACGTTTTGCGTCTTTCATGGTCCTGCCGCAAGATGTCGCAGGTCCGCGACCGTATCAATCAGTGCTGCAGATCAAGCGACTCTAGCAGCACGACCGAGAAAGACGCAAAAAGCCGTGCCATATTCCATCTTCAAAATAATACCGTCAGGTGCCACGTTACGAAAACCCGAGTATAATATTCTGCACGATACAACTACAAACCTTTCTTCGGTAACCTAAACTGCGTAACGTGGTTGACAAACAATGATGTAACGTTTCAAGTATGACTTCTTGTCTCAACTTTCAAACAAAAAGTTCATTAAACCAAAAAATAAAACTTGTGTGTTATTCCACACATTTCTGAATCAAGTTTGCTTCATCATACAAATTAAAAATAATTTTGAACAGGCTCTCAAAACAATTAAAGTCTTCAAAACTTCAAATGATCGTATAGCAGAAAAGGGAAGAGTAAGTGGTTCTAATTCCACATTATCAAACGTTCGGTGAAGTGAATAAATAAGTTAGAGCTGAAAATAATCTGAAAATAAAACAAATGAAAAACTGGAAGAGTAGCTCTATGATCTAAAGGAAGAAGACCAGAATAAAATTATATAAAATCATTACAATTTTCTGATGACGCTACTACAAGCAGGGTTGCTATCCGTCCCATTTTTTGTAAGGATCGTCTCGACATTAGTCCGATACCTACACTTTCCTTTATGACTATGGCCGTACGCCCTATTGTCCCTCATTTTCTGCTGCGAAAATGAGGATGTTTGACTACATTTTATTATCGAACCATCTTAAGTATGGATGTCAAAATAGTTTGATAATACTAGCATTTTATTAATAGAGATTTATAATTCGAAGCTTGGCCTCTCTAGGACTATTTAATTCGTTTTACAATGCAACGGAAACGGCATGCTTTCCCATTCTCCTGAATTCATTCCTTTAAAAAAGGACATTGCATCATCTGACATTGGTTAGGATTGTGATAAGCGATGTTCTGAGATCCTCCTCTCAGAAAAGTTGCGGAATTATCCTAGTAAAAAGCCCATAGCTTTTCTGTACAGAGCAAATTCTGAGACGAGTGCAGTCTTTTTAAACGATACCTTGATCTTGTTCAATCTAAACTGGAAAACCCCATATACACGCAACAGCATCATACACTATTATATTACTATATATTATTATATATTTTATATATATATATATATATATATATATATATATATATATATATATATATATATATATTATTAAAGTAAACATTTCAGAAATGTTTTTGAGCTTTTGATGACTTGCTATTAGTTTCTTGTTAATTTAATAAAAAAAATGATATACGACACTATTTGACGCGTTTTGACTTCAAGTGGCATCTCTGTCCGAGCGGGACATGGGAGAAGTTAAAGGAAGGATGTGGTAAGTGAAGGAGAAACAGAGGTAACTTTGGTCTGTACGTGCCAGTGGAATTAATATGAGTCTCTATCTCATGAGGTTACCTATCCCTTCCATTTCGCTGGACACTGATTCTTCACGTCCAATTGTTTAGCTTTTCGCTCGTGTGTGGGTGCCCGCAGGAAGCGAGGCGTCAGCGGCCCTTGAGGTAATGATCCCGTGCAGCGCGGGGCAGGCTGAATCAATGGGTAATTGGCGGGCGGCGCCGCTCCCGCAGGGGCACAGTCTTGTGTGTAGGACAACGTTGCTTTTTGCGCGCGGGTGGCGGCGGTTCATTTAAGACGATCCACAAAGCAGAAAATTACCCTCGCTCGAGGAAATGGAGAGGTTATTAATAGAGTAAGGAAGTGGAAAAGTATCGCGCGTTACCTTTTTGTGAGGAAGCAAAAAGATATTGTGTCCGGGTCCGTAGCGCTAGCGGTTCTTTAAAAGGCGTAGCCGACAAGAGATGCCGGCTGGTCTCTTGTAATTCCGTGTAATCTTTCCGGACACCGTTTGTTGCTGGCAATCGTAATATATAAAACAGGATGTATGCATGTTTGTTCCAGGATAACTCTGGATGGCCTAGAGTAATTTAAATCAAATTTTGCCGGAATATTTTCGAGAGACTGAGTAGAGGAAATTGAGACACTAGCAGGGTTTACGATTCAAAATGTTACCTCCCTTTCTTCAATAAACTTTTGTTTAATTTGTATTAAGTCAAGCTGTATTGCAATTATTTATATAGGTTTTGCAAAGTAAACTGCGAGAAGGGCGTACATGGACGACAAGGGCGAGGGAGGGCGACGCACACGGGCAGGACAGGCAGTGCCGGAGCTAGACAATTTTGGGCCCGGGGCAAAGCTGAAACGTAGCCCCCTCCCTCCCCTCCGGAAAAATTGAAAATATGAAAGTTGTATCAAGCAATTATGAATTATTTTATTTCAATTCGGGATATTCAGTCCTAAACTTCAATAAAAATATATGACCAATATTCAATAGTATAATATAAATAATTTTGCAAAAATGTGTCTTAAAATATCTTGGTAGTTTAGGGGAGAAAATTTGAAGGTTTAAAAAGCTTTAGGTGACAGCATGGTTTCGTAAAATTTTCAGAATTGTCTCACATTTTCCATATCAAAGAGTTCTACCTTATAAACAATTACTGTAATTATTTCAGGTAAAAAAATTGAAAATGTTATGAAATATCAGATTACTGTAGCGCGACTTATAAAATTAAGTGAACGATTTTGTCGATTTATAATTTCTTATTCAATTTTTTACTAATTTGTCCCCATGATCGGGTCTCTTGAATTGCAGGGCCCCGGGAGATCCCCCGTCTACCTATGCCTAGGGTCGGCACTGTGGCCAGGAGTGGGGAGACGGAATGGGAGGGGGTGTGGGAGCGTGTGTATGGGGAGGAGGGCGGGGAGAAGTTCAGGGCAGATGGCAGCGAGAAGGGCGGGGCGGAGCGGGACAAGGCTGAGCAGCGCGGAGCAGGACGGAGCGTGGCGGAGCGGGTCACAACAAACAGGCGAGAAATTGAAAAATAAACATTTGGGCTAAATTAGAAAACATTTTACAATAGTCTTGACATGTTAGAGTTGGTTTCTCATACAATAAATACAAGATTAAAACTCTGAGAAAAGAGTTGTAGTAGTAGTAGAAATAGTGGTATAAGTTATATAAATATATACTAAGATATTTTTTAAAAAGAATTTGAGCTTTCTACCCAACGAAATTTCGAGATTTTTTCTTTAATTGAAAGGTAGTGGAGTTTAGTTTTGTTATGATTTCTTATTAACTGCTTTTATAATTAAAACACTAATTTTAAAAATACATTAAAATTAATAAAATTAATCATTTTATGCTGCCATTTGTTTATTACGTCACTTTCAAGACCAAATACAATACAATTATAATATTATACTTGGGAATCCTAGAATCATGTAGTCAAAGTTGGCAAAACGAAGATGTGTTTAAGTTCGAAGATTGACTGTATTTTTTAATACAAAGGTTAGTGAGTATGTATAAATAAAATCAATGTTAAGCATTCGTCTGATACATGTACCCATTTACAAGAACTTTTCAATGATTAAAAAGTCATGCATTACGTTTTTAAGTTAAAATGGATAGCAGGGTATCCTACTGTACATGATACATGAACGGATGAAGGTAAAAATGCTTATCATTTACAGATTCAGAAACCTCTTGAACTCTGCGTTCAGAAAGAATAGTGATTTAGTGGATTTTATGAACTTCTCTCATTTCATCGGTTTTGGAGAATAAGAAAGATATGAATCAATATTTTGGGGATTTTCGATTTTCTGAAGTTCTTCCTATTGCACTGTAATATCAGGGGTTCATTAAAAAATATAATAATAATAATTTTTATTATTATTATTATTATTATTATTATTATTATTATTATTATTATTAACCTGCTGGAACAAAAATGCTGATGAACAAAAGCAACAAAATGAGTTTCCAAAAAGAAGCAAAAAATAACAACAAACAAAATACTCTCGTATAACGCAGCAATAAATAAAATATTTTAGAAATACAGTTTTCACCACTACTTCAATAACATAGTACTGTACATTTATACAGTACCACACAGTTCGTTACATACGTTCGATTATAAAAAAGTTGCGTAACGGAACAAGGATATAACAAATATTTAATAGGGGCGGCCTTTCCTTTCTATATCTGCGCCAATTGTAAATTAGTAATGTAGGTAATAATATTACATCTAGGATTCCTGGACCTTTGGGTTCTACCGCAATCCAAATGAGTAACACAACCACCCTAAAGAATGTAAAATGCAATGCAAAAAGAGAAAAAATGAATTTTAAATAAACAAATAATCTCTTTTTGATATTTCACTAAATTCATAGAAGCTCTTTCAAGTGCACGTACAAATGCTTGAGCATTCGTTGCCTCGTTTGTTGGTAGCAACATCCGCGGTCTCCATACTAGCCAGACGGCTGAAATGATTCATTAGGCCTTGAGCGTCGCTGGCTCATCGGGGCTTCAACGATGTGTTCTGAAGCTTCCGGGTGCATCAGCGTTTAAAGAATTTTAGCTACATCATAAACTGTTTGCCGGAAACCTGTGCAACAACCGATAATTAAGGAGTACATCAAAGTTGTTTTATAATTCAATGATTGCAGGAACAGGACAGTTAAAGATAATGAATATTTTTAAAAAATCCTTGGCCTGCCTGTACAATGAAAAGGTCACATTGAGATGTGCAATAATGTGACGTTGAGATGTGCTGTCTGTAAATGTATCTATACCTACTATTATGTTCACATACTTTAATAACCACTATCTTTACGATTACGTTGCATGTATAACCAATGAATAAGTGAACAGATGGTCAGTAATATATCCGCAATACAGCCATAGTTACAACTGCGTTAACTCAAAGAATTGAAAAGTTGGATCCCAACACGAATTTCAAACTAGTTGTCTCAGCAACAATCAAAATGTTAGGGGCTCGAGATAAATATTAAAAGAATAATGTCTTGGGCGGAATTAAACGGCGCTCTAAATATTTTCCTAGTAATTCAATAGTGTTAAATCGTTCTAAAAATCTTGCTTAATTTTAAAATATAACCAAGAAATATATAACGTTTCCGTATAAATAAATATTTATCCTCCAAAAATATAATTTTATTGGTCATGTTTTCCAAAATATGCATTTAGAGTTCATTCGGAATAAATATGATGTAATAGTAGTCATATTAGGATCATCCTTGGTACTATAATCATCATTAACATGATAGAGATACTTTATGAGTATTGCATTTTAACAAAATAGCTAAGAAATTCCATGCAATTTCTTTTCAACTATTTCAGTTATATTAGGTAATATTTTCAAAAACTCTAAATAATTAAACGCTCTCATAGATTTTTTGTATTTTTCAGCACTATCAAAGTTTATTCCAAACTTCGTTTCTTTTAAATTTACTAAACCCGAGGAAATATTTCGCATTTTGTATGTTCGCACATCGCACAGTGCATTACATCATGTAAGCCCATACAATTAACAAGCAAAAATTCTTATATTTCTAAGCGTTTATTAACAGAGATATTAAATCGCACAGAATACCAAAAAGTCAATTTAATCAGAGATTTAATTGAAGATTCTACGCATCTCTGACCACTGGTTCAACGGAGAGTAGCAGAAGAACAGAGCTCCCAAAACGTAAGAGAAGGTCGAGGAGAGTCTCATTCGATAGATCATGACCTCTGGAATGTAACTTGTGGCCACTTTGACTTCGAAAATGTTTCTTTAAGGGTGTATAATGCACAATTTATAATTTCTGCGTGATGGAATGAACGGGAGAGGAGAATGATCAAATGTACAAGAGAACTTTCTGAATCCCATATGAATATCTGGTTTCGAGAACCAAAGTTCTTAAAGTTATATTCTACATTCAGCCAAGTATTTGAAATTATATTTGTAGTAACATTGAAAGTTATTCAAAGATTCATTGGCTATAAAAACGCTGAAACGGAAATTTAACAAGAGAAATAACAATTTATAAATTTAATTTGTTTTTCCTTCACATTCCCTCAAATAAAACATATCCTCGGTATTTTGCAGATGAGTGCAGTAACACACCACAAAATTGAATTAATTGATGATAAAAAAAACTGCAAAAAATGTAAATGAAATATAAAGTCAGGCAATCTCAAACAATGGTAAAAGTATTTTTTTACCCAATCCATATCTTCTTGTTGAGAACATCGTTATCTGGTTTTAACAAACTCTGATGCGGTAACTCGGGTCATTTGGTGTATTTAAGAGTTTTATAAAACACTAAACTCGTTTGGGCAAATCATAAATTATGCTGAGAAAATCTTGGTGAAACTTACAAAATCCTTACGCATACCTAAAGGGAGCTGTACTAAAACATAGACACTAACTTCATTTTATAATAAGGTATAAGTATAAAGTATAGAATAATTGCTAGAATAAGCAAGTTAAGACAGAGGACAAAGAAAATACTCGCATAACATGCAAGCGTGTAAATTTCCTAACTCCTTTAATGTAATGCAAATATAATGCAAACTCAATAGATTTCCAATGACATTTGAATCGGTTATTTTTAAAATATCGCAAGTCAGGAATTGTAAAGTTGAGGGAAAACAAGAAAAACTGATTAAGTACATAGAGAATTTTTCTCTTTTTTTAAATTTCTGATGCATAAATCTTGATTTAGAATGCCATGGAGATAAGTAATTTACTTGTATCAGTAGAACAATAGTCGCTGGACGTATTTAAAAGTTTATAACGTACGGCATTTCAAAAACTAATCCGGATTTTTTATTTAAACATGTAAAAAATACATATTGCAGTTTCAGTTAGTAATTTGACACATTTATTACAAGATTATGGGAAATGGCAATGTTCATCAACATCAAACATAATTCATACGACAGAAACGGTTGCTTTAAATACGTGTTTCTATGATAGTACATAGAGACATTTCCGTATTGAACATCCGTTTTAAACAATCTATCAGTGATATGCTACTCATACACACTGTGTACCAACATACACAGACGTACATAACCCGCAAGTCAATGATTTACAGTTTCAAAACCAAACCAAAACTTTGCAATGTCCTCACGGCCATTCTATTTGTCTGATGTACGGAGTTTATACATGTAACAATGTATCTATATTGCAGCTTCTATTTTCTCACAAAAAGCGAAAATGCAAAAGAGACTTACAGAGTTTTAAAAATAACCAATTAAATAATGACCTGAAAGAAGAAAGACGGATCCAACCAACGACTCGTCTGAGATTTCGACTCACACCCTGGTCTAGAGTTGCCAATCGTACATTTGGGAGGACAGTCCTCTATTGGCTTTAATTGTCATCCCGTCCGCCTTTGAATTTTAAATTTCCTTCTTTTAGTAAATTTTTAACAATGTTATTTATTTTACCACGTGACTAACATCTGCTACGTTGTATCGTTTATTGTTTAATTTAGAATAGAAAACATTAATATCATTTTTCTGAAAGCTGACCAACACATGCGAGATAGTGTCTAGCGACTAAAATAAAAAAGAGGCGCTCAAACCATCTTCATCTGCATTTTGTGAACGAATCTTTTCACTTGAATCGCAAATGGAAATAAGAACGAAATAGAGCTGATGTTAGTCCAAATTAAATATTTATAATACGGAATGTATTGATGTTTTTTTGTTTTGTTTTTTTGTTTATCGCGTGTCCTCCCTTTTCCATGAACATTGTTGGCAATCCTTCCCTGGTGGCAATCCCAGCTCTGCCTCGCCTCTCCGCGCCCCGGCCCAACCGCTAAAGCCGCCGGCAAGTAGCTAGAGTAAGACATTGGCCGCGGCGGCCTGGCGGGTTAGGAGGGACGCCGAGCGCATCCAAGCGTCCAGCCCGCGGCGTCCCAGCCCTGCACCCCCGCCCCGCCCCTCGTCACCGTCCCCGCCCCCGCCCCGCCCCAGCCAGCGGAGATGCTGTGTCACCGACGCGCAAGAAGCGGCGGCGGCGAAGGCGCGCGGCGAGGGAAGGACGCGGGGGCGGCGGGGCGGGGGCGGGGCGGGAAAAATAACTCAAGCGCGATTAGGAGCGGACACCTCGCCAATCATTGAGACTGATGCAGCCTCAAGTTAATTTACACTTAATAATTTCATAGAGACAATATATAAGTCAATTAGAGTGAATAACAAGGGAGCAACTTCAAATGGTTCAAGATTCCTGCAGTGTATAAATGTTTGTTCTAATTAATTTCGTAGTTTATTTACATAAAAAGGAAATGGAAGTCTAATCTAATTTTCAATTATCAATAACTGAAATGTGAGATTCAATCAACATACTGCACTACCAGCTACAGATTGAAGGAACGAAAGTAATGTGAGTCGTTAGGGACTATCCCAAGAAAATCTCTGTGCCAGTGAGCGATGGTGCGGCGGGTGCCATGAGAATTCTTGAATGGGTGGGTGAGTAGGAATCGCCCGATTGCACTCCGCGATCAGTTTTCACTCACCCTACCTTCCCAGCTAATCCCATTTCACGTTTTGCAACCTGAGTAGGTTGACTATAGTCCGAGTCCATCTGGTGTTTGGGAAGGAGTACAAATTTTAGTTAAGTTTGCATTCATTCAGATGTTCTCGCACCACTTCAAAAGAAACCTCAACCACATGTGAAAATAGCAAAATCTTTGGAATTGTATATGTTCAGTCAGCGAGATAAGAAGATGCTCGTGATAGGTGATTTCATGTTTTGTTTCCGCAAACTTTTAAGCGGTGGTTTTCAACGTCGACAGTGCGCTTAAAGACCATGGGAATGTTTCTTGTAAATAAAAGAGGATCAATTATTCGTCAATCAATCGATCAATGTGATTCTAAGCAGAAATCAATCCTCATACTAGGGAGAAAAACATTACGGGGCGGAGTATTGCCATGCTTGTTAGGGAAGGTAGGTAAACAGCTTAGGAAAAGTTGAACGCAGGATGCAGTTGACATACGCCCGGGTGAATAAACAAGATGGGTGTTTGTCACGTGATTAAACTACTTCTTTATTTACTCACCGACAAAACATCATTCACAGTAATTATTTCAATATTATACGATCATTTAATGATCTTCTCCAATCCTTATTTTGCAATATAAGGATTGCGGCTTGGCAAACAAACGACGTTCAAGCAACAAATATACTATAAACACTGTAACTCTACACTGACAATGCTTCCAAAGACATTGAATTCAAGAGATGTGCGCGCCGTCATTTTACCTTCTCCCGGTTGACCTTACTGCCAGTCTAGACCTACATAATTATGTGCAGCCGGTCCGGGGGCCGAGATCGCTAAGGCAGTAGTGTTGTAGTGATCTCGGACCGAAGGGTCGCGGGTTCGAATCCCGCGTCGGGCATGGTTGCTTGTGTGTGTCTGGGTTATCCATACGTGTTCTTCATACAGTTTCCCCTACAGTTCAATCTACAGTGGTCGCTAATGACCTAGCTGTTGATGCGACCTTAAATTACAAAAGAAAAAAAAATTATGTGCGTGGAAATGCGCCCGGGCCGCGGTGCGGCAAGGGCCCCAGGCTGGTGACACGGCCGACGCAGCGACGCCCCGGGTTGCATACGTGCACTCACGCAGGAGGCCCCGCGACGCACGACCCGGGCACTCGGCACCAGCAGAGCGCATCGTCACTCAAAGCTGGACACGAAGACTTCGCAAGCAGGCACATGACGAGGAGGCTGATACTTCTGCCATACTATTATCATCGATAGAATGAAAGCACTCTATTTTACATTATGGTAATTGTTAGTTTATAATGTAGATTTACCATTGTAGAAATCACGGCCGTTTATAAGTAGTAGGATCCATATCCGTCCCGTGATCCATATCCTACAATGTAGATTTAATCATTTCTGTGAAGTTCCATCATACATGATTTTACTGCATGTATGCGTTATGTAAATTGAGTTTTCTCAAACTTAGTTACGCGAATCTCTGATACGTGGTAGGATTCTAGGGGTTCGCGAAAAACTTCAATGCGAAAATTTAAAGAACAAATTAACCATTTAACTAAAAATGCAAGTGTAGTACTATGAGTTTTCCATTTTTTAAGAAATTGTAACGCTGATTATATTCTGCATCCGACTGACGATCATCAAGCCAGACATCAAGTAATTGTATTAAATCATTCAGATACATCTCATTGAATAAGTTGATCTAGAGTCTCTGAAATCCAGAGATGAAACGTTTCAGTCTTCGTTTCTACAATTGTACTTTAATTATGATAAATTCTGTAAGCTGGCGATTACAAACATTCAATAATAAAATACTGATTTGTTTTCAATGTACACTTTTCGTTTATTTTGTTTTTACACTAATAATATTAAGTTTTCACGTTCAAATAATGATTTACTTTGCATAAGGAACAGAAAGCTTTATATAAATTAAAAATACCTCTATTATTAGATGATATTAGACATATTAATTTTCAAAGAGAAACTTAATACAGACAAGTTTCAAAGAAACGTACAATTTTAGATAAAGAGAAAAGCACATAAATATTCAAGTATAATTATATTTCATTCATTGTAACGTACTTGATAGTTTCCGATAACCAATTGAATTCTGTTCCATCAGAAGCAAATAAAAAATTATATAAGCACTGAATCGGAATTATTTGGTGAGAACAATGGCAACACGCCGTAATAATGACCCTTAATTCTTACGATCGTTGACATGACTCTCATCCAAATTTATAATAAGTAATATCTTTTTCTCGGGAACGGTGAATCAGGACAAATACGGAGCCAAGACTCGCGAAGTGGAAAGCGAAGTGTTATTTGTATAAGAAAGAATACAATGAGATGGCTTAAGCATTAACTTTTTTGAATTCATATTCCGCTAGTGGGTTCCGCTAAGCTTATCTGCTGGCAAGAATAAACATGGCATGTTGATGCTCGTCGGAAATGTGCGAGTTAACTTCCATGATGATTCTGAGAATAGAATTCAATTCTACTACGAAATACCTTCTAACATATTTGAGCGTCATATACCGCATCAAAAAAATTGCTAACAGAAAGCTTTTCTCGGGATCAGTAAATCTTTATCTCATTACTTTTAAACAGGAATCTTTTCGGTTGACGAAAATTTAATTTTTTTTAATTGCTTAGATCATTTTTTTAATTATTCAATAATTCGCGCTCTCTAAAAAGAATTTGACAATAGTTTTTACAGAATGTATTGTTGATCAACACAAAAACTTCAAGTTATTTGGTGAACGTATTAAATTCTAAAATACTGAATATCTTTAACAATTCAGAAATACATACCTGTATTTTGAATTTGTCAATAAGTTTTGCTTGTATGCACAGTGAATCAACCCGAAAAGTGGAGAAAGGAGTCAGATCTGGGTTACTGTCTTGTATAATCAATGTATAGGGAACATTGGGAATGGTGAAGAAACTATCTTATATACTCATCAAGTTTATTTCGGTTCTTCCTGAGACAATTCTAGAAGTAAAGAGAAAGAAGTAAGTTTTAATTCCAGAACATTGAAGTGTTTTATGGGGTAGTATTTTCTGTAGAAAAAGTGTGACATTACGATATACTTTAATGCGACCCACGCATAAATGCGTATTTTAGGTTCTAGGTTACTGGTCCTCATTTGTGCTCGCGGGAGAGCACAGTTTCATCCTACCAAACTAATGTTCCTTCCTTCTCCAATGTTTGCAAATAATGCCTCAGCCAGTCCTATATTCTGTTTTACTGTTGTCGTTGGGCGTTCGGATAAAATAAGACAATTACTTCTCGTGTGGCCCCCGAGACATTTACAGCAGAGTAAGTTACAGCGGTGGTCCTGGGGTCTGTTTTAGTGTCCACGCGCAGCCTGCCCCCGAGAAACTACACATCGGAGGTCTCCACTAACGACCGCTTCTCCACGCCCGAATAAGGCAATGCACGTCCAGGTTCATTAACACGCCGCGGAGGCAGGGAGGAAGTGAAACGGGGAGCCGCGCCCGGTATCCATCATCATCCCTGCGGGGCCAAGTGTAAACAATGCCAATTAACGGTTCGCTTATGACGTATCTGGCGGCGGATCATCTCCCTCCCTACGGATCAGCACCCGGAGCACGCGGTCCGGCCGCCGGCGCTGCGCCCGCCCGCGGCTAACAATAGGGGCATTGTCTCGGACACGTCACCCGCCAGCGCCCGCGCGGTGGCGAAGACGCAGCCGCGAGGCACACTCGTTACGCACTGTGGGCCGGCGGCGGCGGGGGCGGAGGGCTGGCGCGCACGCGGGCACGTCCCGAGTCCCGTTGCGGGCGCCGGGCCGGGCCGGGCCGGGCGCGACGGCCCTCCGCGGGAACAATGGACCGCGTCGGACGGACGCGACGAGACGAGACGGGACGAGGCGGGTGACAGTGTTGGCCGGCCCGCGCGCTCCGCAGCTGCACCCCGCTGCCCCTGCCCCGGCCCCGCCCACTCGCGATCGCTCGCATCGGGCGCACGTCCCGCCGCCTAAGCTCTCAGCGCCTGGCGACCCCGCCCTCCTCGCAGCCCCCCCCAATCCCCCTCGACCGCCACGCAGCCGCTGCACAAAAGCACGCGGCTACAGTGAGGATGATAGAAGCACGCGACTTACGCGCTCAAGATTGCTTAAGATCGCAAATGAGTAGTCACATGCAGTGATGGCCATCAAAAGTGCGGGCGAAGTACGATGTACCGTTAATGAATAAATTGCTGGTTACCGAAGGGAAATGCAGTGAATAAAGCAAAGAGTTGGGTACGGAGTAGAGATCGGCATATTTTATCTATTTCTTTGTACTTGTCTTTTATTTTATTTCATTGTTGTTTGTTTATTAGCAATTGTATTATTTATCTATTTTTAATATTTGTGTGTATTGTTTCTTCTCATTTTTACTTTTCCACTTTTTTATTAACTGCCACTGAGCGTACGCTCATTTCCTGTAATAAATTATTATTACTATTATTATTATTATTATTATTATTATTATTATTATTATTTTTAAAATTAAAAAAGCTCACATCCCTAAATTTATCATTTTTAACTCGTCTTGTAAATTTGATAAAATTTTTATATTTTGCGTCACAGAAGAACAAAAGATATCGTCCTTATTAGACACTCTTTTTAATTTGTGTGAGAGTATGAATCTTCAGAAAGAAAACAACTGCTTATATTGTAGGGAAAGTTAAAATGTATTTTCTTGTACTGAATGGATTGAAAATATCATTCCTGCAAATTCAACGATTTAATTATGTTCCTTAGGTTTTTAATGCAATGGCTTAATTTTTAAGATAATATTCGCAGTAATACCAAAAGTGTCAAATATTATTTTTCAATTTTGCAAGATTTTATAACGAACAAACAATTATTATTATTATTATTATTATTATTATTATTATTATTATTATTATTATTATTATTATTAAAACATATATTTCAAAGTATGTATCTTTTTTGAGGTATCCATTCACATTTGGCGAGGGATGGTTGTTTAATGGAAATCGATATGATATTCATTATATTTATTGACTTGTGAGGCTATTACGGGAGCAACGGTCTATTGAATATTTTCCAGGTAGTAAGCGCCGAAGTAAGTAGTCGTGCGAGTCTTACACCTTGAGATGTTCTTGAGTGGTCTTATAAATTCTCGTGGTCATGAAACTGGCAAATCTTTTCCATCGAAAGTTTTTTCGTCGGTCGATCTCTAAAGACGTTCGATTAAACCGATGTTTGCATTTAACATGTGAGTTCACGAGCAACAAGGAAAGGAGAGTCAGCCCAAAGCACTCTCCTGAGTTCGTGCATTGAAATGGTTTGAAAGACTGACCCTGGTGCACTCGAATTCAGGAGTTCTAACTACCACCTGTGATTCGTGATTCACATTCGAGATATGTGTTTCTTCATCGAAATGCTTCTTAGCACCTGACGTGAGAAAATTATTTTCACTTGTATTGGAAATTAAAGTAAGTACTACATGAACCCGAGAGTTAATCAACTACTCATCGTTAAAAATTTGGAGTCTGAAGAGTGGAACTGTAACTTTATGCTTCATATAAATAAAACATTTTGCTGGTCTTTCACTCAAGTAAAACCTGCACAACTTATAAAAACAAAACACAATATATTACTTCTTTCAACTTTCTTCGCTATGAAATGTTCCATCTTTCCGGCCTCAAATTTTCCTTTTAGCGATAAAATCTTCTCGCCTCCTTAATGAATGCACAATTCACGTGTAAGAAATAAAAAATCTCAACAGATAACGCTGGTGGTTTGACGACAATTAATTGAACTTTGCAAGATGAAAACGTGATATATTGGAAAGAAAAGATGGCAGTAAAAGGTAGGGAGATCACACGACCTTCATGTTCATCTGAAAGACATTCTATGGAGTTCAGTGCAAAGATTAGTCTGCCATCTGCAGTAAGAAAATAGGGAATGAGAGAATTAAAAGTACCAGACATAGTGTTATCGGAAAGTAAAGAAAATTTGAATTCAATGCGCTTAAAGCAATAACTAAAGGAAGAAGACAGAGGATATAGAATAATATGAAACGTTAACAGGTGATATGAAATAAATTGTTAAATAGGTTCCAAAAGAGATGTTGTGCCTTATATTTTTTTATTATTTAATCTAAGGTATAGAAGATCTATAACATTTATATTCCTACAAAGTAGTTCATAAATTCTCCTGCATTGAGAGCACATATACTTGATATTTTCATACGTCATGACATTGTAAGAATATTGTAATACACAAGATAATATAAAGATGTACTGTTTAAGTTCGAAATAAGTCTGATTCGCGAATTATTCGATTAATCCGCACTTTAGCCCGACGGTATGTATAAGCTGTAGAAATGACGATCATTTCGGATATAACTTAGCAAATGTTAGTATTAGCCACATGTGGTTAAAGTAAGGCGATTGCCCGAGTGTAAGGCGTGCTTCGGAAATTATTCGTTGCAGTCTCATGGTTGATTTTTGAAAATTGTGCAGGCCAAATTATCTGACTCTCGTCGCCCCAAGTCGGCAATGTGTAGCGAAGCGTCAACTGAGTTACACATTACACTTGATGTGATCCGTATCAGTATCTCCTGCCCCGGCAAAATATTAAGATGCAGTTTTCACTAAATCGAATATATGCGCGAGGGGAGCGTGAGATATCTAATATTAAACTATGTCTTTTTTTAATTTAAGAGACAACTTTTATTCTTTTAATGGAACCTTACACATTTCTTTACTCCATGATACCGAGCTTGAAGAGACGAGTTAATGTATTCTCATATTATTTTCCTATGTTACTTAACAATATTTTTGAGAAATTTAATTTTTACGAGTACGCCTCTCCTAACATATTATACTACTCTCGTGTGGGAAAAGCAACGTTTCCCACCCAGACACCCCTCCTTGCCAGCTCGCCTAGTTGACGGTCTCAACCACTATCACTGAGACAAGGCCACCTGCGGCGAAGACAGCGTATTTTGCGCGCCGCAGCTGTGACAGGAAAGTTTCATTATGGTGGCATGCAATATCAAATGTCACGGAACAATATTACTTTTAAAATATTAGCAAATGAAGTATCATTACATTCTCCTTTTTATGGTTCATCCGTTTCAAGTGAAAAATATATCAATTTAAAGTATCAAAAATAATTAAATTTCTCCAAAACTAAAATATTACGAACATATCTCCAATGCATATTTCTTGTCCCATGATTCAGTATTTCTAAGCGAAAACTGCATTTGTTTTTGTGGAAAACAAATGCATCCGTTTAAAACATGAAGCTATGAATACATGGAGGTGCCTTTACCAACCTCTTCTATGTTTAGCAAGTGAAACTCGTCCGCCATATTGGAGGGTCCAAAACACGTTTGCCAAACCAATACCTGCTGTTACTACAGGCTTAACAATACATCATTAGTTGCTTGAGACGTAGGAGTAAATTAATAAATAAATTTCCTCCACAACTTACTTCTCGTAGGTGTGGTGGAAAAGCTGTAAATTTTTATGAAACTACGAATTCCCGCAAATGTACACACGATACAGAAGTTCTGTCAAAATTGTGTTGTTGGAAATGAGCCTAAGATAACCTGCTGTAATTGCTAGGCTGCCAACTGTCTCTCCAAACAGCTCTAATCCACAATGCTCTCCGCTTTGGATCTGCAGGAAATATTTAAGAAAAAATTCACGAAAATTCACGAATAACCTACAAAGTTACTAAATGTTCCAAATTACATGGAGTAGCTACTTATTTGCTGAAAGCAATTTCCGGATTTCCCGTACGGTTTTTACAGCCGTTAGCGACACAAGTAACCATAGCAAACTGTTTCAATCGCTAACTATTATGAAAAACGCTTTCAAATATTAAAAACGATGCCAAACAACACAACTGAACACAAACACAGATACAAGCCACAGAGCACTCACACGCACTTTGTCTATGCTACAAGCTTTCTGGGCTCACCAATAAGGCGGAGGTGGCTTCAAGTTTGTGACGTCATGCCATCTCCCTATAATAATGCTTCCATGGTTTAAGAGTTATGGGGACAGCCAACGTTAGCGAAATGAATGTAAATATTTTCTATGTGTTACTCACCGACCATTCCTCCCTCCCCCCAGTTTTCTTTGGCATCAATGAGAGTAAAAAAGAACGCTTCATGTCTGAACACACCCTAACAAGATCTAAATGAGGTAAGCGAATGCAAGTAGGTAGTTGTATTTGGTATTGAAATTATACTTGTAGTACATCGAATTACAGTAGGAGACGTTACTTAACGCACAATGTAACAGTACAGTTCCTATAAACATGTGTGCGTTCATGAAGTAAGAAAACTTAGTTAAAGAAAAATACAAATAACATCAAGAATAAGAAATATTGTATTAACAGGACGAGAGATAAAACTGGTTCAATTAGTTGTTAATTGCGCAACCGCAACTAACAGATATGTGTTATTATAAGTAACTATATAATATATCTGTAACTAAGTTATTAGTAACGCTGAATAACTAATAATAATTTAGTTCACGGAATTTAGTTACAGGCGTTCAATTGATAACTAACGGTTGCGGTTATAATTCGCCAAGGATCCTGATTCTAGGATCACCCGGACAGAGACACTGCAGTGGCATAAGTTGTTGCCGTGAGCCACATAAGCCGGTGTGGAAATCGAAACAACACTTGACACGCAGTGGCTTTGGAAACTTCCCCCAGCATTCTGATCCCTGTTTATTCACATAACATCTGTTATTCCTCGTCCCCAAAACCAACTGCACTTAATCTGGCTTAAGTCCGAAGTATTCGTCGGACCTAACCCACCCATTTTGGATAATACGTGATTTAATCAGATAATTCCCGAATTAGCGAGAAAATTAACAAATTAGACCTACTTCCGTTTGTTTATATTGGTTCGTTTTCTGCTTTTCTTTTAGTTAGAGTGAGGAACATTTCTATGAATTCGTTGAGTATTTACGAGCTCATTATTCATGTCTTCACAAACCAGCGGTAAGAATATTCTGTTGTTGTATAAAATTTTGTAAATTCAAAATGCGTTCTCGTAGTTCATTTATCTTGAGAGGCAGAACTTTTTAGCCGTCACGAAAAGTAAAAAACAAAGTATCTTTTTGAAAAGAGTCAAAAAACGAAAAATGAACATTAAAAAAATTACCAATAACTTCCCTGGAATGTGAAGATATTAAAAGACATTAAAAACAAATTTACATTAGAACCCCGACGAGAAAAAAGTGATACCACTTCCAGAATTATAGCATTTTTGTGCTCTTCGTGAAGGAAACAAACACGCTTTCTGTTCATTTGTATAATGTGTAAATGTATATTTGTTTTATTTTTGACGATGGGATTACTTAATGGCTTCGGCTTCTTTCCAACAGATTTCATTCACAATCAAAAGGCTCGTTTTGGTCAGCACAGAATTTCATGTGTGTCGAAGAAAAGCCGCTGGCCGTCCAAGTTACATCACTTCACGGCAGACTTTGAATGATTCTACAGATTCGGTTTAGAATCACGGCGCGTCTTTTAGATGTTGAAGAGCCCTCGTCGGGCACAAGACTTTCAAGTCCTTGGGCGGATAAAGGTGGCCAGTGTCTCGCTCAACGAACACGCGACTCGTGAGCCCCGAGGACGCGGGCGACGGCGACGGAGGCAGGCTCCGGGCTGGGGGTGGGGGGCGCGGAGATTCCGGTGTTGTGTTTGTGATGATGGCGGCGGCACCCGCAGCTGAGGAGCAGGCGTTAGTGGAGGCCACCATGGTGAATTGACTGATTGATTCGTTGGTGTTTCCGCGCGCGTCAACTGCTTAAGTTATTAGTCCCGTAAGTGTAATGCATGTTTTTATCGCAGGAGGTGGGGTTGATCTCCCCCCGCTGGATGGGGAGATCCGGTGCGTGCATACCCGTGGACTAGCTTCCCTCAACCAGGTATCTCTCACTAGTTGGCACCACCCCAGCCGGGACAAGCTCTAAGCCCCCGACCGGTCTCCCGACGTGTGTGGTAGTGTAGTGCATGCAAGTGGTGAGAAAAGTACAAAGAAGAGGATCGCGCGCGGTCCGTGGTCCGTTTGTTAGGGTACTGCTCCGGCGTTCGCCTGGTATTGATCGGAGAAACCACGTGAAACTACCGACCATAGCAGCCGGCCGCCGGAATTCCCCTGCCATCAAGACGACAGCAGAAGCAAGTGAATTCGGCATCGGCGTCGGCGGCGGCGAGGGTGGCGACTAGGGCTGGGGGGGGGCGGTGAGTGGCGGGGAGCGGCGAGTGGCGGGGCGCGGCCGTTGGGGCGGCGCGAGCGAAGAGCCGTAAGAGAAGCCAAAGCAGTAGCGAATTCCGGCTCTCGAGCGCTAACGGACGGAGGGCCCCCCGACGCCGCCGCGCCGATCTGTTTGCCGAGCGTGGTGGAGCCACGCGCGTCGCCGACGCGACCGCCCGACGCCCGCCCACCCGCACTTCTTTGCAGCTCAACACCAAAATCCTCCTTTTTAAATACTTGGAGCTGGGTGAAAGAGAAATTGCATTGTTGCATGAATATTGGAGACTGGAAACGGAAGAAAACTGGCTCACTTTTATGATGAAAATCCTTAATTTCTTGTTTTTGTATGCAATGAAAACAAAATAAAAACTGTTAATGAAATGATGACAATACCGTAAGTAGAGATTTAAAATTACAATGAGTATTTAGATAACACACGTAGTGCACACACACATACACACATGTGTAGATACATATCCTGAAATGTCTTGAATATATCCTGAACGTTTGGGTGAAAATTTCGTCTCAATTTATTGAACCGTTTAGAAAATATTCGTGGTGGACGATTTTGTTGAATATGTTAGATCGGTCAATTAAAACATCCACCTCTAATATGTTCTAAACTGTTCAAGATATTGAGATAAAAATTTCACCAAACAATGGAGAATGTAGGGGTTCAACAAGTGAACTTACTAGTTTTTTTATCGATTTTTTTTATTTTAAAGATATTGCATTAACTTTGTTTTTAATGAAACACTATGCTATTTTACGCAACTAGAGTTCTTGAGAAGAGAAATTCAGCACTACTACATATGTTGTTATTTGATGAATAATTATGATTACTAAGTGGCTTTAAAATTCGGCGTTGTAGTAGGTTCTGAAGTTCGCGGCGGGGCTGGATTTCTGAACCTTTCCATGGTGTCTATCGTTCACCGGTTCAACTCCCCGCTGATTAAGATGTCTAGTCAATTTTTGATCACTAAACGACAATTGGCAGCGCGTTACACAAGTATAAATGAAGCAGTCTAAAAATGAAGAAAGATAAATTTGTCGCATGCCGAGAGTGAATGACGCGGAATGTGCAGAGCAGAGATTTCTGACCCCACCGCGAACTTCAGAACCTACTACAACGCCGAATTTTAAAGCCACTTAGTAATTATAATTATTTATTAAATAACAAGTAGTTTCTGCGGCCAGTAAAAGTAGAAATTTTTAGAAATTTGCACCCTATTTGTTTTTTTTTAGCAACAATGTAATTTCAGTAAAAGTAATTTCATTTTATTAAAGGTTTAAGGTAAGTTCACGAGTACATACTGGAGAAATTTTGATAGCTACATTTAAAATAAATATTTAGTCAAAATCTCTTTTACTGAAGAAATGACAACTCAATTGAGTACGCCCTAGGCCGGGAACATCGCGATTACAGTGAAGTAGAGAACAGTGTTTTGGGTTTTTGCTGTCTTTGGGAAATCTAGCTGTTGAAAACGAAAATATCTAGTTTTTGAATTGTTAATCTCTCGCTTTTTTTAAATTTGTTGTTATTATTATTATTATTATTATTATTATTATTATTATTATTATTATTATTATTATTATTATTATTATTATTATTCAACTATTAATAGTAAAATTATTGGGAAGTGATTCTGAAACTCAAGAAAGCGTGTGCAGATGATTTTCTCCCCCATACGTCACATACAGTTTTTGACTGTTTTTGACTAAATAAATAAATAAACTAAATAAATAAATAAATGAAAACATTTTTTTCCTTCAAATCTTCATTCTTCCTGTTCAGCATTAACGTTCAACATAGGGCAGAGGACGATTGAATAAAAGAAAGTTAGTCCAATATCTTTAAAACAATTAATTATATCAAAAGCTAATAAGTACAACTTATGAGCCCCCATGTCCTGAATCGTTTAGTAAAAATGCGACCTTAATGTCTTGAATCATTTAGAGAATATTCGAGGCGGACGTTTTTATTGATTAACCATATATTACAAGGACTACACTCCATATTCGTAATTTTCGGATAAAGACGAATAGAATAGACAGTAGTAACACATTAATACTTTATAACACACAAACACACACAGATTATACCCTCAATACGTTTTCCGGTAAGTAAAGCTAGCTAAAACTGAGAGGAAACCGTAACAGAAATAGAGTTCGAAATAAATTTCATTCGTGGTAAAATCAGAGATTGCGCTCACTAGATGATGTGGCTGAGAAACTAATTAGTCATTTTACTAATTCTTGCGAGCAATGGAAAAATATCCTGGAAAGACAGCGGAATACAGGTTTCCTCATGGAATCATGAAACTCCCTTACTTTTTTGTAGATAACAGTGAGCACTGTTATGCTGGGGCACTATATCGTTGAGATTCCAAGTTAATAAGCAAGTACTTAAGGCCAAAAGAATATACCAGTTCTCGTTGAAATATTTTCAGTAATCAGAAGGTAAGTTTCTCTAAAAGTTACAAAAACAAGTAACACATAAGGGTTCCTTGAATAGACTTAAATTAAAGATATTTGACTAACATTTGCCTCAAATGTTTTAGCACTTACGGTGGTGACTATTGAATATTTTCATGAAATTATCATCAAACATCTTCTCTCGTTTCATTTTCTTTTATTGCCAAATATTGTCTATTGGGAAATATAAAAAAGTTAATTTACTTTTTGCACTTCATAACGTAATGTATTTATTTTAAAATTTAATTCCATTCATGAAAACACAAGAAAGGATGTATTTGTAGATTTACCTGTTTTTGAGCATATATAAAATGAATTAATTCAATCTGTACGATTGTTGACTTTTCATTATTTAAACATCACACGCATTGATGTACAAAATGGGAAAGAAAATGTCGCCTTGCGAAGATAAAGTAGTTAAAGTATTGAATACTGCACACTCCCATATTAGCAATGCTTTACATTAAATCCCATACTAAAGAGGGACATCGCACCAAAGTGCGAACAAATGTCACTCATTCACTAATTTAAGGAATGCACAATACATACATACAATACAGGCATACCTAGTATAAACATACAATCCCTTGTATGTTTATACTAGGGATGTCTATATATTCGTTGAAAATTCTTTCTGTTAATGAAAACATCAAACTGCTTCACCCAAGGCGAATGGGTTTTTGAGGATTGCGTCATTAAATCAATAATGCTCCAAGAAGGTCAAGTTTCTAAAATATGTTATTCAACAAAGCGTATATATCTTCAATTTTCCATATAAAAAGAGGCTATACATTTTTCATTAAAAAATTGCTTTTGTAAAATTATTGCTTGCATATACTATTTAACAAACAAAAAATAATAACATATCATGTGTTCATTAAAATTTCATAATGCGGTAAAGATTTATTATCTTATCTTTTGATATACGATTTTATTCATTCAGAATTGATCGTATTAGTCATTATCGCATATTGAGATGATTCATCACAGAATTTGCTTGGCAGGCAAAACTTACTTTCAAGAAAGTAAAACAAATTCGTTTACATACATACAAAAACAATGAAGGTGATTTGACAAAACTTTTATTGCGTATTGAACAAGAAGCGAATATAGGATTTTCAAATCAAATTGATCTCACACTGAAGACAACGTAGTTTCCACCCATATTACAAGCCCGAGACGTCGGGAACTACTACACAGGCACATGGATTCCGAATAAGGATGCGACATTGATGCTGATGTGTTCAAAACATCGATGTTTCATTCCCAGATAAAAAATCCCCATAATCATAATGTGTAGAAGTTAAATTATGAAATAATAAGAGATGCTTATGTGTTCGAGCCAAACGAACGGGATTTACCTACATCGAGGAGACTGTCCCTCGCCCGAGATGATCCTGTTGCCCTGACATTTCCTTCATCTTTCCCAGATTTTCGCACATAAAAGATTTTTAAACTTTACCTTCAGTTAAATTTTAATTATCAATTAATATACACGGCCACACGAATTGTTGCACACGAATTCAAAGTTAGAAGTTACTAAACCAGCTTTAAAACATTCGCGTTTGAAAATATCAATGGTTTTTGGTCGATGAATTACTAACATCGAGATTTTAATTAGAAATTGAGATCACAAGATTTGGTCGGAGTAAATTAAAACATTAAATCATTGAGTTTGCCAACGTTTCGGAATACTTTTATTCCAACATCAGGGTTTTCTTCTCAAAAGATAGAAAATGATTTTGACCTCTCATAGACATGCAAGATAAAACTCCAAAATTACTACACAAAAATTGCTACAAGAAGAGGGTCCACCCCGCACACGTCCACCCCAGGCAAGGCATCTTAAGAAAACGGTCGTGAATCTATGATAGTTATGGATGTTTTAATTTTGAACATCGAAGTTTCGATGTGGATGTCGCGTCACTACTTCCGAAGCGCCACGCCCGCCCTCACATCACACGGGCTCGGAGGGCGGGAGCGGGGGCGGGGGCGGGGGCGACGTGGCGGCAGGGCGGTTAAGCACACAGCCGCCGCGGCGCGGAGCGGTGCGGCGCGGCGCGGCGCCGCGCCAGCTTTGGCCCCGCGCTGACAGTTCCGTGTTGCGCGCCGCGCTGCTGTAGTGGTTGAGGCGGCGGCGGCGGCGGCGCCCGGCGGCCTTGGCGAGCCGGAACAGCGCGACCGCCGCCGCACACACTCTGCTGCCGCCGCCGAAGCTCTGCCCGCTCCGCGCTGCCTCCGCCTCGCACCGCGCATCGATCGCTACCAAACCCCGATTAACCCTACGTTCACGGAGTGGTACGGGTACACGAATTCACTCGGTGTCTGGAGGAGAATTCTAGTGGCCGGCTGCTCTGATCGGTAGTTTTCCGTGGTTTCTCCGATCAACAGGCGAATGCCGGAGCAGTACCCTAACAAACGGGCCACGGACCGCGCGCGATCTGTCCTTCCCCTTCGTTGTCCTATCCTCATCTCTTACACACACACACATACACTAACATATACTACACTACCGCGCATTCCGGGAGACCGGTCGGGAGCTTAGAGCTTGTCCCGGCTGGGGTGGTGCCTCACAGATGGGAGACACCTACTTGGGGAAAACCTAGCTAGCCGTGGTCTCAGGCAAATAGAAAATATGTACCGGCGGTGCTTTACAGAAGACTTTAATTCCTTTTTAACCCTACAGTAATTATGACTATTTTTAAAATGTACATACAAATATTTTACATACACCTCTCCCCCATTAAAGGATTCGGGGTCTAAGGGGACTGTTATCATCAAGTAAAATTTGCAGTAAGAAATAATTAATGGAAAATATTGAATTATTTATATATTTTAATTAAAATAAAAAGTACATTCAATAGCTGCAAGAAGGAACAACTCTACCCCAATCCATATAATCATAATCGTATATTAATAAAATATTAAAAAATAGGCTTTTTATTTCCAAAAATAAGTGTGGGTCCAACATTTTCCGTAACAGTAAATCTTGAAAAATATTTATCTTAGCAAAGGAAGGGTTAAAATTGAAGGGCTGAGAGCAATAGTGGTCTAACCTCCAAAACTGAAAAACGAGTTATTGATATCATTTTTTTATCTAAGAAGGTGAACTATCTTTGTACTTTGTTGGTTCGACCAGTTTCGATTCTCAACCCTCTATAAAGTTAAGATTAAAGTCGCTATTGTTTGTCTTCATAATTCTTTCTAGCTATATAACTTAAACGCGATGTATCTCCGTTTTCATAAAACGAGGTTTAGTGGCCACTATTTCACCTTCAATTTCTTGGTATTTGGAGCGGTAGGACAGGGGGCAATTAGTTTTGGAAATTGAAGCTCTCAATTGGATAACAGTACCCCTCTCCTAATCTATCAAGTACCAAAAAATGCTAATCGGACAATACTGATGACATTCCTACAAGAGGCTATGCTTTACAATATCCGTAATACAAAGCAATTTTTATCGCCCATTATGCTCCATGACTGCTCTGTCTGCATCAGTGAAGCAAACTCTAAGATCCACAAAATGCAAATAATCCAGAACAGATTTTTATGAACTATAACCAATGCCCCCTGGTTCTTCATAACGAAACACCTTCATAAAGAAACACTACTAAAACCAATTACTGACTACATCAATAATTATTCCACATTTTTTTTAAGTTTAATAACTTTTCAACTGTCCCTAAACTGAGCTAAAATGTAAAAAACCTAGAAACAGCTCCAACATCAAAAATAGATTTCCCAAACCTGATCTTTACTTTCCCTCCCTGTACGATAGTATACGGAGGAAAAGTAAAGGAATAACTTCAACAATACGATCTCGAATTTTCGGTCGTAAAAGCAGAGTTTTCTTTTCTTTTGATATGTAACTTTGCCCCTTCGTCAGGATTAAGGTCAATTAGAGCTTTGCCCGAGGTGGTTAAGATTGCTGCAGATGGCGAGGATTTTCCCGAAAATCGGATTTTCTGTAGATCCGGGTGGACGGATGTGTCATGCATAGTTCTATCAAATTAAAAGTTGTTTTTTTTGTGCTGAAACTTCGTAAATATTTCAGAAATAAGATCTAGTTGTACCATTCAGGAGATCATTAAGATATTTAATTTCGGAAGTACTTTACTTGAAGTTCTTGTAGCATTTTCAATTTTTTTATTGAAAATGGCTAATATCCTTTATTGAATTCTTTTGCTCGAAGAGAATGAAATACATTTATAAGTATGGTAGAGTTTTATAGCATAAACATCATTTAAATAAAATCGTACAATTAATAGAATGAACGCTTGTCTGCTGTTATGTGTTCATTACATGTGCTAATTGCTTGTGCCCGTACCTCTTAGTCTACCCGAACGTCTGTGAGTGTGAGATTATGTTAACGAAGCGAAAATAGCTAGTTTTATTTAAAGTTACAGGACTGATTGTTTTAATTGTCAAGATTAGTAAGTCTACATGAATGTGAATGGGACGTAACCACAAGGGTTTAACTAATATAAATTTATTTTCGAATCTATTCTACATCTCCACTATTAAAACCTATGTCCAGCAATCATTTGAAATATATTTGTCTCTTGAAAAAATTCAGTTATTATAAATATAAATGAAGCATTACGTTTTGAAAGATATGCTCTTTTGCTTTAGTTCACTACAACATACGTATCCAGATCTTTGTAAATATAAAATATTTCATTTATTTTTCTGAAACATGTTTACCTGTGTCTTCAAGGAGAATAGTGCTTGTGTTGTTCGCTCATTTCATTACTCTTAAGTAATAAGTAATGAACGATGTAAAACAATATTTTGGGAGAGTATCGATTTTTCGTGTGGTGCCTTTCTTCTACTTTTCAGTTGTAACTCTTCTACAGATCTTTGATGCAATATAATCACAAGAATTCTACTAATTCAAGTTTATTTTCTAATCTGTCCGACGTTTCCACGATTAAAACCACGTGTTGTGGGCTTTGGATTTGAACGAAAAATTGGTTGACGGCCAAACTTGCATGTCTGTTCGTCCGTCTGTCTGTGGTCAACACTATAGTGCCTTAAACAATTTTCTCCGAACTTGTCACATGGATAGGGCAGAGGACGCTTTAAAATATGTCGCAGGTCTCATTTTCATTTAAATCTCTGAATTTTCGATAACTAATACACGAATTTTCGATAAACTACAAAGGACATACTTTCTCGCATTATGTACAACTTTTACAACTTTCTAAAATTCACATAATTCAATGAAACTGAGACCTGCATCATTTTAAGCGTTCATTGTTCTATCCCTGGAAAATATACAAAGAAAAAATTGGAGAAGTTTTGAGATAACATTTTCTTAATAAATTGCATTAACTTCAATCAGAAATTACGCGAAAACTATTATTTTTAAAGTAATATACCCGTCCTTATGTAAAAATTAAAATTTTTAGACAGTTTTCATTTTAAAAAATCTTTATCATCAATATTGTACTGCTGCCATGTTAATTTTTTGCAAATTTCGAAAATAAGAGTGTTCGTCGAAAAAGATTGCATGGCTGTTGCATGGAGTCAGCTATCTTAACCACTGGCGTATGAGAATTCATTCGGTATGCGCAAAATTAGAACATACGGAATAAAGCGATCAAATGTGTGCATTTTGCAGTCAAAATCGAAACGTTTTCATTGTTTTTGGATTTTTCTCGAGTTCTTGGGTATCCAGCTAAATCATGAACATCTCTCATGGCTGTAGTTAGATATAGTTTTTCATCACGTTATACATTAATCGAAATTAATAATTCTCAATATTTAGATGTTTTTCAAATATTAAAAACGCTACATCTCAGAATAGTATGTAGTATGTGATTATATCCTTTCTTTCGCCAAATCCTTCGATTCTAAAACATTTGAAAACAGAAGAGTTATTTTGATACAAGTTGGTAACACACGTTTTTACAAAGCGATGAGATTGCGGTTGGGGCTTCTGCAAGGAAGGTCTAACGGTTATACTGTGGTTTCGCACGTTTTTATATTTTCAGTTGACGCGCGTCACATTAGCCAGAGGCACAAATCTATTATTTACTTTATTCAGTATTAAATGTGTTGGTTGTTATAGAAATTGGCGGAAATAAGTGAGATTTTTAAGAAAAATTCAAAAGCGATTACAACTTTTGAAAGCTTGAGAAATCAGCGGTGCAATTTGGTTGGGAGAACAAGGATGATAGTTGATATCAGCAGTTAAAGAATTATTCAATGATGTATAAAGTGTTGACCTTGTGCCTTCTAATAATTTAGTGAAAAAGTGAAACTCGCCTGTAGCATGGCTTATTTAATCATGTCATTCCATGTGTCGTCAGTTTAATTCCTGGAAATCTTCGGAGCAATGCATCACAATGTCGTTAGTCCAATATGCAGTTTAAAATAATTAAATTCATAGATTTGAAGACATCAACAAGTTCAAATGACTGATAAAAGTTTATAAGTGATTAATTGTGTTCTCGCTACTAATATTCATTAGTATCTTGTTTTGTTTTAGGTTCTTTGTTAAAATAACTAATCACTTTAAAAGGCACTTAATTATTTTAAATTAAGTATTTTACTAACACGTATTTATTCAAGCTTTACAAACCTTACATATTAAACTTAGGTTACAGCTATTGGGGGTTCTTACGGTATAATCGTACAATCGTTCTCGCTCAAACGCCATCATTTTGACTCTGATCGACAAACGCGCTGCCGTGCTACGATCTCAAGATCGCGCATGCGAGGCTACATTTAGCTTTCACTGGGTCATACGCTGAGCGACAATGGCGACATCTGGGCACGCAGTAGCAGCCAGATCGAAAAGTGGCTTTTCTCCCTCTATGGAATGATTCCAAAGTCGGGATGGGTGAAAAGACATAAGCGTTATTAGTTTAACATGTTTTCGTGACAAGTAACCTTTGATTTCGTGAATTTAAGAATTCATTATATTCTTTCTCTTATTTGTAAATACACTAATTTCACATTGTCTATTTATAGATATGTCCTGTACATATTTCCCTCGCTTTTTTGGTCAAGTTCTTCTGAAGACCATTAGAAGTGCACAGTAGAAATAGTGACACGTCAGTTCACGAACAAATGTTCTCTTGCAATGAGTTTTGATACAGAATACAAATTTATGCATCAAGGGCGGTAAAAGGGTTCTAATGATCGAGTGGCGACAAAAAGTCCGGGAACCGTTGACGCCCGGGGATTTTCGTCGCCCCTCGATCATTAGAATTACTTAACGGCCATGATAATACAAACTTTTATATTTTACTTTATTTTAATGATTCCGATATATTTGTTTACTAACTAGATGTTAACTGGACTCGGTTTGTCTTTTTCATATTTTCCTCCCATAATTTCCTTTAATAATTCCCTCCATGAGAGAACATTTAGCATCATTCAACCGTTTTCATATTTCCCTTGTTGCCATGATTCTCTGAATTCAGGTAAGTTATGCAATGCATATTGATCTCATAATCGAAGGCAATAACAAGCTATAACGTATCAGTAAAAAAATAAATACATTTTTCTGAGCCATCTTCAGCATATTGTCAGAAAAACAAAAGTCCATCCTCTGATTTGTCCCTCAGTAGTATAGTTTTTGGCCATTTGATCTGTGCATTGGCAACACCGTCATAAACACTGAATTAAGAAGTGCGTTCCTCCTCCTGACTGTTGCTGGCAATTATGGCTGCCTATGCATCGCCTTAATGTTGTGTACAGTACCAATAAGTGTGATAATTTTCTTAGTAATGCTCTTATAAAAAATAAACATTTAGAAAATATTGTTCCGAACTTAAAGATAAAACAATGTCTAACCGTACCTAACAGTTTCATGTGGTGCTAAAGAGTGTGTAAAATTTTTAAATTTATGCAAAAGCAAGCATTATTTTATTGAAAACCAAGCAATTTAATGTCCTCCGATCCTCTTGGTCTGTGTAGCGCATCTGAGACGGCGGTCACAGTCTAGCCAATTTTGGCCGAAATTTCGGTCGACCGATGTCGGACGGACAAAACCAAACGATATCGATCATCGTACGACAGACGATGTTTTCGTACACCGTTAGAAGTGATCATTCTGATTCCCTAAGACCGTTTCCGTTCACCAGCCCTTGAACTGAATCAGACATATCGGATGAAAACCCATTCGACCTCGACCCATCGAAATTTCGCCAAAAATCGTCAACACTGTGACCGACGTCTAAGAGCCGCAGCACACGAGCGTTGCGCTGACGCGCGATAAGTAACTCGCGTCGTAGAATAACACTGTATCTTATGTGAAACGGCACACGAGCGTTTTGGCTGTTCCGCATAAGATATATTGTTAATCTACGACGCGCGTTACTTATCACCCGTCAAAGGCGTGTCAACATAACGCTCGGGCTTAAGAGATAGCCTATTACCTGTCATGGTACCTAATTGAGGATCTCAAACCTTTTTCATTGTTGGGTGATATTGTGTATTTTAATTTGCGAATTTTATTTCTTCAATAGATGGAAACATCCTAAACCAAACATACTAGCAAGTTTTTTTTTTCATTCCTGACTTCCAGATGTCGATTTAACCGTGATTGCTAAGGCATTGTACATTCCTGGATAGGGTGTACACATGACTTGCGTCGGTTCGAATCTTCATCTAAAACCGTGTTTAACTTGTGATTAAGTCGGAGGGAGACTCCGGCATAAATCAAACGGTGGGGCATAGTTGACGGGGCATACGCAGCTAGGCTCTAACAGTTGTGCTACTTCTTATTCAAAAAATGCTCTTATAACCACCGTCTGGCGCTTTGGAGCGCTCTAGTAGTATAACTTAGCGACGCCTAAGGCCGTGTCCTGCGAGAGCTTCAACCGGCGACGGCGACAAGGGATAGCTTGCGTTAGCTTCAAATGATAGGTTGCGATGCCGCGCGACAGAGCGTGTGGTGTCCTACGTAAGCGACAGGAGGTTGCGACAGCCACAGTCGCAATGTTTCAAAGGAAACATTCAAGACTTTTGTTATGTTCAACAAATTCTCCACAGATATACACTCTACCATGAATTAAACCTACAACTATAGGTTTAATTCATCCTCAATAGAAGCCCGTGAAATAAGACTGACTAACTGCAATTATTTCAACAGTCCTGCCGGTTTGGTTACAATAGAAACCTAACCTCATTTATTTCTACAGGAATACTAGTATATATACATTGTGATGTATGTACTACGCAATATAATTAGCATCTGACAAATTAAATAAAAATAATATAAATGAACATAATTTAATAAAATAAAAACACACTTATTTGTTATTTTTAGTGCATTCGCTACTTCCTTTAACAATTTGCCACTCACAATTCTACTGTGGTAGTTATTCAATCACTTGTACCATAATTCCCATGTATTTTTCACATCTTCAGTTAAACATTCCGTTATTCCGCTATCTTTGAAATGAGAAATTATAAACCCAAACAGCAAAACTATACGCGCGACACAGCGAGAAGCGGCGACAAGTAGCGACAAGAAACACGTTTGAATCTCGGACGGCGCCACTTGTAGCGCTTTCGTCGCTTCGCCGCGGATACTGAGTGTTCGAATTTTGTCGCCTGAAGCTGTCGCGTGTCGCTGACGCAAGATGTAGCTCACGCAGGACACGGACTAAGAGTGAAGGCGACGGCGAAGAGGGCGCCCGCAGCCGGCCGCCGCGCCGGGCCGCGTCGCCAGTGCACCGGGAGCGCCACATCGCGCCGCGCCGCCTGCGCCGGAGCGCCGGCGGAGCAGCCCCGCGCACTTCGCGCCTCCCGACGGGGCGCCCAACCGCTTGCTTGCTGCTTTCTCGCATACTGCATACGTAGTAAACAGATGTATTGTAATGTGCAGCGAAAAAGGGCAGTTTTGGACAGAAAAACTCGTTTCGTGGAGCCTGATACAGAACATGATTTTCAAGATCTTACTTCGTAAGAAGAGAAAGTATTGTAAAGCTGCAGCGCAAATGGGCTATTTTTTACTCGTTTTGTGCAGCTCTGATATCGAAACAACGGATAATTCTTGCTACTACAAGTAGAAAATTATTGCCTCTAACACGCCGCATTGTTAGAATCCAGGGGCAGTTTTTGACAGAAAAACTCGTTTCGTGGAGCCTGATACACAACATGATTTTCAAGATCTTACTTCGTAAGAACAGAAAGTATTGTGAAGCTACGGCGAAAAGGGGTGATGTTTTACTCGTTTTGTGCAACTTTGATACCAAAAAACAGATAATTCTTGCTCCTATAAGTAGAAAATTATTGCCTCCAACACGCCGCACAGTTAGAATCCTCATTTTATGGGTAACGAAAATGTGGTTTAAACAAAACTTCTCTCTGTTCGTCTGTCTTTCTGTCAGTTGGTCCGTTTGTGAACAACGCTGTAGACTAAAGTAGGATTTTTTTCAATCGATCTGTCCGATGTCCCTTGAATTAAAACATATATTATTATTTTGAGGTAAACTTATCATCAAGCCCCAGCGATATTTTCAACATTTTCAAAAAAAAATTACTCCAAATTTTTCTCTCTTTTTTTCGAGTATAGCAGAGTACGCTTATGAAAATAGCACAGGTCCGGTTTTCGTTGAATTATCTCAAATCATAGTTTTCCTTAATAAAATCTGTTATTCAAAAATTTGTTCTTTAAATAATTTTCTTTTCAGACATTGCACAGTATGTTTACAAAAAGTATGTTTACAGGTCGATTTTCGTTGAACGCTCTCAACGTGTGATTCTTGCAAACGTTACAAATAATGGGCGTAGTGCTGTTGTATACCTGATAGTTGCTGTTGTAGTAACGCTAGTTACTTTTGAAATACCACGAGCGGTGACTAAGTGCATCAACTGATGACACTGCAGCACCTCTGACCGGGAGGTCCTAGGTTCGAATCTTAACGGCGGTAGGATTTTCGACACTAGCTTTTCAGCTAGGTCGAATTCAGTCGCTGCCTGGAGGATAATTCTAGCGGCCAACTGCTCTGATCGGTGGTTTACGTAGTTTCTCCGATCAACACCAGACGAATGCCGGAGTAGGCCGAACAAACGAGCCATGGACACCACCGGATCTTTCCTCCCTCTTCCTTATCCTATCCTCACCCTTTACACAAACATACACTTACACTAATATGTACTACATTACCACGTATACTGGAAGACCGGTCGGGGACTTCCCGCTCCCGGCTGGGGCGGAGCAACGCTGGTGGGAGATACCTGGTTGGGAAAACCCCGTTCGCTGACGATAGGTCGGGCCATTAAGCGGGGGAAGACAACCGCTAGCGCCCAAGAAAAGCACGCACTACAACTACGGGACTAATGACCATAGTAGTTGACGCGCCCGGAATCACTAACAATCAAACAATCAATACTTTTGAAAGTATTGGAATCAGTTCAACAATGCGATTTCAAATTTTCGTAAAAACCATGTTTAAGGTTTTTTAACCATAACTTCGCACATGCGGTCTATTAGTGATATTCCAAAGATGATTAATAATGGCGTGGGGAGAAGTTAAATGCAAAATTAAGTGGGGAGAAGGTAAATGCAAAATTGGGATATCTACATATGTTTCTGGCAGTTTAAGTCAAGCAAGTGCATATGCTCAGAAGTGACATAGAGAGGTCGAGACTGTTAATTGCTGTACGCTACGCCGTCCTCCGTTCGCCGTGAGCCTAGCGACAAGTCTCCCGAATCTGCTGATGAGCGGCGGTCGCTCTTCTGGCTTAGCACTTGATAAGCCAGTTCCTTTCCTTATTAGTATCCGCAGATGGTTCGATTTTTTTAAAATTATTTATTTAACAGAATTAGTTGGTTGTACAACGCTCAGCCAAATGGCTTTTCAGTTGTTAGGAGCGAGTATTTTCAGACGAAAGATGTGAAGGGGGTGGCTAAGGCCACCTCCCATTAAACACATATTTAAGTAGTGCGAATAATAAAGTGGGGAAATACATATTGTTGACTATTGATGGGAGTACTACTTATTTTATTATCTGATATCAGCCAGTGTACGGAGGAAGATGTGAAAGGGGAGTCGGTTGCGTAGACGAGTTTCTATGGGATGCTCTTTACCTATGTTGTAATGGGAAGCACCGATAACTGAGGGTAGATTTTGGAAGAATGTTTGGGAAAGTTTGGTGATGTATGTTTATACGGGGTCTATGACCAGGTTTTTGTGGAGATTAGTGTTGCTTATATACCAAGATGTGTTAACTGCAATTCTGAGGACCCTATTTTGGAACATTTGAATTTTGTTGGTTGTTGTAGGGGCGGCATTACACCAGACTGGACAAGCGTACGTAAGTAACGGACGTAAAATGGCTTTAAGGAGAGAAGAATGGAGCTTTAATGTGAATGGTTCGACTGTTCACCTGCAATACGACATGACAGTTTTGGAGAAAAACGGAGAGTTGGTGAGACCGAGACGTGTAAAGCAGTTTGGGAGCTAGCACAGTTTTTCTTCTCTAATGGCAGGGAGGCCAAATTCTTAATTTGTAACCTTGTTGTTGTTGTTAATTTAGAAAAGCATTCTCTTCAGCGCCACTAAACCGCAAGCACGAGGACGAACACGAGGGCTTTGAGGGAGGCGATGGTCGGGCAGGGTCAGCTTCGCCGCTCGGAGGCCGTGGCGAGCGGCGGCTTCTCCGCTCCGCGACGCGCGCTCGGCGCACCCTGGGCGCAAAGTCTTAAACCACACACGGGAATTTCTCAAAAGTACAATTCATCTTTTCCATTAATTGATTGATTATGAGTGTCCGCGGGTGCGTCACTGCTAAGGTCAGCAGTGAATGTTTTCGCTTTGAAAGGAGGCGATGATCTCACCCCGCTGGATGGTGATATCCGGCACCGACCTACACGTCGGCTAGCGGGGTTTCTCTCCAACCACCCCCCAGTGGGGTATTTCCCATGAGCGGGGCACCACCCCAGCCGGCACAAGCTCTCAGCTACCGACGGTCTCCCGGTATGTGTGGAACTCTAGTGCATGTTAGTGTAAATGTGTGCAAGTTTGGGATGTGGATAGGACAAGGAACAGGAAGGAAAGATCGCGTGTGGTCCGTGGCTTGATGTTTAGGGAACTGCGTCGGCATTCGCCTAGTGTTCATCGGAGATATCACGGAAAACTACCGATCAGAGAAGCCGGCCGCTAGAATTCTCCTCGAAACAGTGGCTGAATTGGACCCAGCTAAGTAGCGAAGTGTATAATCGTTCCACTGTCGGGAATCAAACTCTAGTATTTCTGAGTCGGGAGTTCTCTTTTCGATGTGGCTTCAGTTGAAGTCAAACGAATCTCAAAAGCTTAACTTTTAATTGTATGTTTTATTAAGCTCGTAACAAAGTTTCAACATTTTTCAAAATAAATCCAAAATTTCACCTTGAGTTCCTTGATCGGTAACAACATAGTACGCGGATGTAAAAAAGTAAACGTTCGATTTTTATTAAAACCTCTGAAACGTATTAAAATCCAAAAGCCGAAACGCATTTCTTATGCTTTCCTGCTTTGCTAAAATTACTGACAATTTCCCGTGCGTACTAGCTGCAAACTTGATTGGGCAGGTAGTAAATAACGATGTTAAAAACAGAAATACGCAGATTGTGACTATTAGAAAACCATGCAACCCACAACACAAATTAAGCTGCCAATACGTTGTACCATCGTTCATAATTCGGAAACGATGTGATCTACGGCCTTAACACATTTTCGTGTGCCTACAAGGAACATAAGTAATTTTTTATGCCGTAGACTACATAATGAGAAATGTTTTGGTCGTTATATTCCGTTTTCTGAAGGTTCCCTCACCCTGAAACACGGGTTACCAGAAACTCAGGAAGATGTATTCCAGTATGCAGCTACTTTTGCTTTAAAAAAAGGTATTTAAAAAGCTAGTTTTAAAGATTGAAATTTTTGCGAAAAATATTTGGGACCCTTCTATTAATTGTCTGGTGGTATCTGCTCTTCTCGGTATTCTAGCTATTTAGAACTTCTCATTTCAACCAGCAGGGGAGCCACTACACAATCTGCCGCCGTTAATAGAAGTATTTTGTAATAAAATAATACAAATATTAAATCTTTGGATTTGCAGTTTAATTCCCAGATTGACATGTGCGGTAAAATGCGGTGAACAAAAAGTGAGCATATGGAGGAACAAATGGAGACTATAAGGAGCAGCATGTGGAGGGAATATATAGGGAACTTGTGGAGTGAACATTTGGGGTAAAATGCAACGAAATATGCGGTTAACATCTTAAAGCATATTATGGGGAACTTGTGGAGAAACACTTGGGGTAAGTGTGAGAAACGTACAACTGTGCAGGCGGGAAATATGCAGGGAAACCTGCAGGAATCATGTTGGGGGAACGGGAGGAGACATATGAGAGACTTGCAGGGAACATGTAAAGAGCTTGCAAGCAACGTGCACGATATTGAGAGTAAGAATAGGATGTTTCAAGTTTTGTTTCCAAAACTTTTAAGTGTGTTTTTCAACGTCGACAATGCCGGCAATGCCGACAAAAAGACGTGCAAATGTTTCTTGAAAAGTCGTGGATTAATTGTAATCAATCAATACAATACTAAGCAAACCTCTTACACTAAGGAGGAAATCGGAACGAGATGCAATCGGGCTATGGAAAAGTTGACTACTTTTTGAGCTTAGGAAAAGCTAACCGCAGGATGCAGTCGGTATTCGTCCCACAGCAAGTACTATAGAAGAGACTCCACTCACTCCTCTTATAAAGGATAATTGACGCTTTGCTTCGAATTTCCAAGTTGAGAACGAGACACGAGCCTTCCACGCTTGTGTTCACATACAACACACTTGACTCTGCGCAACGCCTAATTATGCACGCATTTTATGAGAAGTTACTTTACGGCAGATGACGCTTCGCTAAGTATTTTCACGTAGGAGGCGAACCAAGGACCTTCGAACTTCGCGTTAACATTACACAGCCGTAAGTCTATGCAATGCATAATTTACGCTGCTTTCTAAGCATAAGAAAATAAAATAAAATAAAATAATATGGACAGGAGCCGAACTCTCAAACATGTAAAGAGCTTGCGAGCAACATGGGGAGAATGTTTTGGGATATGTGGTTCCCCCACACATGCATGTGAACGTGCGGGGGCAATTAAAGTCCGAGTTATATTCCTTTAAACAGTATCCCACGAGATGAGCTTCTTTAGTATCTCCTCTTTCATTTTCTGAGACTAGCTCGTCTGGGCACTCCAAAGTATGCATTGGCAGTCAGAACTGAGTAGTACCTCGAAATCTTTTGACGCGTCATTAGGCCCGTTAGAACGGCGCTATATTGCTTTAAAGTACAGTTAAGTGGCTGACCGTTCAAAGTTGTGTTCCAGTACGAAGCCATTTTCACATTTTATACGTGTCGAATATTCGTGCAGGTCTAGATAGCTTATGTAGTTTGATTATCACATTAGTATCCTTCTGCAACTCTCTTTAAAAAATTAATTTCTGGTGACTGAACAAAATGCTTCACGCACATTTAGTTCAGTTCACTGCAATTCAAAGGCATTCGTTTCTATTCCGTAAGTAGCTCAATACACTATACATTAACAAATGTCTCAAAACGTATCTTGTGTAGTTAGATTTATGAGTCACAATGTATTTTATGCGAGATTTCGGAGACAAATGGACATCACATTGTTCACAACTACATTCGAGGTCGGTTTTTGGAAGGGCAAGTGCAAGAGCAGTATATAGGACGGAAATAGGAGTCGTCATTAAGTTTTTTGTGCTGTTAAGCTTAAGACTTATGACACCCACTCTGTACGATCTATGAAACCGTAGCCTTCTTCACCTACCACAAAAGAAGTAATTGGTACAGACAGTAATTTGAATGAAAATTACGCCGTCTTTAATGTAGAGTAAAAACCCAACTCTACTACCTTTCTCTGAAAACACACATTATCGGAGCCCAAGAAAAGTGACACAGTTCAAAAATTATCATTGTTTAGTTAAATGAAGAAATATATTTAGAAAATCATATTTTTTTAGTTAACATTTCATAAAGATAGTTCACATGGCATTGTTATTTAGAGTAAAAGTTTCTTTGGGCGCGATATAAACGTTTCCGCTTAAGATAAAATCCTTTTTCTGCAAAACGACAGTTTTTGACATCTGTCACATTTTATTGTGCACCGATAAATTATTTTATATTGCGTTCCGGAGGCAAACGAGCCCACCATCACTATTTATTTTCACATCCTAATTACAAATGTTATATTTCAGTTTAACACTTCACTTGAGGATTGTAAGAAAATTAATGAAGAAGTCTTCGTATTTAAAAGAACCTTGTGTGACTATTTTAATAAGTCGCTTGATATCAACTTTTTCTCAAAATAACATTAATTTCCTTTATATTTCTTTCCAAGGGTCTCCTGTCTCCCGATCCCTTGCCTCTCAATTAATTGAATTTCCTGCATTCAAGTATTCGTAATCAATAAATCTACAAACAATAAAACACAAAAATATTCTACAAACACTAAAAAATAAACAATGTTAGTCTTCGATTGTATGATACTCTTAATAAATACTAATAAATAAACACAAACTGGTAGATAAAAAGAGTAATAGTAAGTACTTTCTCTTTTAAAAGAAAAATTCAGAAAAGTAACTTTAATTCCTATATTTTATACTATTGATCCAGAGGAAAAGGAAAAGCTAAAGAATTAAAACGCATACGAATGATTCATCAAATATACGGCCCTCAAAATCAAAAAGAACGAATTCACAATAAATATCCAAAAAGTCCTTACAGCAAACCTGATTTCCATCAGCCCACAATTCGTTCACTCAACTAAAAGTGATTATTTTGATTTTATTTTTTTATGCAAATACTACAAAATATCTTTATATGAGTTGTATTTTTAATAATTACAGATATTTTCAGCTAAAATTTGAAACGGAAGATAATAATTGAAAAGTCCTCTTAGGTGAGGTAAGAAGTGAGAAATATCATTACTGTGTTTTTTTTCTCGTGATTTTAAAATAAAGAAAAAATGTTCCCGAACAACTATTCATTATATCACGGAATCTTTTTGGATCCTTGAGATCATAGTTCAGCTCAGAACGACACGTTCCGACCCATATATTTTGCCTCGAGGGATGTAGCGCTGGCTATTTGATGTAAAGAGCAAGACGTGCGCGACTAGTGAAACTTTACGTCGACCTTCACCCGCCAAACTTCCCGTCTTCAGACGCGTAGAGATTTTGTGTAAGCTCCCGACTGCTCCACAACATTAAAATATGTCATATTGTAACCTAAGACTCTTCTTCTGAATCTTAATAAAAATAAATGACATTGGGTTGAAACGAAAATTATTTTTAATTAAAATTTTACATGAAAGGAAGAACGATTTACGAAACTTATTCATATCATGCAGTTTTATATTATTCAATTTGTTATAATTTAATTACGGAACACACACATCCACTTTCTATAGGCTACTTTAGTAAAACGTTTGAACTGTTATTACAGTGAATTGTATAATTGTTTCGAATAGAACGGCAACATTAAACGGCTTACCAAAAATAACTCAACACTACGTAGTAAATTCAAAGTTGACTTCAAGGTTCTTTACCGTCTTAATGGAAAAGTTAGATTCGCACTCCATGACATAATAATATACAATTAAAACATAAGTGTTTGGTTTGTATAGGATGTTAAATACACATTTGTCGAGTCTCAGATGACTTGCATTTATTCGAAATGCGCATTTTCTGTCTAAATTCTCGGCTTTTGCCATGGACTTATGTTTGGTTGGCATCATCACTATTCACAGAGAAAACAAAACTGCATTATTCTCTTAACTCTGCAAGGACAATTTTCGTATTGTTGAATCGTTAGAACAGTTCTCTTGACAATATTCATTCACTTAGATTTTACAGACAACTTTTCTATTATGTAAATAGAAATTCGCCCACTAATTCCTAAAGAATTAACTAGGAATGATTTCATTTTAAAAATTCATGAAGAGAAAACACTTACCCCCCACCTCTAGTTAACCCTTCTAAAACTAAATCATATTTGCATAAGTTTGTCCCTTTTTTAATTAAGTATTCAAAAATACTGCAACACATTTTTAGCGCCTTTTGAAGCTGCAATCAGTTAAATAAGAGAGTATCGGTGTTTTAAATATATAACTAAATACAGAACTATTTCTTGAATTACAAGATGCAGATCATACGCTGTTCGCAACCAGATAGGGAATATCGTTACTAAAAATAGGTTTTTCCTCGTAGAAATTAATGCAAATTTCCGCCTAAAAAAACATCGTCCGCTTTTCCGCATCTTTTCCTTTCTCAACTTTCCAATATATGTCCTAAAATAAAACAAATTAAGTGCATTGAGTCGTGTAAAGCAAAGAGATTACGGAAATCCATTCACCCAGGATACCGGAGAGAATGATCCAGTTAAAATGATCTCTACAGCAGGTATGTCGACACACTCCATCCACTCAAAAATACATAAAAACGCGTCTATAATTAACAAGTTCAGCAGATCGCGTGCAAACCCCTTAAACGCCTACAAATTGTAACGTGCGTCTTAATGATTTGACCACACTCTGCGTTGCGGACGGCCGCCCCCCAGCCTTTTTTCTGCATCTTCCAGGAGGACGCGCTCGGGTGCGGGTGTAATTCATCCGGAGTTTCGAAAGGAATATTTTTGTTAAGTTTCTATTCAGAAGTAGCGCAAATATATCGCACCAGTCCAGAGAAACCTCGAACAAAGGTGAACATGGCAGAATCTTTTGAATTGTGGGTGTTAAATCAGGAGGGTAAGAAGATGATAGGATGTTTCATGTTTTGTTTCCACAAACATTTAAGTGTGTTTTTCAATGTTGGCATTGCTCTGAAAAGTGCAAATGTTTTTTGAAAACACGTGGATCAATTATAATCAATCAATACAATACTAAGCAAACCCCTCACACTAAGGGGGAAAATGAACCGAGATGCAGTCGGGCTATGGAAAAGTTTACTACTTTTTGAGCTTAGGAAAAGTTGACCGTAGGATGCAGTCGGTATTCGTCCCACAGCAAGAACCATAAAATAGACTCTATTCACTCCTCTTGATACATAGCGCGATTCACTTATAAAGGCTAATTGACCCATTGCTTCGAATTTCCAAGTCGAGAACGAGATACGGGCCTTTCACGCTTGCGTTGACATAAAACACTCTTGACTATACGCAACGTCTAATTACGCACGAATTTTATGAGAAGAGTCTTTACAGCTGTTGAAGCTTCGCTAAGTATTTTCACTTTGAGGGCGAATCAAGGGCCCTCGACCCTCGCGTTAACATTACACAGCCTTGAGCCTCTACAACGCAAAATTTATGCCGCGTTCCAAGCAAAAAACAAATCAAATCATGTGAACGGGAACCGAACTATTAAACATGACAGCACAAGGAAGACAGCTCTGTGGATGACGCCGCGTCGAGAGTAGTAATGCGGACGTTTCGACCGTCATACCGTGATCTTCTTCAAGGCTCTAGTCCGAGTGAAGAAGACCAAGATATGATGGTCGAAACGTCGGCATCGCTGCTCTCGACGCGGTGTCATAGCGTGGTGTTCTTCAACCCTCCAGCCCTGAAGAAGGCCACGGTATGCTGGTCCAACCGTGGACATTACTGCCTTCTACGCGGCATCACGCAGACAGCAGAGAGAAAGAGAGAGAGCCTTCACATGACTCTGGCCGCTGAATCCTACGATTGCATGACTTCACAAGACTAATGCTCTGGCTAGTACGCTACCAGTTTTGCCACGGGTTAATCCATCCTGAAACAGGACTAATCATAACGCGTCTGGCGATGCTTTGGACGGCGGGGCCGAGAACTAAAATTCGGCTGCGATTTACAATCGTGATGCGTGTGGGAGTCATCCCGCGGTGACGCTGGTGGCGTCGCGGGAGTGGGGATAACGCCACACTTGGCGCTTGTCTTTGGGTGTGCTTTGCGTCCATACGCATCCGTGGCCAAAGGATGAAAAATAGATGTTATTGTAACTCGCCCTTTCCTTCGTAGTTTAGCTCATTGGTCAGCGTGCTCGCTTTCCGTGACGCGATTCCGGGTTCGATTTCCGGCCAGGCAAGATTATAATGTGCGTTTTCCTTGCAATGTCCCAGTATATGTTGCTGTGTGACGATGAGAAAACTCACTTCTCAAGTTGAGAAGACCAGAATAGAAGACCAGGGATGCCTTCGTGCTAATCACATGTACCCCCTTAACCCACAGCCGAGAGGCCGGGATGCTGCTGGTAGGCTGGGGTTCGTACGTGGGCTGTCGCGCCAAGTACAGACAAAATGCGCCATTATTTAGTTTAGCGTCTGTCATCGACAAAAAAGTGGTATAACGAATTGGTCTTCAAGAATATATTAAGTATAGATCCAAAATCACATTTCTGTAATGGCAAGTTCTCAGTAGCCAAGTTTTTAATAATGCTTTAAGATTCAAACCTTTCGTATCACTTTGCTTTTTCTTCTTTGGTGAATTGGTTTTAGGTATAAAATATCTTTTTTTCTTATAAAAATCTATTTTTACTCTCCATGAATCTCTACAAAAGAGATGGTAATAGAAAGTCAATTTCACTCGTAAAATATACACTAATAGCATTGAGGCAATCAAGGCGGATATCCCCTCAAAATATCGCTTTTCCTTAACGCTTTTTCTCACCACTTCTTCTCTGTAGGCCAATCGCAAGGTGCATTGCATCAATATAATTCATATTTGGCGCATTCTGAAACATTTTAAGGTATTACGGCATTACCTATCCTAATTATTCGAACTTTTCCCCAATGAATATTGAATTATACCAAATGCATTCTATTCTATACAAAAATTTTATAGAAATATTTAGAAACTTCGCCCGCCGATTAGGTGTCTCTCGCGTGCGTTTGATCAAGGAAATGGGGCGTTAGAGGTCCTGGTTTTCGAAGCACCAAAAGGGGGTCTACAAGACACTATATTCCTTAGGTCACAACCTACTATTTCTACACTTCTTTTACACGGAGTGTAAGTCGTTCATTTTTTATGAAAATGTCAAACACACGTAAACAAATTGCGCCATAAGATAAACTACATCGAATGTATTACTTGCATAATATTATTTTAATGGCCATTTGTGTATTTCATGTATCATACAACTCGGGAGATCAAGACCAATGTACTTCACTTGTAAAACTAATGATATTAAAACAGCACGTACTTTCTTATCCGTATTTTCACACAAAATTACGCGAAAATTACTCAAATTTTCGAAAAATTGTACATGACTTTACTTCAAAATCTATCTTTAAGGAACGGATTTCATTAGGAGAAAAAAATCTCTACTTTAAAAGTTTTAGTTGTAGGAAGACTTCGAAAAAACTTTGAACTTTTGCAGTTTTCGAAACATTATGGTTTTCAACGAACATGAAACCTGCATCATTCTCTTAAATGTCCTTTGCACTATCCAACAACAAACTTTAATCAAAAACAATGGAACCGTTTGTTTGTTGTTGTTGTTTTTTTTGTAAAATGTCGCAGGGGCGTCATGTAAAGTTCCCCCCCCACACACACACACACACACACAAACTTAAAATATCGGTTTCAAATTCAAGGGAGTGGGACTTCAGTCAGATCAATGGGGGAATATCAATTTTGAAGAAAATTGGCTGAATGGTTTGGCCGAAAGCGTTGTTCAGAAACGGACGGAGAGACAGACAGACAGACAGACAGACAGACAGACAGGCAAACAGACGGAAGAACAGACAGACGTTTTGCAGTCATGCGATTTTTCGCTATCAAAGTCCCACAAAACATGGATTCTGGCTATGCCATGTTAGAGGATTTTCCCCCTTAATTTAGCAACTGGATTTATCCACTTTTTCGTTACCAAGGCCCTGTAATAAGAGTTTTCTAACGAAAATTCGCCGTTTTTCGCGTTGTATTACATAACTTTCTCTCTACTCTGTAGTGAGAAAGTAAAAACTGTTGCTTTTTTCAGGCTGTAGACAGGAATACACAAACGTTGACACAAACGTTCTAATATCATCCTCTATTTTGCGTCGAGCAGTCGGGTCAAAATTTGCATTCAAGCTATTTTGATTGATTCTACCAAGTGAAAATGTCCAGAGGCAACAATCGCTGCAGAGTTTCTAACCGGGAGGACCTGAGGTTCGATTCTCGACGGTAGTGGATTTTCGGTACTAGCAATACAGGCTGAATCGATATCATCCGCTATGTGGAGTAGAATTTTAGCGATGGCTGCTCTGATCGATAGTTTTCCATGATTTCTCCAATCAATGCCAAGAAATGCCGAATCAGCATCGTAACAAACGGACCACAGCCTGTGACTATCTTTCCATTCTCATTATTGTCATCTTCTTTCCCCATTTACGTACACTATACTTCCACATCTGTCGGAAGAGCGGCCGCAAGTTTAGAGGTAGTGCTGCTGGATGTGGTGCCCTGCTGAGTGAGATCGCTGGAGGAGGATAACCCGTAAGCTGTAGAGTTGATGGGCGATTATCTCACTTTTCAGCGGGCGAGGATCACCGCAACATCCCAACTGTAAAATACACTACACTAGCGACACTATTTACTTAAGCAGTCAACGCGTCTAGAAACCAGAAATACTCAATCACTCACATCAGTCATTTACTTTATTCTTTGTTCGCTGTATATAAAATTAAAGTAACTTTCATTAATTACTTTGTTTACTAGTGTGTTGATTGTCTGTTAGTAAAATGCTGTCGATTTTCAGTATCTTACGTGTTAAGACAATCAGTTAATTTATTTAAAAAATAACTAATGAATTGTACTTACTTGTAAAATACAATTTACTGATTATTTTTTTAAATAGTTCAACCGATTATCTTAAAACTTAAGATACTCAAAATCGACATAACTTTCATTAACTTGTAAGTTGCAATTTATTTTCTGTCCATTCGTAGTTCATGATTGGACAATTTTAACGGATTTTACAATAATATTTTTGCATTTTCACATTTAAAGCAACAATTTACAAACTGCAAAATTTCGCACTGGCACAGCTAATTGTTATTTCATTCTCTTGTGCCGAAAGTAATTTGTGAAGCATTAACTTGCAGTCTTCCCTGCGGTCCACGTGTAGTCGAATATGACCGTGGAAAAACACGGACAAAGGAAAGGTGAATAGAAGTAATAAACGTAGGTATTATTTTCCTCCAATTGCGAAGGCATCGTGTTTAGGCGGAATGTCTATTATTACTAACACAACAATTGTATTTGAAATCTCTGCTGATACAGCGTTTTCCAGTCCATTAATTGCCAAGAATCCAGAAAGAACCGAGCGCTCGCTCTCAACTTCACCACATCTTTGCAAAATCTCTCATAATTTCTTCAATTAATGTCCCCAAAACAAACTCTTATTATCAGTCTTCCGAAATATTGTAATAATAAAACACAGAAATACGAACATTTTGTAGGACAAAACACTGCCGCTACAAAATTCAGTTTTCCGTTGAACAAGTTACGCTAAGCAAGGCTCGAAAATGGCGGCTGAGAACACTCGTCTTTCTAGAGCTCGGGGCGTTCGTGGAAGCCGAGGCAGATGTCGCCGGCGTTGCCGGAATGCGCTGCCACGCCGCGCCGCGCCGCGGTGCAGGCAATCAGCGGGCGGGCGAGCACGTGAGCGGGGGCGGGGCGGGGCGGGGCGGGGCAGGGCAGGGAGGGGAGGGGGCGGCTCTATCGGAGGTCCTGTAAATGGGAGTAGCTTGTGCGGGGCGCCGCGTCGCGATTCCGGGAAGCAACGGGCGCCTGCGGTCGCTGCTTTGGCCGCGAGGACATAATACACCCTCGTGACTATCAATGTGAACAAGCAAACAATATCTTACGTTTGGCCTCAGGATGATTTGATAAAAATATTTGTAACAAGTTGATTGAATCAAAGGCTCAAAGGCTTCAGTTGTTAATAAGTGTCCGAGGAGGTCGCGCCTGAATCGAGAGGATCGTGGTTACAAGGGCAAAGTGAAAACAGTTGAATGATGCTACATGTTCTCTTATGAAGGAAATTATGTGAGGAAAATATGAAAAGACAAACCGAATCAAGATAACCTCCAGTTAATTAGTAAAAAAATCTGAATCATTAAAATTAGGTAAAACATAAAATATTGTATGTATCACGGGAGTTAACCTTAATTATCTCGATCGACAAAATGCCCTCGGGCGAAGGGTTCGTAGGCTTTGTGTCGGTACTAGATAATAAGAACATTTATAACGCCCTTGGTTGATAAATAACTATTATGTATGTGTTCATGCGTATTTATATTAATTATTCTTTATATTGTGTGTTCATATTAATATGCACACAGGGTATCTCCGTTCCGCCAGCTCTACCCTCCACAATTAACAACGTTAACGCACATTCACCAGGGCATTTATTTTCTGCTAAGAGTTCAGATGTTCCCCTAGGTTAGGACCTGGATGGTGAATGAATGGTTGACTGAGCGTTCCACAGCATATTCCGAAAGAATTTATGGCGCTTGAGTATGCTATGAAGTCGTTCTAGAACCAAATGTAATGGAGGAAGCGATTAAACTTCTGTCAATACGAATCTCCAAAAGACTGGTATTTATTGAAAATCAGACAAGAAGACTGGAAGCAATTCTTAATTTTATCACATCTAGTAATGTCTTCCATAAGAATAGGTTCTTCGCACAATCTAGACCCTGTAAGTCATAGAACACAGTACATTAGCAAACATCCAACTAACATTAGTTAATCTTTGTTAATATATTTTATAATATAACTTGATATATATGAGTCTTTATTACCTTTCTTCATTTTTTAAAATTATTATGCTTTATAATTAACAAGATTCGATCCTACAATATTTCAGGTTCTCTCCTGAATGTATTAGATTGCATATAGAATAGCATTAAGAAGTACATAACACGATATGATACAGAGCTTGTTGCGCTAGTTCTTCAATCTTCCAAAAAGTAGCGCTTCTAACAGTTACTCCCCAGGTATTCGAGATAAGAAGTAAAGAAGAAACATTTACCAAATATATTTTCGACCTACGCAATTTGATAACGAATCTACTAGTGCATGGTCAAATACAAATACGTTCTTTTACATAGAAGCTCTGACATATTTTATCTGAAAACAAACAACATATCCAAGAATCTGATAATTATTATTTCTATCTGTAACCAAAGATATTAATATTAATAGCAGTATGCATTAAAAGCATGGGCGTTTCAAATAACACATCATATTGCTTACTCACAGAATAATTCTTTATGAAGAAGCAGTTATCAAATTAAAAGGAAAAATATTATTGAAAGCAATATACTGTTGTTCTCTACTAAAATATTATGTGTCTTCCAATAAAAAACAATTTGATTTAGAAGAATTTATATAGAGGCTATTTCTTCAGTAAGTATTAAATAAACAAAGGTGATAATGTTATTTAAGAACCAAAGATAAAATAGTTTCACGAAGGATGATTTTATAAATTGGAGCTTAAGTGCACAGAGCACCTCGCAAATAAACGCTAAGCTGCCACATCCGCTGCCGTGACTTTCCCATGAAGTCGCACTCTGGCAACTCCACCTAATTAACGGATGTCTAAACGAAACGTTTCGCTTAGTGAGGCTGCACACTACTATAAATGAAATAACTTGATTTTTCAATACACACACAAGAGTGGACTTCAATATACCCACTGAAACGTCTTTACCGCTAATTAAAAGCTTTCATACCACCATTTCTAACATCATGAAAAGAAAATTGAGTAGTATTCTTCGGTGGAAAGTTCAATTAACTTAAAAGATTGTAATACTGTTGCCAATGTAACTTATTATGAATAAATGAAAATGATTACATTACAGCATAGGCCGAGAATTTCCCAAATGCCTACCTGACGCGCAATTGTGTTTGAACTTCGAAATGTGTTACCTGTTTACTAGAAGGCAGTTGTATTCTTCCTACCCCATGATTTATTAATTTGTGTCTGTTTTCGTGATGAATAGCGAGCAGTCGTTGGCTATGTACCACTCTCTTCGTGCCTGAGTGTCGTGGCGAGTATAATTCATTTCAGGCACCCAGCAAAAACGCTACAGGGTCGATGAATGCAGATACGATGGAGGATGAGTGCTTTGTGAAAATCCATCATGAAATCTCTGGGAATGATGAGGTTTGAACGCCTATTCCCAAGAATATAAACTGTAACGAACTCATGACGCTATTAATTGGGCAGACTATCGCACTAACAGAAATGTTCGTACTCTTAATGTCGCCTGCTCACGTGGACTGATTTTACCAATTCGCGAAGCCAAAACAATGTAGGTCTGTGTGCACGGCAAATTTCATGGAAACCGTAATTTAATAACGTCAAAATGAACCGCAGAGAAACTAGGCACAAATAAATGAACGACGGTGTATCTCAAAACTGTCCAATAAAAATTTCATCAGTAGTACGGAGTCAGCAAACATACCACGAAAGCTCATAAAGATAGAGTGACAGACCCTAATCCACTCCGCGAGCGCAAAACCGAATAGGTGAACCGATGAGAAGAGACTGAGTAGGCGCTACAAAGAAGAAATAGGATTCGTAAAGAAGAACAATTAAAAAAGCGTAAGAGGTGGGCAATTGAAGATAACAAGAAACAAATGGAGAATGGTATAGTAAATAATGAGTGTAAAGAAAAAGACGAAAGATGTGGAACGAAAGTAAACAGAAAAAAAGTCACGTACCGCAGCAGTACCACTAGGGGGTGCCAAAATTATGTCATTACCAGTTTAGCCTCAGATGTCCGTAAGAACTCACATGCATTCGCGAGGCACCGTGACATCTGTAGGTTGTTTTTTGGGGTTTAGAGTATCTTCCACTCTCATCTTCATTGCGTCTCATGAGTGTAATCTATTGAGTAGATGATAACGATAAAGATGTAAATGATAACTGAGAAGTTGAATGAGAGGCAGGGGAAACGAGAGATCCAGAGAAAACCCAACGAGAGCTCGCTTTGTCCATCACAATTTGCATATGAATTGCCGGGGAATCTAACCCAGACCCCAGGGGAGGAAGGCGTTTGCGCTATTCATTACACCAACGACCCTTCCTACACAGTATAGAGTAGGATATCAAAGAACATTAGTATGAAGAACACCTCTTAAGAAATTTTAAAGTTCACTGCCAGAAGAAAACTAGTGGTTCTACAACATCACATATTTCGTCGCATTACTTCTTAATTTGCAGTTTTCGAAAATTTAGAAAGTTCAACAAAAATTAGACCTGTGCCATTTTTATACGTCATTCTCTGTATCGGGCACAACAGTTAAAGAAAAACTTTTTGAGCAGTTTTTGAGAAAAATATAAATTACATTACTCAAGTAGAAATTCGCGAAAGTAATAGTTTGTACAAAGTACAACCTGACATTTTTTAAAGATCTAATTGTTTACATACGATTTTATTTAAGAAAAACAGCTTCATCAATATTGTATATTTGCAATGTTAATATTTTGTGCATGCTACCTACACGTGCTAGTGTAAGTAATTTGCTACACATACTAACAAGATTTATCCACTTTTTCGTTACCAGGGCCCGACAATACGAGTTTTTCTGTCGAAAAATCGCTGATTTCCACCGCAGCATTACAATACTGTTTGTTTACTACGTAAGTACGTAGTTTCTCTTTACCTCGTAAGTACATAGGAAGGCGAGAAAGTAAAAACTGTTCAATGGTTTTGCAACGAACAGAAGAAAATATATTAAATCGCAATACATTACATTTTCCTGCAAATATTCGCGCGGTGCAGTGTGACCGTGAGCGAGCTCCGTTGGTGTCACTGTTTTGGAAGTTATATCCAGAAGGCGTCAAGTTTCATCCCCGTAAAGAAACTTGTTTCGAAAAATTTCTGAGTAATTGATCTCAAAGTCATGCTCTCAACCATAACGTAATTAAATATGAAAGATTTTTTCATCCCAATTATTTTCTACATGAGCTGGGTCGTCACTTCGACGAATTACTTTATGAGACAATGAAAACGCTTTAGATGTCGCAAAATTTATTTATTCATTTGCTGACGCCAAAGCCCAGTTTTAAGGATGTAAGCATTTATTTGTTGTTATGGGTCGATTTTCGACTATCTAACGGTTACCCCCCATGCCTGGGCCTGGTGAAATTCCCACTCTTAGGGTGTAAGAGAGTCATGTGGCGAACATGGAGTATTCCCTGTACCGTAGCTAACAACCTCCGCCTTCCAAAGCTTTTCCTCGTCACACAGCGCTGAGAAAATTTTAAAGGAAAGCTTCGACTCCAATTTAGCTCTGACCGAGAATCGAACCCGGTATCGCACCACGGGAAACTAGAAGGCTGCCCACGAGCCCCCTTAAGATTAGTTTTACTGATACTAATGCCAATACGCTGCCAAGAGGCCCCAATAGTGCCGGGCGAAGTGCTGGCTTCCCCAGGCAACGCAGTTCCATTAGCACTAGTTATTTAAGTAACCCCGTAATTAACAACCAGGAGACACGACAGCGCACAGAGCTGAACGTACCGCCTTCCGCAGACCGAATTGGACTCGGTGCCTGCATTCGGAACCAAGAATCGCTCGCGTATCAAGTTTTTACCACAGCGCATTCGAAGAAATCTTGTCATATGTCCATCAGTTATCAAGTTGCAAATTCAAACGTTCGTCGGTTATTGCTCTTGCCCAAGTATCTAGGAGCGCTCCACTAATATAAGTAATATTATCGAATAGCTCTTATCCATAGGTCTTCATCTCACTTTTCAATGATAATTTTGCGGTGTGTGATTTTAACTCATCGTTCGAGGTTACAAAATTTTTAATAATTGGAAAAACGTGCGGTCGCGCGCGTGTACTTGATGCTTTGTCGAGGATTAGGAATTGATAAAGAACGAAGATTTCATATAGAGAATTTGACCTTCGGGAACATAATCTTAATAAAACCTCTGTGACATCAATAGAATGATGTGACATGCGCACTAACACCCAAACAAATCTCACACCTAAATTTTTCACGTTCTAAGTGAGATTTATAGTTATTGGTTATGCATTCATTCAATTTCGTTTAACCATACATACAATATAGTAAATTCAGAAACTGCAAAAACTGTATGACTTATTTTCCTTTAAATATGTAGCAGAGCGTCGCCATATAAAAGTTATGGAATTAAGAAACATTTTCATTACACTTGAAATCTGTCGGAAATTTCATTAAAAATCGTGCATTAACTATTCGACTTACACTCAGAAAATGTATTTCTCTCGTTACCAATAAAGTATGTTTTAGTTTCATTCAAAGTGCCCAAGAATCTCTCGTAAAAATATTAAATTAGGCAATAAGATAACAAAGATCATTAGACTTCATGGCATTACACTTGCTTCATCGTCGAAATCGGCGATATGGTCACAGAAGTAAAGGGAACTCCTCTATTATGACATCTCGCAAACTCTTTTGCATCCTAAACTCTACAATAGGTGCACGATTGTGAAATGACTAAGTGTTTAACCGTTTACATCATGTATCGTCGTAATATCTTTCATCAAAAATCTTCTTAAATTGCTAGTAGTTACGCTGATTTTTATTGCTCAAAATTGGCACCAGAAACGAGACGTAAATTCTGTATGTTGTAAGTCAATCTTCAAATTTGAAGATGATTATTAATTAAGAAGATAGGTTTTTTATACTTTTACTTTGAATAATGTAACACGCTAGCGTACTTCTGAACCTTTATCTTTCAATGTTTCCATAAGTTGTCTAGAAATTAGTTTTTAGAGCCTAGAATTTACACAGACGAAACTTTGGACACAACATATCAATAATGACTTCAATATCATTAGGGAAACTATTCTTCAGAATAAATAAATATAATCTTTGTTCATTTTTATCTTTAAGTAAGTAAGTAAGTAAGATCGGGTCAAAGTGGTCAGCATTTTTTGTCTCAATTTTTACTCAGAAAATAAATAATTTAATTACATAAGTTACGTCAATCTTCAGAATAATTTGTTGGTTACAGTATGCAGTTCATCATATGATAACAGCACCTCCAATTTAAGCTAATTTATAAAGAAATTGAAATATCAAATTTCACGAGGTAAAATGGACATGCCTTGAATTTTGAACTTCTGGTAGAATTTGAAAATAAAAATACATTTTGGCTTTAATGAACTTATTATACAACGCACTGAGTATTTGATGTAATATTTTATTGATCACGTTTTAACTTTATGAATTTGGCTGACATCCTTTCTTCGATCTAGTGGAAATCATCGAATTTCCCATTATTTCCATATCTGAGGAAAGGGTTCTTTTCTTTTAAGATTTTTCTCTTTTCTGCCGCAAAATTAGTTTCTCTGTCCGCAAAAATGCCATTCGTTTTTGCTTTGTTGCTTTAAACAACTTTCGTAATTCGGTAATATATTCTGATTTACCTTTGAGGTATCTTGATTCTTCTCGATTTCTACTCCATTAAAATTTTTTCCATCCTATTGCATGTGGAGTGCATTAAAAACTATGGCTTTATATACTATAAATTTCAATATTATTAAATGCATTCCCTTCCTCGTTGGAAACAAGGAAATTGATGGCTCACGTTTAAATCGTAATTTTATATGCGTTAAAATAATCATAGACATTTTACAAAAAATAGAAATAACGGTATCCTATCATTCAATTTTCATGAGGGTAAAGACGAGATTCACACTGATCATTTAATTCCGCTCGCATCACGATCGATGTACAACTGAAATCTACTGTAATTGTATTTCAGACACTTCAGTTTTTTCTTACTTGCCATTTACAATTGCATAAAAATGTTGATAATCTAAACATTTTTCGAAGACTAATTTTTCACTTTTCACCCCGCAAAAACGTCTTCCGCAAAACAATAGAACAAGTGATGACTTATATGAACCAAGCAGCCAGAGATATGTAATGATCTAATGGGACTTTCATGACAAGTTCATACGGCGGACACGTATCGAAAAAACATGGGTTGACTCTTATGACAGCTCAGCCCGCATCGTCCTTACGCAATACATTCTAAAAGGCGACAATAAAAGGCTAACGTAGTACAACGTTGTTTTAAATTTGAATAACCCGTGAATCACCCGCAGCCAAGTTGAGCTCGCCGCTTCCCAACAGGCGTCTCTCCGACACGACGTGTCGGCCTCTTCACACGGACCAAGGCGCTAACAGGCGGGCGAGCGAGCGAGCCGAGGCGGAGGCGGAGGCAACGGCCGCGTCGAAGCCTTCGCTGGGCGTCGCGCGGTCCGATCGCAGGCCGCACCGCGGTCCCCGGCTCGAGACCCGGCGCGGCGCGGCGCGGCTCCGACGCGCGCCGGAACGGGAGGAGTAATTACCTTTTCCCGACGCCCAGTGGCCGATCACAGTTGAAATTATCTTCGAGTCGACTTTGAAATTGTGAAATTTATTATGAGCTAAAATGATAATTATTCACTATTGAATATTTGAATGTTATTACTGATAATAAATGAATAGTTCTCAGTATACGTATGCATCGCAACATGCGACAACGATGAAATCAGTTTTCCTTCATTAAGAAGCATATAAAAAATCATTAAGCATTGATATTGTCAGATATTTTGTAAGCAGACCTAAAATCGGATAATATTATATACGTATATGTGAATTATTAAAAGGTGTTATTAATTACTCGTACATGCATTTTGTTACAACTTTCGTACACCATATTACAGAACTATTTCTGCCATAATGTTTTTAGACAATTTTCATCTGTTTTTTTTACATTGTTCATCATAACACCCTCTATCATACAGAAGTCCAGGGTTCTCAACATTTCTTTCTCATATGAGTGAATTCAGCTTCAAAAAAAGTTAAACTCCAAAGAAGAAAAATAATAAAAACTCATTGTGCGTAAAAATCACTTACGATTTTTTTAATATTTCTTCGTTTACAGAGGCGGTAGCAATCAAATGGACAATTAGTTACTGCATCTTTATTTGTGTAGTAATTATCACTCAAGTTCGCGAATTACTGAATACCTCTTAAGAATATACTCAATTTGTAATAAACCTTTCATTGATCTATAGTCAACGCATAGTTTTGCCTACATCACATAACAATGTATTTAACAAAATCTATATTTTTGAAACAGAGTTCAAGTCTGAAGGATTTTTCACGCCAATTTGTCGACAGAAGTCTGTGCTACTCGTCCTTACAGCCCAACAGACGGCACGCACTACTTATTATTTCCGATGGTACTCCACAGCCAGCAGCACTTCGCGAGGCAACGTCGCGCAGTTGTTTTCCGGCTGAACCAAAAGAGCGGGAGCGCGACCGCGATCGGAGGCGATATAGATATTTTGAAATGACGTATTGAGGAGCGAGCGGGCCACTGGTCGTAGGACCGGTTATTGTGAAAGCCGAGTGAGTAATGTCACATTGCGGCTCCCTCCCCCGCACGGTGTGGGCCCGGGCAGCAGCTGCCGCCGTCGCCGCCGCGGTTGCCAGCGTCAACACGCGCGCGCGCCCGCCGCCGCCGCCGCCGGCACCGCCACCGGCAGCGGCGCCGGCGCCGGCGGCCGAGCGGAACTCGCCTCGGCGGCAAATGGGCCGACCAAGAAATACGATAGGACTTCTGTGACAACGTGTGCCTGCGCTAAATTTCCCAGCCTCTGCACTTCTAACCTATGGCCAGGGACAGATCCTACCAATCATTATTTTGGGAGGCGGGATCGCGGTTTTTTGTTAAATAATAAACATATTTGTGATTATATTGTATATTTTATGTACTGTATGTACTGATACGATACTATACTATATTATTGTGTAAATAATTACATAATTCGAAAATAAATAAATATTTAAATCAATTTTGCCAAATTCAGGAAGGTAAACAAAAACTAAGCCTTTTGAGGGCCAAGCCCCTCCGGGATCCGCCAGTGCACCTAAAATACTTTCTGGAAAGAGATTCTAATTTCGGGCAGTGACAGTTTCTCAAAGCGTCTGAGAAGTAGTGAATATCTAATGGTGATTCGTATTGACGAGACAGTGTTTCTCATCGCTATATAAATTGCCTAAAATACTTCCCTTTGACTGCAAGTTAACCACCTAAGCTAGAGAACTATAGTATTGAATATATACTGTAAAGAAACACTAGCCACCGACAAGGTACTAAACTTTGAACAATGAAGGTTGTGAGAAACTTTCTAATTAAAAATAAAAATTGTCGTTCTTTTCTTATGAAAATAGACTGTCATAAGTGATGACATAAATTTTAGAATTTATAAACCAAAATTTCTCGATCCTGGAATCATTTATACGAAAAAAATGGAATCAATGTATTGGAAAACATTGAAGGTTTCTTAATGCCACACGCAAAGTCTTCTTTGTAATTTGAAACTTACGTTCTTGCAATCACACGGACGTATTCACGCATATTCGGAATAAGTTAATTTTTAAAATACTTCTAACATACCAGCTGAATATACATAAAAATATGTTTTGACATTATCATGAGTGGTAATAAAGGTGGTAAACTATAAATATTTCGCCCGTAAGAACTGTTCGAAAAGTAGAAAGAAAGAAAATATAGAGACAATTTTGCGTCGACCAAATTCAAACTTCCACATAAATCGAACGTATCATCACTATTTAATTCACACAGTAAACAAAAATATACCAGCGAGAGAAAATTAGCACGTGACAGATGGCAAATGACCCCACGTTCTCTTACATCCGGGGACGGAGATCCCAACGCATGGTCAGAACAGGAACTTTCAACACTACCATGAGTGGAAGAAATATAACAATAATTATTCCGCCCTTAACCACCATTCAAAAAGTAAAAAGAAAAGAAAGATACAGAAAATTTTGCGTGAACCAATTTCCAACTACCACATGAGTTGAACCGATAATCACAATCTAATGCCTCATTCACAAAGTAAACATAAATATAGCAGCGAGTGAAAATGAGCACGTGAGAGACAGCAAATGCCCCCACGTTCTCTCACATCCGGGGACGGAGATCCCAACGCCCGGTCAGAAGAGGAACCTTCCGGGCCACACGCACAGCGCACAGCCTTACCGAGTGAACATGATGTCTCCGCCGACGGTCTCAGTGACTGGCTTCCTGAGAAACTGGATCGATCCAAAATCCTTGGCTCTTTCGCGAAACACCGACACAATCCCGAACTGACTTTTGCACGTCACAAGGGCACACGACACTACACGTCTCCACGTTCGTCACATATCATCACCAGCGAGGAAACAGATGCAGGAAACGCATGGTAAGTGAAACAAACAATCCGGCTCGCGGTCCCTTGATGTCCATGCTGGTCATCGACGAATGACACCGCGGTGTGGAGAATCGTTGCCTTCCATAAGTGCTTCTAGACCCGGTAGCGACGACGACGACGGCTACGACAGGCACTGGGGCGTCGTGGAGGCGGGAGCAGTGGCGGATGCTGTGGTGATGGTGACGACGCCTGAGGCAGCGACGGCGACGGCGGCGGCAACGGCAACCCACGTGAGTCCGCAGCGGCAGGCTAAGGTCGCTCGGGGACGCACCACCCTCGCTCCGCAAGCACCGCACTCACTATACCACAAGGTAGCCACTTTACGTTTTTGGCGCCCTCCCCGCTCTCTCGCGCGCGGCGGCCTCGCCTCGCCGCCATTGGCCGAGCGACGGCACCGGCGCCGGCGCGCCTCGCTATTGGCGCGCGCGGCGCCGCGCCTGCACCATGAAAAAAAACACACGCCGCGCTCCTGCATGAAGGAGGAATCGACGGGAAAATAAAACAAAGTAGAAGGAGATGAAGGATATGACCGGCTTAACGGGCGCGACGAAGACGGAGCGCGCCGCGGATACTCTCGATGGTCGCACTGTAAAAGACGCTAATGCGATAAATGTAAGTTCAAACTTTAAATATACTGTTTGTTGGACGGCCTTAACGCGCTCGGTAAAAGGTGGAGGCGCACCTGAAAACTGGCAGAGCCATCTTGTGAGAGACCGGTGAAATAGAAAAGGCATCGTCGGTTCTTATGACTTTCGTGTGTTTCAATCAGCAATGAAACATAAAAAATCTTGTAAAGTTACAAATAAAATGAAGATACAAAAGATGATTGTGCTACATACTCCCTTAATCATAAAATAAAATATCTTTTCTTCGTATAAATAGTAATCACAAACTCTACACTCTGCATTTTCCAAACATTAATGGATTTGTACGGTATTAAACGTTGTTTTTCTCGTTAAACGTAGCCAGTCTACCTCAATTTACTTATATTTTCTTCCTACCATGTGCATATTTGAATAATGAAATCGTATATATGTAATAATACATACTAGTTTGTCTTAGAATTGCTAAAAGTAAATACCAGTTAAGAAATGATGTCGGAATGAAAAGCAGTATCTTACGTTATTTGTTATTAAGTTTTATCATTATAAAATAACAAAATATTTGGTACCATGTATTAGCTGCATTTTTAAAAGTAGTTTGCTTACATTTATATTTGTAAATTAATCATAAGTAGTTGATTAGACAAATTTCTTATGAGCTAAAAGCAGAAAGAATGTTTGCACTGAATGGATGGCTAGTTCGGCATCTTTCATTGCATACCACAATCAATGCAGTTAAATACAATGCCTAACACCTTATTTTATTTTTAAAATATTTTCATTTAATTTTTGTTTACTTTCAAAAATGCAGAATAAACCGTATTATTGCTAAGAGAGGAGAATACATTTTAAACTGTTTCATGCTAGAGTCCACATAGATTCTGAGGAACGCCTTCTTAAGATATTTTAAAAGGAGAATTTGGAGTAATAAAATTGATGCCTGAAAAATCGAAATACTTTGATCAATAAAATGTAAACTTATGTTAATAGATGAATGAGGGAGCTGAAAGATGGCGCTTCAGAGAAGTATGTACTTGCATACTACTCAATTATTCTTCAAAATCTAATGTCTTCGTCGCTGGAGATATTAATCTTGACGGCTAACTTTTCGAGTTAAAGAAAGTGTACATATCTACAAGAAAATACTGCACTATTATAAAAATAATGTTGATGAGAATTGAATCTGTATTAATTTTCCATAAATTGTAAATTTATTGCTTTTTTCAAGCGACAGAGTAGAGATTACACGACAAAAGTATCTCAAAAATTCTAATTCTTCATCTTGAATTCTAAAGATGTTAAAATACATTATAGTAAATCACACAGAATAAAGAACACACTGAGGAGTATTTCAAACATAAAATTGCAGTTCATCAAACGATATTAAAGTTTAAAGTTTTGTTTGAGAATGAAAATGCATTGAGTAGTGCCGCGGGTTTGATTAGGGTACAATTGAATTTGGAAAAGGTTTTAGGAATGAATTTCAACAATCTAAGAATCTCTTGCAACACGTTCACATTAATTGAGAGTAATTATATGATGTTGCTACTTACACTAGGGAACACGATTTTTACCTCCAGGAAGGTAGAGTGCGCAACATACTCAATTCCATACGTAAATTACGAATATCATAATAAAAACGCAATACCACGTCACAGATTTTAAATATACCTTATATTTATACCGTGACATACAGTATTTTGCTGTTAATGCAAACATTTAAATTGCAACTAAGATATGTTGATTCAATACGCATAAATCTATTTAAAAAGAGAATATTTGTTCAACATGCTTCCATGAGAAAGCAACAAAATTAGGCTTTCGTTGGGTTTTTGTACCTTCTGTATTCGACGATTGCAGTCTTTATTCGTCTGGTAGTCGCGCGTCTCGTCGTAGTCTGCGTCTGGTAGTTGCGCACAATTACGAGTATGTCTCAGTGGTCTGGGTAGGTCTTAGTGGTTGTTTTGAAAACAAGTCACGTGCATCATCATATTTCTTACAGCGCATCGCCACCAAAAGTAATTATTTTAGCCCCTTACGTTATCGTAAGTATAAAAGTATCCAACTGTTGGGGTGGTAGATTCTGAGTCAGTCGATGTCATGCGTAATTGTACCCGCAGAGCGCGTGGAGTTCACGTCAGGTTGGCATGTGCCTCAAATACATTAATACATTACAGATCTGTGATTTTTATACAGTGAAATTTGCCACATGATCTGTAGAATTGAGTCGGTTCGATAAAATAAAAATCGACAGTGTGCAAATCAACCCAATATCTTCTGTTACGCTTGTGGAAGATTTACACCCAAACTTCAAAGTAAAACAATATATGAAATTACAAAACTTGCGTATTCTTTATACTTTGTCAGTTGTGTTTATTAACAGGACAAACCATGGGCTGCTCACCAGTGTTGTGTCACCTGTACAACAAACCGTAGGTTGTGGGTGTATGGAAAACTCGAATCATTGTCATTCGCTCAACTAATGTGAAGAATACCAAGAAACCATTTAAATGTCTGCACATTATTACAAGTAATATTGTACGTATTCCATTTTTAACTTGTTTTTGCCTCATATAAAGTATGCTCATAAAAGTTTGTAATAACATAACTGAAGTGACAATGTGGAAATTAGTATAGGATTTTGTTTATTTCAAATACTAAATATGTTCATATCCTTTAATCCTTGCGTGACAGAAATCTTTTATAATGATTTTCGAATTCAGCATCATCACTTCCTTTGAAATCACCTACTTTTATTCCGGAAAATGGAAAAAGTTTGTTCCTTAGTGTATATAATGTTATTTTTTGGCATGGTCATTTCTGTGTTCATGCTGTAATGCACTTTTAATCCCTCCAGGTTAATATTGGAACTTAAATGTAGGCAGAAATAAAAAATGTTTTATAAAAGGAAAAAGTGTAATTAAAACACAATCACGTTCGAAAAATAAATAAATTTCGCATTTAGTGCAATTCATTATTGTATCCGTATTTTTCAAGAAAAAGAAAAGATAAGTTCAAATGAGTACCTAAATATTTCATTTTTCCTCAAATGGAACAAACTGTTTTATCAAGAAGACGTAAACAAGTTGACATACGTCGATATTCTCTGACATCATTGTGATGGTAATTGGCATATTAATTAACATGCTTCTTATCGTTTATAAAATGGTATTTTACGGCCAAATTTTCACATCTGTTCTTTTGCTGTCCGATGTAAAACGCCTTGGCAATCCTTTAATATTTGTTCATACATACTTTGGTATATAACAATCAAGCCCTTAATTACATGAAGTTAATAACTTGCAGCGCGTTCAGAGAATAAAATTTAAGTATGATATTACGTTTCTCATCGAAAAATACAAGAGATGTCTAGTCACGGCTACCCTTAACACATGGATCAAATGTGAATAACGAGCTTGCTCAATATGAAAATACACCAACCACGTTTATAATATTCACAAGGTAATGGCTGAAAATTGTCATAAAAGCATAGAACACACAAAGTGCCGCATTCGATTCGTTATTAACTCAAAATCTCGGTAAAAGTGAGGTATTCTAAGAAAAATTTGCTTTTATGGCTGAGAAACATACCAAGCTCTTCAGTATGGTTTGTTTCACTGCCGCTAGAAAATGCTGTATTCTGAAATATAGTTCTACTACTGCGAAATAAACTGGCGTTCCCGTAATGAATATATTACGTTCCCGTAATAATAATTAAATATTTTATATGCAATTTCGGCTTCCTTACGATCGTTCTAAATGATCCATCACAATACAAATAAAAATTTTAAATCTAAAAAGAAGCTGATTAATATCTAAAAAATGTAAATAATTATTGTCTGTATTTTTCAAGAAGAACAGTTTTTATTGAACAGATATATCGAATGAAATTGACTTTATCCATTAACAACTTTCTCAATCAATTACTCACTTACTCCATTCAAGCAATTACATCTTCAAATTATTGTTCTAATCTACATCAACATTTCTGTACCTATACTTCTACACTAGTATATAAAGAGACAAGTACGTTGAGTTATAGCACGATAATCTCCGAAAGTACTGAACCCATATTGTTTAAAATTTTGTGCTAGCTTCCTTCGAATGTCAGGATATATATATATATATATATATATATATATATATATATATATATATATATATATATATATATATATATATAACCATAAACTTTAACACATTTACAAAATAATTTATTTTGTGGACTCTTTCGCGTAGCATTACATCACAGATTCAAGAGTGCATCAATGTGCCTTAGTTGAGCTACGCGCCACCACAGGATGACGACTGAGACCTACGATTGAGTTCTCTAATCCACATAATTGGGTATTTAAAGGCGAGGTCTGTTTATTTTTACATTCAAGTGTTTAATCCAAATTGTTTAAGAATGATCCTGACAATTTTTCTTCACTCTATTTATTAAAGTAACTTGGAAATTGATTTTCATTGTGTCTAGGCGTGAATGTATTGAGTGTACAAAGGAAATGAAATTATTGGAAAAAGTAAGTTTAGCTGATGGATGTGCTTCATAATGTCGAAAGAAAGTATGAATGCACACATGTGTTCTACATGAAATAGTTCTTTGTTTAGTTGTAGTAAATTAACCATGATTATTACGTATTTGCGAGTTGCAAGAGTGAAAGCACGTGTGAAACTTATTATAACTGATTTACGTATTAAAATGAAACTGTGACAGATGGATGCATTTTTGCAGGAAAGTGTTTTATTATATTGGAGGGTGAAAGCGTACCTTTAAGTGGTAAAGGAATGGTTATTTAAATTGATGAGAGATCGCCAAGAAGAAGTATAACTGAAGTAAAAGAGTAATGATAAATGGGTATTTGAAGAAACTGAACGTGTGTCAATTCTGTTTTTCATGGTTGTTGAAAATATAACAAAAGAAGAAAATAGAGCAATAGAGGGTTTTAAATAGTAGAAAAACTTTTGTCAATCCGGGGTCCATTGTGATCATGGTCTCTATTAGATATTATAATTGTCAAAGTGGTTAATGGCACCTTTCCGTTAATCACTATTTTTCAAGGTCCCTAAAACGCATATTCGAATTTAATTGATAGTATTTTAATTACGTTTAAACGTCAATTGCCTTGGCATGGCATTGAAGACCAATTTTAAAATCTGCTTTATAAATAGGTAAGAAGAAAAATTATGAAAAAGTAAGCCAATTGATTGAAAGTATTGGTGTAATATATACAATTCACAAAAAGATTATTCGTGAGCAAATGTATTTTATTTTTTTATTTATTATTTTTAGTTAAAAAGTGAGTGAAAATTGAGAGCGGGAACCCCAATTCTACAATAATATTATAAAATATTGCAGAATTGAAGTCCTGGAAACAACGCGCTAAACAACTCACTAAAAAATTACACTATACAGAAGCTTAAGAATACCGACAGTCTTTGAAAGAATCGAGTGAAGATTTGGAAGAATAGTGAAGAAACACTTAGATTATCAACAATTACAGTTATTGTCAACTGGCAATTCTATCGTATTTACTAATTATTCTAATATAAAATGGTTGTAAATTTACTTTGTCCAGAATAAAAATACTTTTCAGCGTTTCAGAAAATGGACAATTTTGAGCTCATTTTCACAGAAAAGTTTTGAGTTTTCCAGAAACTCCATAACAAATCATTTCAAGTACTTGTATTCACAAATACAATAATTTATACGAAATGACCGTACGTAATGTAAATGTTAACGACATGAGATATGTATAATTAGTGGTACAATGGCACATTCTTTTTCATCCTAGATAATTTCCTAATCTTCGCGGTTTTGCCCCTCCCTCTTCTCACCTGCTACCTAACGACACGTAATGACAATAAATACCTAACGACAATAATTTTTTTCAATTTCCCCGATATTTAGTTTCCCTAATATTATATATAGCCTCCCTTAGTGGCTCGTTTTCCATGGAGTGCTCGCTTTTCATCGCGCAACCTCGGGTTCTATTCCCGACCGAGGCAAATTATACCTGTGCGCTTTCCTTACAAATGTTCCAGTATCTCTTGCTGCGGGACGATGAGAAAGCCCACCCCAAGGTTATGCAGATTAGTAAATACGGCATGGGGGTGTCTTCGTGCTAACCACACGTACCGCTTAACCCATTGCCGTGAGGCCGAGAAGCTACTGGTAGGCCATGGCTGTTGCGCCAAGTACTGACAGAAGAGTAGATATGAAATTGGACTTCGAGAATATTATAGAAGAGTAAAAAGTAGTCCAATATGCAAATTTATATTGAAGAATTTCGAACTGTTTTGAATACCATGTCGAGATACATCATAAGAAATCATTTGAAGCACTTGTATTCATAAATATAACATTGTATAAAAACGTTCGTAAAGTAAATGTTATCGACGTAAGAGATGTATAAAAATAGCTGTTTACGGTACGAGTAGTAAAAGTGAAGGTTTATTCTGCGAGTAGGAAAGGTAGTGACATGAGACTGACAGGCCGAGTGGCGCAATCCTAGAGCAAAATGAAATCACTTGTACCACGTGAGTTATACATTATTTTTTAGATAGCCTTACTGACATTCATTTCATTTTAGTTCAAGTGTATGTTCACTTAATGATATGTTAAGATCAGTAGTAGCTGAAGCGGTAAAACGAAAGTATTTTGTTTCCTTTATTGCATTCACAGTTTCATTATCTGGGGTCGTCTCACTTTTCGCTCTAGTGGTAAAAATTGAACTTTGGGCAAGAGCTTTGAGCAGAGTATGTTCTAAAAGAACTGCTTTTACTAGTGGTGGCCTAAAAATATCATTTGTGCAATTTTCTCCAAATCAAAATAATATATCAAAATGGCGTTTATGTCAAATACTCAGTGCGTTTAGAACTATCCGTACAAAATGTTTTTTTCAAAAATTAAAGCTGTTTTTGATAAATTCTTGTTTTTAATATTGCTATTTCACTAAAAGTCTTAAACTAATTTGAATGTTAGGGATAATTTTTTGTTGAGTTAAGTCATTGGAAAACTACTGACATATGTTTGATATATAATTTTATATTACAATTTAATTCATGTTCACTCTTTAGCGTGGATTATGGCTTTTACTTTTCTTATAAGTACTTTTTTCAGTGATTCTTTCTTGCAATATGGGTACAGTGAACGATGTTTTTGAATAACACCACGCAAATTGCTTTGGCTTCTCATCTGCAATCAATAGTGCGTGAAAATCTTATATTAATTGAACAGCCCTTTCAACGCAGTCATTCACAGCTTTCAACTTTATAAATAATCTGTGAGCTTCTAAATATGAAGAGTTGCTTTTCCAGGCCGAAGGACATTCTTGAAGAAAACTAGCATCCATCTTCAGGCAAGAGAACATTTAACTGCTTTTGGTTGACACAAAGTCGGCAATTGTTTTCAATGAAATGAAGATTAAATTGAATGAGGAGATGTATTGTATATTAACGAATTATTAATTAAAGAACGGTCATCGGAATATAATTGCGCTTACCATGTTATTCTCCATCACATTCTCCAGAAAAAGGAATATGTCACTCTTCCATGTGCAGATATTCTCTTGCTAAATTTGCTACCATGTTAGTTTTGATCTGTACATCTACTTCATCATCAAAGAGTGACATGGCAGATAACTCTAATAAATACCCCATAAGGTGTCTAATTTTTTAGAGCTTCTTCGGAAATTGTGGAATCTATCCTTTTACAGGTATGTGATTTTAGAACTTTTAGAAGACAGTTAGCTTGATAAGGAGCTTTTAGTTGCCTTGCACTGAAGCCACGGTTTTACATAAACAGTTACAATCAACATAAAGACATTTTTTAAGGATTACATTTCGTATTTTACATTCAAACACATGCTGTAAATAAATTCGTAAATGTGATGACACGGAAAGAACAATTCCCTGTCCAATTTTTTTTTCAAGAAAGACATATCCTTTAAAACCCTCCTTTAAAACATCAAGTTTTTGATGCAGTTGTATCACAGCAAAGAATTTGTATATTTTCTTCGATACCTCAGTGCGTTAAACACATTTCGAAAACATAGTGTGCTCTTTACCAGAAGAATCCGCAATTTTAGAAACCCGATTCGCAGCTGTCTGTACCCAAATGTAACAATTGGAAGTCTTATGGGTCTCTGGATTTATATTTTGGGTCTCTGGTGCAGGCAATAGTGTATCATCTCAATAAGCAGTAATAATTTCAGATAAATTTCTCTTAAAAGCCAATTTAATTGTTTCTCAACGTTCACTTATCTTCTTGTACCTGATTTGAAGAACAAAAGATTTATTAATAGAGAGTTCTTCGGGGTATTGTGGTCAAGTGCCTCTGTTGTCACATAAAGAATGTATGCAGAATCTGTTCTCAGCTGACTTCTATCTAAATCATTAGTTTAGGGATAATGAAATTGTAGGTACTACACCTTGCAGTATTCTGTATTGATGTACTCTTGAAAATTCACCAACGTTGATTTCATCTGAACTTGGAAGTTCGTTCTCTGAATCTTCAGACGATGAAGGAGGTACAGCAGAAGATGTAGACACTTCACGCTTTTGTTTCTCTTTCTTTTTCTCTTCTTATAATGCTTTGTCTCTCCCCTTTTCTTGTTTATCCGCGAGATTTTGGTCTACTCGTGCAATTAACTTTTACGTTCTGGCTCTCTCGGCCGAAGTAAAAACATCCTGTCTTATTCCAACGTAGGCCTAATTGCCATGGTTTAATCCATGTGTTTAATCCATGTTACTTGGGTAAGTACTCTAATAAAATAATTCAATGTTCAAGTAGATTATGTACTTCCTTGTAAGATATACATATTCATGTGTTAATGCGGGAATTTAATTTTATATTGTAGAACCATTGATGATGGGAAAAATTTTCCCTAATTACGTGTATGGATGAATTTCTCTACAAAGTAAACTTATATAGCCTACTATTGTGGTTGATATATCCTATATCCCGGATATTTTATCATTTGTAAAGTATTCGGATGAGCAATATCAAATAGATTGTTCAAATTATTTCTAAACTTATCTTTACGATGCTTAAAATAGCTTCACACTTGTTTGCGTTTTTCTGTTGTTGCATATTTTTCCACTTCGAATACAAGATAATTGTAAGTAATAGATACGTTATTAGTAAGTTTTTTGCGAACAATGATGATTAGCTCTTGTCGGAAATCTTGCTTTCTCCCAAAATATCATCACGAACCACAAGTTTAGTACTTACACGAACTTAATTTTACTTCCCGTATCCGTTCAAGCACTTGTTTGTTTGATGGTAAATTGTGTCCCGTTATTTGGTGTTTTATATTAATAATTAATATTATCTTCGATTAAAAACACTCGTTCCTCGGCACTGGCTATGACACTAATATGATATTATGTTAGATAAGCGACCTGCAAACAGGTGGGAAAATCTACAGGGGGCAAAATCCACAGGAATACCATCATACGGAAAAGTGAGGAGATTGTTTTAGTCTACGTTTTAGCCAGCGGTAATAAAAATTAGGAGAATGGTGTTCTTGGTTTATCAGTAACCACAAACTGCATAATGATTTAAATATAAACACAATAAAAACCGAATAGCCTACCTTGCACACAATTTTTACACCAACCTTCCCTAAATATAAGCATCATCCGATAACGGGCAAAAACCCCAATTATCCAACGAGAATTAATAACAGATATCCGCTTCATTCATTCTATAAAATATTCGCAACCCTGGAATAATATTTATCAGAGGTGCTTCCTGCTTCCTCCCTCGCTATATTTTTTTAAAATAATTGTAATGTGTATAATTTTAAGTTATTTTAAGTTAGTATGAGATAGGTTAAGACCATCAAATATTTGCACAGTTAATACGTAAACTGAACAATGTAATGTCAACCAAAAAGAAAAAGAAAACATGGTGTTAGGCAGCATAGATAATTACGTATAGCAGGCGGCGAAGCGTATTGATCGCTGAATCGCAGATCACGATTTTTTTCTTCAAAATTTCGATTTGCAGAAAAAGTTTTATGAAATGAGTGTTTCGGTAATGAACTGAAAATGGAGATATGGAGTAATGGACAGACGTGAAGATCCCTGAGTAGCGATGGAACGAGGGATGGTGAAACATAAGCTTGGCATCGCTGCCGGAAAGGGAAGTGAATAACTTTTGAACTTTTTTATTCGAAACTAATGTAAGGCCAAGATTGTTTAGCGGTTAAAACGAAGGATCAAATTTTAAAATTGAAAGGCCGTAATATATGTATGGGTAGTAGGAGGGTTTGTATGAATGAGTTGTTGAATTAATATAATGCAAATAGGTGTGAATGTGCGTATAACAGTTTTGTTATTTTTCAGAGTGTAATTTTTCAGCGCCATATTTTGTTTTTGTGCAGTATATTGTTGGAATTTAGATGGAGTCACAATAGGAATAGGTAATGAAAACGAACAATATTTTCTTAGAGTAAAGTAAATCAGAGTTGCACCGATTATTCTGATGGCAACAATGAAAATTTGAAACCTTGGATTTTTACTTTCTCGTATACGTACGTATTTACGGAGTACTATACGTATTATAAAGAAAGTTATGTAATGCTGCGCGAAAAAACGGCGGATTTTCGGCAGAAAAAATTCATTGCCGGGCCCTGATAACGGAAAGGGAATAATTTCAGTTGCTAAATTAATAAAAGAATCCTTTAACTCGTGGTGTCGCCAGATTCCCTGTTTTGTGGGTTCTTGATGCCGAAAAACCAACTGAAAGTAAAACGTCCGTCCATCCATCCGTCCGTCACGTCCGTCCGTCCGTCCGTCCGTTCGTCCGTCTGTGAAAACTAAAAACGCCTAAACCGAACGTACGACTTTTTCCAAATTGAAGAAACCCCTGTCCATCTGACTCTAGTTGAAGCTTTGAGATTTTGAAAAAACATTTTGAAAAGACCCCCGTACATTTTCAAAATTTTCTCGAAAACGGCTACAAAGTTTTTCTTTAAATTTCTTTTAAGTATAGAGTAAAATACACTGTTAGGTGACATATGTTCTATTTAAACTGTTTACTTTGAATTTTCGAAAATTTTAAAGGATTGAATTATTTTCAGCATCTTCCTGCAGCAAAATCTTCCTGAAATTAAAAATAGAGAATTTTCTTTCAAATGAAATTTGTTGCTAATAATCAATTCTTTCATTAAGGTTATGTAGATTTCTTTGAAATTGTTAGTAGTTTTCGCGCAATATTGCAAGAAATATTTGTAATTCTAAAGAAGTACAAAAACAAGATTTTCTCAAAACTGGCACCAAATTTTTTTTACATTTTCGGAATGGATAGTGCTAAATGTATTGTGTACGATGACATAAACGTGCCCTATTCTTTTGTTTTTTCAAAAATTACAAAAATATTATTTTTGACTCGTATCTCACATCGCTATTATTTACATTACTGACAATGTGTTCACATTATGATATTTATGAGTACATGTGCTTTAAATAATGTCATAAAATTGCAACACAACAGTTTTCTGTACAAATGAACACAAATTTCCGCATTTTGAAAAGCGTTCAAATGCCATTTTCTCAAAAATAGCTCCAAATTTTTTGTTCAAACTTTTCCAACGAATAGTGCTAATTGCACTGTTTAATATGACGTAAAGTTAATTTTCGTGTATACGTTTGTAGTTTCAAAAATTACACAAATGTATTTTTTTTAAATATCTCTCACGCCGTTAATATGCACATGTCCATCGCTTTGTATACATATTTGCATTTGTTAGTGAAAGTGCTTTAATTGGCTTTGAAGTTTTTCGAAAACTCAATAGATTCCTGTCAATAAAGCTTCAAATTTCGCATTTATAGAAACGCTTAAACATCATTTTCCTAAAAGCGGCTTCAAGTTTTTCAATGAAAATTCCCATTTAGGACTAGGTTTTACTCTTCTTTAATTTTCTTAAAGTATTACTTCGCTTCTACTATAAGGAAAAGTTGTGAAATTTCAAAAATACACTTTGGGCGGTGATAAATGGAAGCTGGTAAGAGAATGGGGCAAGGCCGTAAATCCAGTCCACATCAAGGAAAGTAAAACAATTTACTACGAGAAAATAAGTGCCATTCTGTAGCACCACCGGTTTTTATTATTTAGGTATGAGACGATGGGTACCACCAGAGTAAGCGACATAAATATCGATGAGATCATCTCGCATCCCAACTCGCGAATCTCGGCCAAAAAAATTTTGCGCTCGGTGGATTAATTAATCAATTCATTACAACAGAAAGAAAAGTAATAGTAAAGTTGTAAATTGATTACGTTAACGCCCAGTATAAGCGACATAGACATTTTAGCGAATAATTAAATTTAATTAATAACCATAGAGTTAATTTAAAGGTTACGGCGGCTCCCAAGCGAGGGGCAAAGAAATGTAAAAACTATTATTAAGTAATCCATACGAAAGCGGTCTCAGTGGCCCCCGTGCGTGGAGCCGAGGTATTTGAAGTATTATTAAATAAAGATAGGAAATTAATCCACAAGCGAAAGCGGTCTCAATACTATGAATACTAGTCCGTGTACGTGTGTATACGAAGTACACAATTCTTTAATCAAAGTGGAAACTATGGAAATTTTACTGAAAAGGAGCTGGCGGCAAAACTAAGACAGAGTCACAAACAAAAAGGGTAATGTTGTAAGTAGATAGATTAGATAGATAGATTTATTACTAATTCTGCAAATAAGTTCCAGAACTTGGTGGCAGAATACACTAACTAAACATTACAAAACTTAACAACTATACAAAATTTTACAAATTTTACACACTTTACAAATTAACATAAACATTTCACCGTGCAAGCTTCCATAGCACTCCACTTCACTTCACTTCACTTCACTTCGCATCACTTCACATGAAGTGACTTCATTTCATTTCACGTCGCCTCGTCTCACCTCACCATACTGCCAATTACATTTTAATGTGATTCTGACACGCTCTTTTCCCTCAACTTCACATCACTGCACTACACGCCACTGCACATAATAATAATAATAATAATAATAATAATAATAATAATAATAGTAATAGTAATAATAATAATGTTATAATAATAATAGTTATAATATAACATACTTTACATAGGAGGTAATAAGACACATATAAACATCTAGGAATTTAATTTATTTTTAAATTTGCTGACATCATGAGGGAAGGGATCAAAGATTGTCACAGGCAAGTCGTTCCAGTCTCTAATAGTTCGATTCGCGAATGAATATTTCCCAACGTCCGTTTTCTGAATTCTTGTCTGAATTTTGTGCATGTGATCCGCTCTGCCGAAATATGTAGGTTTCCCTAATCGACTTTGAATTTCTTTCCACGGTCGAAAGCCTGTGTACGCTTTATACATAGCATAGAGACGCGATTTCATTCTCCTTGTTTCGAGTGACTCCCATACTTTATTCCTGGTACCCCTGAAAGTAAATTTTGAAGCTCTACGCTGAACCTTTTCTAGATTTCTTTGCTGCAAAAGTCTGTATGGGTCCCAACATATCGCGCCATATTCTAATATGGGTCGCACTAATGACATATGCCAGTTCTTTGGCACTCACTGAACTCTTTTTGAGAATCCGCATAATAAAATGCAAAGATCTCCATGCTTTCCCTACAACGAAATTTACTTGATTTTCCCATGTCAATTTACTGTCTAGCTGAACTCCTAAATATTTGCAAGACGTGACTCGAGGTATAATATTATTATTCAATTTATATGCGGTTTCATTGTAACTTCGACCCCTACCAAACGTGATGGATTTGCTCTTTGAACTATTTATTTCCATGCCGTTTGTATCCGCCCAGATATGTAATTTGTCCAAGTCTCGCTGCAAAATATTCTCGTCGTAAGTATACAATAAAACGAAATATACCTAAGGACAAGTCAATGTTAGTATGAAAACTAGAAAGGTAAATCATTGTAGGTCTACGTGTATAGGAGAGCTAAACATTTTGATGAGGGTGACTGATGCAACTGCGTGAAAATAATAATCGAAAATTTAAAAAAAGTCTTAACATAACCTATTGTCTAAATGCGTATACCAACTGAAATACATACAAATACCTACAATACATACCTAATAAACAAAATCAAAATGAGGGATTATAAATAAAAAAACCTTACTAGTGAAACGATTTTTAAATTTATGGTGGATTAAATTAATAAATAATAACATACATCTCACCACATTGGGACTGCCAACTGAAACAGTTCTAAATAGATTTGATTAATAAATAACAATAATAATAATAATAATAATAATAATAATAATAATAAACATTTATCTCTCTTCGTCCCTCTCTTGGAATACCATTGACAACGTTATTTTATTACCTGAAAAAATATACAATAACATTTACTTCGACTTCGAATATTTATATTTATCTTTCTCTTTGCCTCGAACGAATACACCGATTTTCAGAAAATTTTATTTTTGTGTGGGTTCGCCAAGCCAAGCCAATACAGGAATCAGGATGCTATCATCAGTTTTTGGGAATATGATGCCTGGCTTAATATTGGTAGCTATTCCCATCTCTTACTTACAACTGAAATGAAAACAAAATTTCAAAATTCAACAATGCCACCTCAATAACAGGTCCAATTCTGTTTTTATTCCTCCATGAAAAAAAGGGTTACTTTTTACTGCGATTCTACTATTTCACCTAACATCGCTATCCCACATGCATAAAATAATAACAAATACTAAATATTTATACCCTTTTATGAAAACAAAACACCACTTTAAATTTCGTTCACACATAAGCACACGACTGCAAGAGGTGGCTCACTGCATCAACAGATGTCACTGATGTGCTTCTATCCGGAAGGTCCTGTGTTCCAGACCCACGGCGGCAAGATTTTCGACATGGCAGTTGGGTCGAATTCAGCCACAGGAGAATTCTAGCGGCCGGCTGATCTGACCGGTAGTTTTTCGTGGTTTCTCGTATCAACACCAGGCAAATACCGGAGCATTCTCCTAACAAACGGGCCACTGACCGCACGTGATTTTTCCTTCCTCTTCCTTCCTATCCTCACCCCTTACACACACTTACACTAACATGCAATTCATTACCACATGCCGGGAGACTGGTCGGGGGCTTACAGTTTGTCCCGGCTAGGGCGGTACTCCGCTGCTGGGAAATATGTGGTTAGGGAAAACCCCGCTAGTCGACGGTAGATCGGCGTCGGATCTCGCCATCCAGCGGGAGAAGATCATCACCACGCCGGATGAATATGCATGCACTACACTTATGGGATTAATGACCACAGTAGTTCTCACGCAAGGAATCACTAACAATCAATCATTCAATCAATCATAAACACACGAACAAAAAGAAAATCATTCACACATGCGCGCATTCTTTTTATGGCCATTTACTTCCGAAACTTTCGACATATCCTATTTGTACTGATAAAAGAACATTCTTGGCCTTCTTACATTTGCGCGTCGAAATAATTTGAAATGTCCACTTCCCTGTGTGTATCGGTGACTACTTCACGAATGTTAGCTGCTCGCGCTACGCCTATCTCCAGAAATTAGCATCCTTTTAAATTAAAATCCATTTCCGTAACCATTTTCTTGTGCACACATATCAACATATACACTTTCATTTTACTCGTCACATATTGAAATAAAAACCACATTTACCACTTGCAAATAGAGACATAGTCTCCGTCCTCCATCAAGTAGTCTTTTTGTTGCTATGCCTTCCCACCAAGTCCAAAACAATTGCCGTCGTCTGCGTTCGTCAATTACTGTAGAATGCTATTTCATTTCCTCGTTTACGTTTGATAGTACTCGATCCTACCTCTCTCCGTAATTAATTCAGAATTTTTTCATTTCTTCTGCATTTTGTTTTCGCATTCCTTTTAATTTATTTTACAACTATCACTTACATCATGAACTTTCGCCTAATTGCGTTCGATTGTTTTACGAAGAGATTGTTCCTGATTTTCTTCCAAAACTTAATTTTTGCGCGAATGTTTATAACTTTAAATAAGCCCTCTTTATTTATTTATCCCGTTGTCTCTTGTTCAACACAGTTCTTCAGCTCCGGCTGAATATAAATTATTGAAACTTTTTCGCAATCCATCACTTGTTTATTGGAACATGTCACTTCCGGGACAATTAAAACAAATTAATTATTGTTTTTGACGAATCCGTATGGATCGTCACACTAGTTACAACTTATCCTAATTACCTAATCCACTTTCTAACTTATTTTCTAAACTAAGGGGAATTCATTTCTGAAATTGTAAGAAATTGCTCTACCTACATACATTCTAATTAAATTTGAAAGTTTTAGGAGAATGCAGCTCCTAGTATTTCAAAATCACTAAGAACTGTTCGGCTAGTGATGTGGAGAGTAAATGCCGTCTGCTGTGCAGCTGAAAGTGCTCTGCACCTGAAACTGTCGTCATAGCCTTAATGCAAAACGAATAGTTCCTGTCTGGTTTACTGACGCAGCAGCTGTACAATATCATCTCACCCACGGCAGGTGGAAGATGAGAGAAATGCTGACGGGCTTGGGAGCTGTGTTGGCAGTTCTGGCCTCTTTGTCCAGAATATAGCTCTCTACAATACCATCTCATACACAACAGGTATGGTCAATAAAGATGCAATAAACATGGTCAACTAAATTCATGTACAATCATGACAGGCAGTAGACAGGCTTTGGTGTCTCAAGGTATCAACTAATGTCACTGCAGGGCCTCTGACCGGGAGGTTCTAGAGCTCGAGTCCCGACGCCGTCATATTCCACGACATTCCGCTTTCTTTTGCTCGGAAACAGTGCAAAAGAAAGCGGAATATCGTTGAATTCGTAACTTATCTCTGCACATTTTACTCTCTTTTCAGCACATTTTACAATTTTGTCGTGAATTTTGCGGTAAATGTTAAAAAAAGACATGTATAATTAATGATATAATAATCATGTAAATGTTTTTATTTAGTACATACCTCCTGGAACACCTTTCATATTGAAAATATTCGCTTCACTAACACAGAACACAAATATTTATATTCAACGACAAGGGTATTTTGTAGCCTGGCCGGCTCCACGCCCTGCTACCTAAGAATTGCCAAGTTTGACCTGGAATACAACGAAAAAAATGAACCGCTCAAAGCCCGCACAATCGGCATTCAGTAGTCCTAACATTACTGTAGCAAACCTGATAGTCCAAAATTCCCATCTAGAATTTTTTTTTCCTTTCTGGTTTGGAGATTCTAGCCCGCCGTGCGGCGGCAGGATTTTCGATACTAGCTTTCCAGCTAGGTCGAATTCAGCCGCTGTCTGGAGGAGAATTCTAGCGGCCGCCTGCTCTGATCCATGATTTTTCCAACAAAAAGAGGCGAATGCCGGAGCAGTACCCTACCAAAAGGGCCACGGACCGCGCGCGATCTTTCCTTCCCATTCCTTGTCCTATCCTCACTCCTTACACAGAAATACACTTACAAGTACTGCACCACCGCGCATGTCGGAAGAGCAATCGGGAGCTTAGCTGTTCCGGCGGGGGCGGCACCCCACTGATGGAAGATACCCAGTAGAGGAAAACTCTGCAATCCGACGTGTACTGTGCCATTTTGATAGATTTTTGCCCACCGTACGCTGAATGGAATTTTAACTTAATATTCGAAAAGCTGAAGAAATTGGACGATTTTTTCTAAGACTAAACAACGTTTACAAGCACACATCACTAAATGAACTAGAAATTACCCCCCCCCCTTTAGAAGTTTGCGGTAGATATTCTTAAATCACTTGAATTTTCCATTCTGTTAACTTTCATAGCAAAGCAAAAAGGTTCATACGATGTGAATGTAAGGGTAGGAAAGGGCACAAGAACAATAATAATAATAATAATAATTATTATTATTATTATTATTATTATTATTATTATTATTATTATTATTATTATATAAAGATAACATTTAGTAAAAATAAAATATTTTTTATTATAAAATGTTTTTTTTTTATTTTTTTTATTTATAGAAGGTGACAACTTTCCTGTTTTATTGCTCCTCTGTTTTTGCACGTTATTTTTATGTTTATTATTTTTTTAATGTTTGTAAATGATGATAATAACAATTCAATAACTTCAATGGATAGCTTACCACAGTTGCAGACAGTATCAATCACATCCATAAAAGAAAAATTATTTAAAATAATGTATTTTGCGATTCTCATCAATCTTTTCTTTTGGCACGAAGAATTTATAAATAAATCCTCAAATTTGTCTGATACTAAACGCTGCATCACCTGGTACATACCGCAGATATTGGTAATTAAGCTCGAAGGTACAGTCAAACCACCTTTATTTAGTATATCTTTGAATGTTGGTTCATCTGTTAACTCACTTTGCAATATTTTAATGCAAATGTTCCATTTCATCTTTTTCACTAAGTTGTAGCTAACATACCAGATATGTAAATAACAGAATATGTATAATGACAATTCAATCAAATTATTCTCCAATAATTTCATCAAATTCCTGTTCTTTGGTTTTTACCACCAATATTAACAGGTAAACACACCACTAAAACGTTTAAAGAGTTAATATTCCTAAAATAATTTAACATAGCACCATTTTTGTTGATTTCAGTTCTAGAACATTTTGAACAATCAACTCCTTTTGTGCCTCAAATATACATGTCCAGGGAGGAAACGTCGAATCTTCGAAAATAAGCTCTTAAGACAATTTAAAGTATATTTTCTCTAATAAACTCATAGGATATTGGAGAATGGCTGAGTCGCAATAAGCACTCAAACGTTAGTTTGAAAAATACTTTCTATTCAAAAATTTGCATTGCAGGAGCATACAAACACTTCAGAAATATGGTAATTGTTAATTATTTACAAAAGAAATGAATATAGTTGTTCAAAAAACTTAACGCAGAAAAAAGCACCCAAGTTTCACAATTCGACTTACTGTTATAATTCTGGGTTAATTTTTCCTTGTGAACAAATATATTCATTTCTTTTGTAAATAATAAACAATTTACTTGTTTTGGAGTGTTCATGTTTCTGAAATGCACATTTTTGTATAGAAAGTATTTTTTCAAGCCAACTTTTGAGTTTTTTTAGATAAACTCTGGAATTTTTTAGATAAAATATGCTTAAAATTGCCTTAAGCGCTTATTTTCGAGGTTTCGACGTTTCCTTCCTGGACATTCTAAAGTATTCATTTCCCTTCTCGAAATTAGTTCTGCAACATGGCACAGATCATTTGTAGGACATCTGTGGAATATACTAGCCACGAACTATGGGCCACCCCACGGTTCGCGATATCCAAACGCAGTTTTCGCTTAACAACGCGTAATCATAGGGCAACTAATATGCTACATAGATGTTATTTGAAATAATTTTAATTTTCCCGAAATTTAATCATCTTTGATTTTTTAAATGGAACCGTATATTTTTCTCATTTGCAATAGATAGATTATAAAAAGAGGAATGCAACCATGTAACATATGTTAATGTTTTGATAATATTTTTAGTATAAATGATACTTTCTAATATGTGATTTTAATTTAAATGTACATTATTTCAGGTAGGAGCCCTTGCTACTGTTTTTTCTTTGGGAAGGTGGCCTTGGCAAGCTCTCCCCTCTCGCCGCAACAGGGCCGGTACCGCGAAGGCCACCTTCCCCTAGGGCGAAGAAACATCCTCTGTTTAATTTAAAATCACACATCTGAAAGTCTAATTTCACACTCAAATTACTATCAAAATATTAACACGTAATACATCAATGTATTCCCCTTTTCTTGATCTATCAATTGATGGTGAGAAAAATATATTATTCCATTTAAAAAATCAAAGAAGATTAATATCTCGAAAACTAAAAATATTTCTAACAATATCTCTACAGCATATTGTTTGTCCCATTATTTCATATTGTTAAGCCAAAGCTGCATTTCGATATCTTGAACTGTTTAGAAGTTGTGGAAGCTATGGCCCATAGTGGTGGGACACCTGTATAAAGGAAAACCAACATGCAACAAAAACACGTGTTCACAGAAGAATCATTTAGTATAGTATGTAGCCTCCATTACATTAAATATTTAACCTGTATCACGATATATGCAAAAATTTTAACGTAGTGGCAGTCCCTTACACTGCAAAGACTACTACATATTGTATTTTGGTTGCAAATTACAACAATAAACCTAAGTTACATTATATTAAATTTACTCTCCTTAAACTGTAATACACACAAAACAACAGTTCCCTAGCTTTGACCAGCATCTTCAACATTGGTAAAAATATATTATTGTATATCATACCTTACTGTAATCTAAACAAACTTTGTGTTGCGCTCCATCTGTTATATTTCAGAATTATATCATATAATGATGAATTACACTTACTTTTCAATCAAATGTTCCTGTCGTGAAAGCCCATTGTATTTAATGTCCCTAACAAACACATATTTACAGGGACCTGTGGAACATATACATATGTATACTATAAGGTTCTAAGAATGTCATTAACATAAAACAATAATCATAACCAATAAATCTAGAAATGTGTATGTATCAATAAATATATTCCTGTTAATCACAGTACATGTAGTCACTTAAGTCAATTAACTTTCCCCGAAATTTATTTTGTTACGTGCACTAATAACCTCAATAGCCATTATTTACTTTTCATTTTATTGTGTTTCATTAACAGTTAAAACAACTTATCTTCGTAGAATTAAACATCTCTTGGAGCAAATTTTCCATTTACATAACCAAAAACATTCTCAATTAGCCTACATGTGCAAAATTTGTTTTCTAGTTCAAGATATTTTAAATTCTGTTGTAGTGTACTATAATATAATAATTATAAATCATAATATGAATGCCGTACTTACTCTTTAAAAGAAATGTTCCTTTTGTGAAGCAAATTCAGGTTTCAAGTCTCAGTCTTCGCACCAAATGTCTGAGCAAGTAAGCTTACACAATCCAACATCCGAACACAGAGTAAAATGTGGAGACGTTCGTGAACGCGGGCTTCACCCAGGGTCCACGAGGCACTGTTGCCACATATTCGGGATATGGACGACGGCCGTAGTCTCAGACTACGAAGAGAAACGTAATAAGACAAATACTTCATAAAATACATTTGTATATACTGACAACTGTGCTAGGTTTTACTCTGGAAAACAAATACAGAATATGTACCATTGGTAATACAAAATGTAACTACTTTGATTCATTGACCGATTGTTCGTGATTCCAAGTGTGGACCGGGAGCGGTAGCTCAGTGCATCAACTGATATCACTGCAGCGCCTCTGACCGGGAGGTCCTAGGTTCGAGTCCTGACGGCGGCAGGATTTTCGACGCTAGCTTTTCAGCTAGGTCGAATTCAGTCGCCGTCTGGAGGAGAATTCTAGCGGCCGGCTGCTCTGATCGGTAGTTTTCCGTGGTTTCTCCGATCAACACCAGGCGAATGCCGGAGCAGTACCCTACGAAACGGGCCACGGACCACGCGCGATCTGTCCTTCCTCTTCCTTGTCCTATCCTCTCCCTTTATACACACACACTTACACTAACATGCACTACACTACCACATATGTCGGGAGATTAGAGCTTGTCCCGGCTGGGACGGTGCCCCGCTGGTGGGAGAGTCTTGGTTAGGGGAAACCCCACTAGACGACGGTAGGTCGGCGCCAGATCTCGCCATCCAGCGCGGGAAGATCACCACCATCTCCCGAGAAAAAAACAAGCACTACACTAACGGGATTAATGACCACAGTAGTTGACGCGCCCGGAAACACGAAAAAATCAATCAATCCAGGTGCGGCAACTACTAAGGACATCAGTCCCGTAAGTGTAGTGCATGTTTTTCATCGTTATGCAGTGATATTTCCCCTCCCCCCTGGATGGCCAGATCCGGCGCCGACTAGCGGGAACAAGTTCTAAGACCGATCTCCCGGCATGTGTGTTAGTGTAGTGCATGTTAGTATGTATTTGATGAGGAACAGGAGGAGAAGAAAGAAAGAGGAAGAAAAGATCACGTACGGTCAGTGGCCCGTCTTAGGGTATTGCTCCGGCATTCGTCTGGTGTTGATCGGGGAAACCACGAAAAACTACCGATCACAGCAGCCGGCCGCTAGAATTCTCCTCAAGACAGCTGAATTCAACCTCGTGGAAAAGCTAGAGTTGAAAATCCTGCCGCCGTCCGGACTCAAACCTAGGACCTCCCGGTCAGACGCACCGCAGTGACATCAGTTGATGCAATGAGCCACAGCTCCCGGTATAACTTCTTTGAATCACAGTAGGAAAACAAGAATGAAAATCTTACTGAATCTAATTTGCTTATAACTGCAAAAAACACATGAAAATTAACTTAACAACCACATTTACAACCTAATGACATCAATTATCCTAAGGGGAATGAATATTTGCATCAGAATTTAAGAAGGAAATTCAGTTGGCAGGGAGATAATTTATCTCGCATATACAAATCACCAATACTTTTCAAACTTTGACTGTCATTTCTGTTATCCTGACCAGAGTGTAACTCAACAATTAGTTTTAACATGATTGATGATAAATTATCGTCTATAAGTAGGACCGGAGTGTGTAACCTGATCTCAAGAGAAGCTGTCGTCCTTTGGAACTTCCACTGGAGAGTATGTAGGTATTCACGTCACCACATTTTCCATACCTGGCGCGTTCTCTGCGGGCCCTATTGAGATAAACGTTCAAGGGGAGGGGATTACAGTTGTGGTTCAGGAATCGCTGGAGTTGGTCTCCAATGAAGAAGTGGCCTGGCCTCGGGTATTCGAAGTAATTTGGATTATCAGAAGATTTAGCTATTGGCCTAAAATTGAGAATAGCCTCAACCTGGAGTGAGATGGCGACCAGTTCTTCATAACTGTAAGTCATGTCACCCATTAACCTGAGAAGCTGATGTTTAAGTGATTAAATATTTGCCACCAAGAGATTTCCACAATGCGCACGTTTGGGGGATGAAATGCCATTGAATGCGACTAGGTATGCAAAATTCTGACGTTTGTTCTCGAAAATAATGGAATAGTAAAAGTTCGTATAAAGTTTCTGTGTTTTTTCGTGGGCTCCTGCAAATGCAGTGGAACGTCACCACATGGCGGCCAAACCTCTGAACTTCCTTAGAGAGTGTCGGAGGCTGACAGCCACATGGGAACGACAAAGGCCGGCGAATTACAGTCTTTAAGGAGCTGTGAGTCTGAAGGGGGCTGTGGCACCCCATGACGCAAGGCGGCCAGGGCAGTGGAGACCGGTGAGCGGCCATGTGGTCCCAGAAGCCCCCCGCATTTCTCATATAGGCTAGGGCATGGGGGATCCCGTGACCGCCAAGAGGTTTGCGGAAAGCGGAAGAGGAGTTCGTTTTAACGCCTAACGTGCGGACGCAACTGCTGCCCCGGGAGGCGGAAGTGTTTTCCTTGTGACACGGAGAGTGCGTAGCACTGGGTGTAAGGGCACCGGCGCGGTAAAGCGTCTATGTGGAGGATGCACTAGCCTGGAGACGCGGAGTAGTGTGCGTGGGAGTCACGGAGGTAGATTGCGAACGTAATCGCAAAGCTCTAAATAGTGCAAATCACGGTGAGGGGGTATCTCTCGTCAACGGAATGAAATGACCATCATCGTTCTCGAGTCGTATCATTATATCATCAATCCGGTTGCGTGTGACGCGATGAAATACTTTGCCTGTAGCCGTCACCTTGAAGATGGAAGAGGATCGCTTGTCGTTCTGAAATTGATAGTTGGTGTGAGATGTCCGGTAAATAATACACCCACTCTCGATGATTATATTTTACGGTGAGGTTTATATCCTTGACGAGAGCGACGTGCTTGTCGCACAAGACGTACGTGTCCAGGGGCGTAGATTCCACTTTGCGTGAGAATTCCAACAATGGATTGTAAGATGGGAAGGACGCTACCTTTTCCGAGTACGACGCATCACCTTCGATCCTTGGTGGAAAGATATCGGTTGGCGGACCTCCAGCGCACCGATTTTTACTCCTACTGCGCAGCAGTTTGCGTCACGATCCACGTGAGAACAACAATGACACTCCATTTGAAAGTCAAACCAATCACAGGCCGCCATGTTGCGTCGGGAGCAAGAAGGGTTGAGGGACCTTGAATGTGGCATTAAGTGACAATTTGTACCGAAAAGCAATACGATGGCGGTGTAATTGAAATAAAAGTTGCAATATTAAAAAATGCTTCATATATCTGTTTTGTAACGAGGTGATCATTTTGGTTTAAAATTCGTTTGGTTTAAAATTCGTTTCGTTTTGGTTTTCGTTTAAAATTCCCGCTAATATTGTGACGCAAACTGGTGCCTGAAGCTCATTGGCTGAAGTCGCATACGATGCGCAAGAGCACCCCCTGCTTCGGTCGGCATTTAATATTGATACTCGAATAAATTTGTGATATTACTGCTGCAACTGTCGAGACCGAGTAACTGCTCACTTCCGTATGATCGTGCATTTGGTACGACTGCATCCTGTTTGCCAAAGCAATAAGAGACGAACTAAAGAAACCATTCGTAACGGCTCGTTTTATAATAAATTCCCATTGGGAATGGAAAGCAATATTTACAAACCAAATGTAATGCTCATGGTTTTAAAACATGGGAACATATTGTAACCAATATTGCGTCATCTGGTGGCGCCACCACGAACTTCATGTATGCGCGGATTGCGACATCTGCCGGCGGCCCTCGAACTAGATGGACCCAGAGTGTTCGCGCCGCTTATCGCAAAGTCCAGAAAATTCTCGATGGCGCCCGCCGAGTATAAATACGTGGAGGCTGGCGACCGCGAGTCAGTCTTAAGTCTGAAGTGGAAGCTGAGCTGTGAAGTGTGTGCATCGCGGTGAATACCAGTGCAGTTGTTGTGCTCAGTGGCGTGAACTGTGGCCAGCGCCGTAAACTGTGGTCAGTGCAGTGAACAGTGGTCAGTGCAGTGGAGTGTGGTCAGTACAGTGGACTGTGATCAGTGCAGTGGACTGTGCAACAGTACGAAAGAAGTGAACAGTGAAAATAAATAATTAAGAGAAGTGTAGTGTAAATAAATAGTCAAGTGAAGACAATCTGTACATAAATTGTTTTCAGTGATCGTGTTAAGAAACAAAATAAACGTTTTTGTTAAAATAATATGTTTTAATTCACCGCATAGAATCGTAACATTTCAGGTCGTCAGGTGTGGGGTCAAAATAGTAACGTGTGGTGAATTAAAACTTTAATCAAGATGAGTTTCAGAAAAACCTTACGGGATCTGAAATTGGCCGAGTTGAAGAGAAAGAGAAGAGAGGGATCAGGACACAACGGGCACGAAATCAATTGTGACTTGATTGGTTGTGGCTTGGTGTTGCATGATGTGGGGAAGGGGATGTGGGGATGTGGGGAAGGGGGAATATCGCGTCGGCTTCGATCGGTTAATCGAGGTGAGCATATCTATGTGAGGTGAGAATACCACACCCCTTTTCATCAATCACAGTATCAGCGAAAACAGGTATCAAAGTAAAGAGGGTTTATCGATCGCTTTCTCTATCGAGTGATCGGCACACTTCCGTTTGAATTACAGATTTCGGGAGGATGTCAGTTTTGCAGGCTTGAAACTCGTCTTCGAACAAACGCTTTCTCGAACAAACGCTTAGCGAAAGGTGATCAGGGCATCAGTCACCTCGACCGAGCATGCAGAACAAACATCGCCTATTAAGAGCACAAACACGATGACTAAACAAAGAGAACGGACGAGGAGCTGAAGAAACGAGCATGGAAGAGGGTCGTGTCGACAGATGCTAGTTTTGGAGAGATCGTGGCAGTGCTCCACAAGTCGTCCTGACTTCTGCGATAACACTTCTCCCTCAAATCTAAATTTGGGAGAGAAGTGATAAGAGGTAAAGTAAAAAATTAGGAACTTGAGGAGTATGTTTGGGACGCTTTGAAAGCAGAGACAGTGTGTTTAAATAATGTTGCAACAATCCCTCAAAACAAATCGCAACGTGCGAGCAAAATTTTCACGAACGGAGACTGGGCGTCCGTTACATCGTAAACGCGCTCACGTCATTTCCCCTCCTTCCTTATCGCCCCTCACTGCTCTACTCCGCCTGAAAAATTCCAATTTGAAGTGAAGAAGGCGAGTTCTGTCATCTGAGATAAACTCATCATGCATGTATCAATGTTGCACCATCGTGTATATTGTATCATATATGTATGTCTTGCATCGTGTGTTTTGTAACATTGTGTATATGTATAATCATGAATTACTTTGTATCATCATGTTTGTTAAAGTCTTACGACCTACGACGCTAATATCCTAACACCTTAAGACGTTCCTTAAGTCTTACCTCACCACAATGATGAAATCATTCAAAGGAACAAAAAATAATTATTTAGCCACCATGAGGAAGAAGACTTCAACAATGTAGCACAGATTAGCGGTGCAGTATCCTGCACAAGCACGTCGCCGTTACACTAGACGGCGGGAGCCGAAATGACTGGACGACCTAGGACAAGCGGAAGTGGTCAACATGTAGCCGTACGCGAGTACGAACCGCGTCTGACGCGATGGATTTTGACTGTCATCGAAGTATACTCCAAGTACGGAAGCGCTTGACGGAAGCGCTCAAGAAAAAAGGTTGAAGTTGCGAATGCGTCGTGCGAATCTTCAAGTACTCGCGATTTCAAATTCTATCAAACGGACGCCTACTTTGAGTTCTACAACATCACCCTTACCAAGTTCTACAACATCACCCATCTCACAGCGTTCACCGTTATGCCATAATTTCAAACATGAAAGCGGCCGTCGTAGAACAATTCAATCTCACTCTCAAAGAGAGCATGTGGAGGCGGTTTTCCTTCGACGATATGCGGCATTTGACTCTTATATTTCCCGGGCGTTTCGACACCTTCAATAATGCCAATCATAGGACGATCGGCATCAAACCAAAAAACATGAAGAACAGCAGATTAATAGAGAATGTGTGAACGCCATAGCGGGCAGCACTGACGATCTTCTGCGCATGCACAGATGCACTGAAGGGATGTGAAACTTGAACTGCGCATGAGCAGAAGATTGACAGTGCTTTAACGAGACTTCACAACTTCCTACTCGTCACACTTTACGCTAACGTGAAGATAGTCAACAAACGGCGGATGCACACACAAGTGATTTCCATTGCAGAAGGACTATGACCGTGCTGGGATAATAAATTTTCAAAACCATTCGCATTCATGTTTCCAACACCGTCACGTTTTCGCTCGTGAACCTTCACGATAAATGAATAATACGTCGTTTCTACGCCGAAGATTTGCAACGCACGCGATACTTACGCAGTAGTTGGTGGAGCTCGTCGTATGCGAAAGGGGTACTATCTCCTTCGTAGAATGGCTCGACTTCGACGTTAACCGTTGTAAAACTGCTCCGGCAGAATTTTTTCGTGCACTAACATTACAGTGTAAACGAAGATGTCATGTCGCATCCGAGAGCATGATAAGGAAACAGGAAGGGACTGTATATATACTTCTCCTTTGAAAGCGATGTCCCAGCTCCAAAGATATTGATATCATACAAAAAACCAGGAAGCACTATCATGGCTTTCATGAGCATCTACCAAATCAGGAAGCTGGAAGGCACGTATCCGCTTCTAAGTTGTAGATAGTTCGCCGTCTGCACTTCTTTCTTCTTCACTCACGACACATCGCTGTGAGTGCATGTCTATTTGCAATCTCCTGTTTGCCCCAATATGTGGAATTTCACTCATTCCTTCCTCCATCAACTTAAACCTACTCTCGAAATGTAATACGAATCGCAATGAAGGGACGTATCAACTACCGACGAGGAAAACGTCTCAACCACCGACGCTGCCAACATCCACATAAACGATGAGGTGTGGCACAGCCTCAACATCAATGCCGCCGGGCTCATCGAAGACGGATCAATGCCAACACGTCGGGAGCATCAATTTCAGACAACCGGATAAGAGGGGAAGCATTACATGCAAACTGGCCGTTTTACGCATCCGAAATACCGCCAATCCCAACAATGACTACAAAATTCAAAAGTACTCCTTTCTACAACCCTGTGATCTACACGAATTCAACGCATGTGATCGACGCATCCATAAGTGGATTGAGAAATACCACCATCACACGCCCTGGCATTGTCAAAAGATTGAATACAACTGCAGACATGAAGTGATTCGCAGAGCTGACGGCGACATTGGAAAGATATACTTCGTCAAAGGAAGTTTAAATTCCTAATGGTTAGTGTCGTACTTCAACTACTTCGTTATCGATTTGGTCATGTTCAATTATTCTCCGATCAAGTAGCACGTAAAAAACTACCGCAAATTGTACATAGGAGATGTGCGTGGCCCATCGTCATGTCTCTGAGCGGCAATAGAGCCACGTAACATGTACTCACCATCATACACTGAATTTCAATAATTCGACTAGCTTAACATCGAATCCGTTCGAAAAATATAGCGTATGTGGTGCATCAGTACCTTATGTACGTAACATCGTGTTAAGAGTACCACTTCCTTTTCCAGCTAGTTGCATCTTCTGTGAGGAACCACTCCATGACCCTTGCACCAGTCCGCTTCTTGCCAGTATCACTTCCTGCGCCCACTTCCGCCCGCTATCACTTTCCTGACACTCGTGTCCCTGCTCAACCTCTTCCTGTTCTCACTTCCTGTCCGTTATGTCTTTCTCCCTCCTTGTGTGCATAAGACCCGCCGCTATTCTCCGAGCGTCATACTCGACCACGGAGAGAATCTGTTCAAAAGTAACCATCGTTTCGCTGCGGTCGTTGTAGAAGAAATTAAAATTTAACGTCGTCAACCAAGCCCTAAAACGCTTCCACGAATCTCGCTCGCTATGCGCACTCGTTGACGAGAATCTTCAGCACCTCTCAGTCGCATTTCTCTGCCACTGGGCCACGAACGATGTACCTTTCGTCTATAGTCGACTGACGAAACATGTTAGAAATCTTCCCTGCATCCATGAACTTCTTCCATGTCTAGAACATCACAGCATCAAATCGATGGTCCGCCTCGAGCGAAGCGAGATTGCACGAAATATCCATATGGGACTCTTCCACGGTAATCCTCCATCGTATATTGGATAGAGTTCATGGTGCTTGACGGTTGCGTTGTTCAATTGTCGTGACAACTACCCCTCTCACCTTCTTGCTTCTATGAACGTCGTGTCAGTGTCACATCCCGCGACAAGAGTGAACGTCACGCAAATGGAGACGTCTACACACGATCCTTTTACCATAGTGAGTAGTAGATCATCACTTGCTCCAATTCTACTTGCCCAATCTGTCATGATAATGAAATTTGTTGATGGGCAAGAAAAATCTGCGATCATTGCTCTTAGAAAGACTATTCAACGACGATTGGATCATCGAACGTGTCCACTCGGCAGATACGTTTTGATTCACAAACCGCCAAGTCAACTTAGTGAGGAGGAGGAATGGGGGGAAAACGACGAATATGTGAAATAGGAACCGCGCATGACCCACCTTTCATTCATTCCACGGTTCGTCTCTTGAGTAACACCTCTTAGACTTCTTAATCCAGCTTATTGGAATCTCATCAAATTGAGGAGGCTATTACAGCTAGATATCATCGTGCATTATATTGCCGAGTTCAGAGAAGAACTTCTCTTGGGGGGAGAAGTAATCGTGGAAGACGTCAGTGGGATGGATATCTCGGCACCTGAGATGAAACATCCCATCAATAACGTCATGTTACGTGATGGGTTAAGAGAAGCGTGATGGTATAAGAGAAGCAACGTCATTATTTCATCATGGTCGCTCGATAGGAGTGTGACTACGATGGATATTCACGTTTGTCTCCGACAATGTACACTCCGTATGGAATCGTCATTCCATCCACTTTCCAGCCAGAGAAGACTTTTCGGAACTTCTACTGTGTGCCAATCAATATCTGAAAATTCATTCTGTGGAACTGCCCCGACGTAGCAGAGTGTCCACCCCTCCTTGCAGGATTCATTCACCATGACGTCATCACCACCCCGTTCCACCCAGCTCACTCGACGTGAGACGTCGCTGGACGCCCGCTCATCCTTGCACGATTCATTCGCCATGACGTCAACAGCATCATGTTGCACTCAATGCGCTCGAGGCTGAACGTAGCAGGGCGGCCACCCCTCCTTGCACGCTTCAGACCCCATGTCAACACCATCTTACTGGGATCCCATTGACAGAAAAGTCCGAACCCACACCCCTCATCTCTAACAGATAGGAGCTCGGAATGAGTGACGTCTTATACTTCCCAGATGTGTGACATATCACACGCTCACGTCACAACAAACGGTGTGCAATGCTCTCATTGGCCCACTTGGCCGATCGTGATTCCTGGCTTATTCTGCCGATGCCTGACGTCATTATGCAGGATGTGTAACGTCTTATCAGTGGATATGCCATCTCATCACTAAATGTGATTAAATAAAACTGAAAAGGGTGCGGTCCAGGCGATATCCCCTACTGCCAATTCTTCGACAAAAAAAAAGTTTGCAGACTCTGCTCCGAACAAGTTATTGTTATTGCTCCTAATTGAACATTGTTATTGCTCCTTTTTTAGTAAATTACGTTCTCGAATATATAGTGAGGTTAGAATCTGCGTTGTGTGCGTCCAATAGAAAAATCTGTTCTTTTCCCAAAAACGTTTATCTGTTCTCGTCCGCGTACGGGTAGATAGTTATAGAGCTTAAACCGGTAGTTTTATTTTTGATTTTCTCTAAACGAATATTTCTTAATCTTTCTGGCCTCCTTGGCAAGGCCCTGCGAATTCGAACCATCTTTGTTACTTTCTAGCCCTCACCTATGCAAGAAGAGGTGAAGCAGTCATGCGCCGGAAACGTCAATATTCGACTAAAGAACTCTTATTGCCAAACCCATGTAACGAAAAAGTGGGGAAATCTTGTTCATATATATATATATATATATATATATATATATATATATATATATATATATATATATAGATAGATAGATAGATAGATAGATAGATAGATAGATAGATAGATAGATAGATAGAAAGAGAGAGAGAGAGAGAGAGAGAGAGAGAATTACATCTTTCAATACGTCGTGTCATCAGAATCCAATTTTTTTCGTCCTTGACACGGAAAAAAGATTCTCCGCAAAACGTATGTCTGACCGTCCGTCTATCCGTCTGTCCGCCTTTTCGACTGTACGTCCGTCCGTCTGTCTGTCCGTCTCTCCGTCCGTCCATCTGCCTGTCTGGTCGTCCGTCTGTCCGTGCGTCCGTCTGTCCGTACGTCCGTCCGTCTATCCGTCCGTCTGTCCGACCGTTCAGCCGAATTTCTCTCAATGCGAATTTCAGCTGAACCGTCCGTTCAGACAAATTTCTCCGAAACTGAGATATACTAATATAGAAGTTTTTTTCCTTCATGAAATCGGTTCTTTAAACAAAAATCGTCAAATAAGGCCCTGTACAATTTTTCGATAATATGGGTAGTTTCGTGTAATTTTGCGCAAAATGTAGGCAATTTTTTAATTTGTTTTAAACATTATTCTCTAAGACGGCACCATATCTTTTTTTAAATTTTCTCCTCGTATGTATCACGGGACGGTAAAAAATGTAGTGATGGTTCCATTTTCGGAGAACTACGTATTTTAGAAAATTGCAAAATGTTAACATTTCAAAACTACAAAATTGAAAATAGAGATATTTGTCTCAAACAAAGTCTCAGTTCGTTAAAAAAGGTTGTGTACAATTTTTTAAACTAGAGATGCTTCACGAGCACATACTTTCTCGCTTTATTTGTAACTTTTGCAATTTTCGAAAATTCGACTGACAGACAGAAGGGCAGGCAAACGAACAGACAGGGGACAGACAGACGTTTTGCCGTCAATCGATTTTCGGATATCAAGGACCCAAAAACGTGGATTCTGACTACACAACGCATTAGAGGAAGTAATTTACGGACAATATTAATCCACTTTTCCAGGGCTCCTCGGTAAGAGTTTTTCTGTCGAATATTTAGCGTATTTTTTCTTCCTATGAAGGAAGACGAGAGTGTTTAATGATTTATATCATTTTGTAGAAAGTTTGGAAAAACATGATTCTTCTGGAAACCACATAAAAACAGGTTGGAGCTACAGTTATCGGCACTTACAACATACAAATCAGATACAACATTAGAATGCATTTACCTAAATTACATTTCCCTCAAATTACATATATTGAGCCTCCCCCCCCCATTTTCGCCACTGTGAATAATAATATTTACGCCATTTACCAGAGAATACCACTTTGTCACCCAATGCGAAAATTACGCAGTTTATTGAGTCGCGTTGGTACAACAATAGCGCTGCTGCATTTGGAAATTAATCCGGCAGAAACTATTGAATAGATGTCGAACTTCTACAACCAAGCGTACACACGTGTCTTACACCTGTAGAAATTAATGGATTTGAAAATGGTTCCGCAAATTTTCTGAATGATAATATAAGAAAAATTGCAGGAAAAAATCTGCGAAAGAAATATGAGGATAATCTGAAACAATTACGAATGAAATTCTCTTAAACGTTTTATATTTATTGTGATTATTTACACACATTTTTAATATTTATTGGTTTTTAAGATTAAATCTTTTATTTATTTTATGGATAGTGGTCAGAAGATTAAAAATATTCAGCAGGGAACGAAATGCAAAGCAAAGGATTTCTTACTGAGCACGATTGCCATAATTTTAAATGCTAATGGGATAGAATATGCACAACAAGACACATCATATTTATGTCGTATTTAATCCTGGTAACTAGGCCACAATTTATATTCAGTCATTAGTATTGCTATGAATTACTGAATAAATTGAAATTTATTTCTTCAGGAACGTTCAAATTATATCATTATTTTATTTTAAAACGCAATTTACTATGACTTGAGATTATTTCTCTTTCATTGAAGTATTAATCAATTAACACACGTTTTATAGTGAATGATCTTCATGAACAATCATTACTCAGTTTACATTACTTCATTTGAATTTCAGAAATTTGCAGGAAGAAACTCTGCGCATGTCTGTTAAAATAATTAACAAATATACAATTATATACATAAACATGACTACATGTATTTAATTTAATAAGTTGATTTATGATTCACCTGTCCCCGTAAAAAATATTTTAGAATAATTTGCTACCAACATTGAAATTCATAAAAGCTAATCGTAATTAATTTTTCTACACTCAAGAAATGTTTGCCTCTAATTTATATTTACGTATGTAGGTTAATGAATAATGAATGAGTAGAACGAACGGTTATGTATATAATGAATGAATGAATGATGCGTGAATGAAAAATAAATTAGAAAAAGAATCACCTAGCAAACCCTACAAAAACATTATTTAGAATTAAGAAAAAAATAACAATAATATTTTTCGTGTAAGTTAAGTATGCCAAAGTGCTACTACATAATTATTAACTTAGATTTAAGCTAAAATTAAGTTAGCTTTAGTTAGTATTAGCTTTTTTACCTCTCCCTCTTAGCTGCTTAAGCCGCAAGGCAGCAGTGCAATTTGTATGCCAGTATGTAAATAAATTCCCGCCTCCTCAGGGTAACTGTGGAGGGGAAACAAATAAAAATGTAGGTTAATATTTCTTACGGATTATGTCTTATATTACCATCGCCGACATTGAGAAAATTAGCGGGATTAGCAGGGAATGTTATTGGCTATCAAAATATTGAGGAATGTTTGTCCCAAAAAGTAATATCTTTTTAAAAGAGTAACGTAAATCGAACATAATAATAACAGCAGAGAAATCCTAAAATTAATTGCGAATTTTAAAGTATTTTAAAAATTTTCTTCTGAATTAAAAAAAATACAAACTTTCAATTACATCTATTCATCCTCGCTGTCGCGGGAAACATCGCATGATCAACATAAAATCTTATTGGCTTTCAATAAATTGAGGGAATTTTTCTGTGGATATCCTGTCCTTTTTAAGGAAATAACACACATTTCACAAAAAAGGAACAAGAGGAATATCACAAAAATAAACGGAGAATTTTTAGGTAATTTTTATAACTTGTTTCCTCTCCAAGAGCAGAATTTGATGAAATGCGCGCTGGATCGCCTCCCTTTGCCTCGTAAATCCGCAGCCATTTCCTCCAGTGCGAATCGAATCTCTTGCCGGGTCATTCGCGCAGAAGTGTGCTTGTTCTTGGGCGTTACAAAATTGTGTTTTGTGAGTGCATTTATGGTGTTAAGCGTGTGATATTTGCTGGTGCTTGTGAAATGATTATTTGTTGTTCAAAGAAAGAAACATATTTTGGGTTTCAACGGTCTCTTCTCGCAGTCTCACCACCTGTCGCCAGGACTTCCAAGGTCAGCGTTTTGATTTAAAATAATTCCAACTGGATTTCTGTGTTTCACTGCTAAAGATATTCTTATAATTTTGTACATGTGACATTACATTGTAGCTTGCACTACTCGCTTATTATATTGCTATTTCGTTTACTCTGTACTCGTCTTTGTCAATGTATATTAACCTTACTAATGAATTAAAATTTCCGAAACTACTTGATATTTACAGAAAGGGAGTGAGATTTTGTTTCATTTATTTATCTCGCCATGTATTTCTTACATCGATGGTCAATCGTATTAACTCTAATTGTTGCAACTACTGAGAAAGAGTATCGAATTTTAAAATATTCAGGTTAATTAGTTGCTAATTTTCTTGGTAATTGATTATTGTGTTTACTTCATTTTATGTGCTACAGACTTTGATGTTTGTGCCAAGGTGCATCTACGTAGTACATCCATTTCGCACCTCCTTCCTATAATGAAAATTAAAAATCAGGAATGAGTGATTATGGGTTTAAAGATAATTCTCGTAATCAGAAACCTGAACATCGCACGATCGTAATGAATACCATACATTTCTCCCTCTCTGTTTCAGATCGTTGCAGTATTTCTAATGGAGAAATAGAAAAACATGGAGTTTGGTGAGACTGTCTTGAAGTGGTAAGTGGTAACTGAGTGGGGTGCCGGTCCCTTCATTTCAAACGGGACGAGAACGCTAGTGACAATGGAACAAAATAACCACGCAAAATCAAACTAGATTCCGCAACTGCTTGTCACAAGCAGCTCATCGATGTCTTACCAACCGTCACATACAGTTATTTGTTTTTTAACATTAAGTAAATAAATAAAGTAGGTCATGGGCGTTCTCCCTTTCATGAAGTGACGGTGCCCCTCGCAGACGTACGTGTCCAGGCTGCGTGTCTGGCGCTGCGTATGTGTAAGTGGCCGCCGAACCCTCCCGACCGCCCTGCGGTGACTCAGGTTAGACGCATCACCCGAAGTAAAAAGTCGGTTCGCGTAGCGGGGAGGGCACAGCTCTCCGTAGGGCAGTCACATCACCCATCTCAGTTCAAAATGGCGCGTCACATTGTGTCCGTTATATTCTTTGTTGAGTGTTGATATGTTTTACTGCATTCTTTTGTTTCGTCTCGGTTCCCCTTTAGGCAGGTTTTCATTTTCAGGTGTTTTCTTGCAGGTCTGGTACTGTAAGGTACCGCAGCTTTGGCAAGAAGTTGTCATATACTAGCCCTGAAATGAACTGTATATAAAATCAAGTATATTGACAGCTTCTTGTGGATTAGAATATAACGGACTCAATGAGCAAAACACAAGGGCACACTCTTAAAATACAGCGGTTAAGTAGGGTGGATATAATTTAAATGTTTATGCGTCAAGAAAGAAGATCTAAAAAGACACGAATAAAAAGAAGCAAAATTGTCGTAAGCTGCGCACCTAAAGTGAGTATGCTTTTTACATATTATACGATGTTGTAGTACTAACAGTTACAAATTCAAACTTCTTTCGCAGAGTACCCATAGTGGAGGCAACGGAACGTAAGATGAAATCTGGAGAAAAATGACGAGTGAACAGTATGTTTGCAGACGGCCCAATCAACACGTGCGCCTATATAAGAGAAATTCGGGGCAATCGGACAGAAGACGGTAAAATCCTGTGCAGGTTCTTACAAAGTACGCGTTAAGTTACGATACAATAGCATTTCAAAAGGATTACTTAATTTCTATTCTTCTTTCTCCCTTTTCTCCATTTTTATCTCACTTATCCTCTCTTTCGATTTTTTGCCTCTTTTCACGCTTTCTATTCTCTCTACTTTTTTCCTATTTTCATTCTCCTCTATTGTCTACTCTCTCGTTAATCTCATGTTCTATTTTCCATCTCTTCTGCCCTCCTGCCTCTCTTAGCTTTTCGTTTCTCTCTTCACTTATCACCCTTTTCCATTTTCTGTTTTCCCTTTCGGTGTTGTTTTTCCTCTTTCTCAACGTTTCTCCTCTTATTAATGTTTTCTTATTTTTCCTGTTCTTAATTATCGTACAACTATATTCTCCATTCTTATATTTTCTCTCATCTTTATTGGTATCTTTCTTCTCACATCTTGTCATGTTCTCTTATTTTTTATTCTGTTCTTCCCTTTTCTCATTTTGCAACTTCTTTTCTCATTTTTTCTGTTCTCTTGTCTGGTCTTTTATTTTGTTCTGTACTGACTTATTTTGTTGTATCTTATTTTGACTTGCAATGTCATTTCTTGTCGTGTCGTGTCTGAGCGTGTCGTTTCTTGGCTTCAGCCATGTCACGATCTCTGCTGTGTTGTATCGTGTCGAGGCTAGTCTTGTTTCGTCCTGGCCTTGGTCTAGTCTTGGTTTTGGTCTGGTTTGGGTCTGGTCTTGGTCTGGTCTTGGTCTGGTCTTGATCTGGTCTTGGTCTGGTCTTGGTCTGGTCTTGGTCTGGTCTTGGTCTGAACTTGGTCTGGTCTTGGTCTGGTCTTCGTCTGGTCTTCGTCTGGTCTTCGTCTGGTCTTCGTCTGGTCTTCGTCTTGGTCTTGGTCTGGTCTTGATCTGGTCTTGGTCTGGTCTTCGTCTGGTCTTGTTCTTGGTCTTGGTCTTGGTCTGGTCTGGACTTGGTCTGGTCTGGTCTCGGTCAGGCCTCAGTCTCGTCCCAATCTGGTCTTGGTCTGGTCTCGTCTGGTGTTGGTCTGGTCTTGAAATGGTCTTGGTCTGGACTCTGTCTGGCTCTGTTCTGGTCTTGGTCTGGTCTTGGTCTGGTCTGGTCTGGTCTGGTCTTGGTGTGGTGTGGTCTTGGTCTGGTCTGGTCTGGTCTGGTCTGGTCTGGTCCTAGTCTGGTTATGGTTAGTCTTGTCTCGTTTTGGTGAGTCTTGTCTCCTCTTGGTTAGTTTTGTTTCGGTCTTGTTTCGGTCTTGCCTCGGTCTGGTCTGGTATCTACTTTTTCTGGTTTTGGTCATATCTCTTCCTGTCGTGTCGTGTGTTGTTTCTTATTTTTTCGTGTATCAACCTGTCTAATCGTGTCACGTCTTGCCTTGTGATGTGACGTGTGAACTTTCTTGTGAATTATCGGGTGTCGTCGAATTGCGCTTCCGTTCTCATCTCGTCTTGTTTCGTATTGTATATTTCTTTCCTTTTTCTCTTTTCCTTTTATATACTTTATTTCTTTTAAAGCTTTCTTTCTTTCTTTCTTTCTTTCTTTCTTTCTTTCCTTTCGTTTTCCTTTCATTTCCTTTGTTTTATCAAAGAGGAAGTATTACAGTCTTTCATATGTGATGTTCTTTATTTCCTTTTTCTTACTTTCTTTTCTATTTTTATTTTTCCTTTCCTTTCTTTTCTTTCTTTTTTCATTTATTTTACCTTCGTATATTATTTTTCTTTCATTCGATGTGTAATTCAGTTCAGTGTATAAAACTGTTGGTGCCGAGTGTTCAAATGTTATGTGCTGTGCTTTTTTAAATTACGTGAGTCGTGTTCAGCGAAGTGTATGATCAGCGCACAAAAGCAGTGCTGTGCATAGTGCTGATGTTCAGTATAGCTAAGTGTACCAAGAGTAAATTTTAGAGTAGAGTGATTTGCATTTTTAAATTGTATGAAGAGTGTTCAGTGAAGAATGTGAGACTTTTTTTAAGAAAAATTATAACTTTTAAAACACACGTGATTGGTTTTTCAATCAATGAATGGTCAATTTGGCAATTCTAACACAAAAATCACGTGAACATTATAAAAGATGAAAGTACACGAGCCATAGGCCTAACGGGGAAGGAGGGCTCTCTAAATTATACTCCTAACGAGTGTGGCGCCGAACCGCAAGGTCACTTGGAAGACGGCACACTAATTCATGAGAATGCGCGGCATATCCAAATTTCTCCTCCTCTTAGGAACTCTAGTTATTAGGCAAGAAACACTATTTTAAAAAAGGGGATGGCACCATTTAAAGACATAAAATTAAGTGACAAGTTGCATCGAGGAAGAAATTGCTGATTTTAATTGGTTGGAAAATAAAATTGAACTTTTACAATTTTCAAAATTTCAGAGATTTTAATGAAAATCATAAATATAGCATATTTATAAACCACTTTTTACTTTCTCGTATACATACGTACTCTCGTATACGGTGAAATACGATACGTAGTATTGACAAAGTTATGTAATGCTTCGGAAAATCGTTTTCGAGATTTCAACGGAAAGACACGTTTTGGGGTCTCCTAAAACTGAAAAGTGTTTTTTTTTCAAAACGTCCGTCCATCCGTCCATCCGTCCATCCTTGACCACCACTAGCGCCTAAACCTTGCATATGATCTTTTCAAAATTAAAGAAACCCTGTTAATTTGGCTCGAGTCCAAGCTTTGAGATTTTGAAAAACACTCTTTGAAATTTGGGAGTACTTTACTTTAGTAGGAAGCCCCACGGACATTTTCAAAATTGTCTCAAAAACAACTAACAAATTCTTTACATTTCTTGTAAAAATAGAGCAAAATTCACTTCCAATTGTGGCCTAGGTCCGTTTCACACGGTTTACTCTGAAATTTTGAAAATTGTGAATGTTTGATTTTTTCGGCGTCTTCCTACAACTACTAAATTAAAGATAGATATGTTTCCTTCAAGTACAAATTATTCTCCACATTTAGTTCTATCATTAAGTAATGTTCATTTTTTGAAAATTTTAGCAGTTTTCGCGAAATATTGCGTGCAATATGTGCAATTTCAAAAAATAACAAAAACCATATTTTCTCCAAAACGGCACCAAATTTTCCTTTTTAACTTTTGTTAGGGTCAGTGCTAAATGCACTCTATAAGACGACATAAACGCCACATTGTTCTATTCTTTTGTTTTTTCAAGAATTACAAAAGAGTACATTATGAAACGATGATGTAATGATGGGTATTAATACACGAGTGTGATATTATGATAAGAGCGAGGAACGAGCTAGTATTGTAAACTTCACACGAGAGTATTAATACCCATTACATCGAGTTTCATACGGTACTTTTTGTACGACTTTTATAAGTTAAACTTTTACATTGAACCGTTTCGTGTCAGCCAAGGTCATCTAGCGGACAGCTACCCTACCTGCCGTAGTGTCTTTGGTTTACCAGTGCGCCTGTGAGAGAGTACTAAATTTGCGGCAATAATTCCCAGGTTACCATTTTCGCTTTTTCTCTTCTTTCTGGAAGTGTTAACTCCTCCTCTGATTCACTATTCATTTCAAACTAAAGAATTGGCCGGTTTTAAAGGACAAACACACGGCAGCAACATATAACACACAATAACTTGAGTTCTGATCTCAGCCAAATGTTCCCTCTACTACTACCACTGCGCTAGTCAAATAGGATCAATGTGAAATTTCAATCCAATTTATTTTAAATAACATTCCACCTAAAATTACTGATAATAAAAGAAATTAAAGCTGATAAATATAATATAACATTAAATGCAATTTTAATGTACACAATCGAACAGAACGTTTACTAGAACGATTCTCAATGATTAATGAAGTGACAATACTTCTTTTGTAAACTTCTCTGTGATTGTTCAAGAACCTGTATCATAATGAAATCTGTATCGTAATGAGTATCATTATGCAACGGGTTGCAGCCATCAAATGATAGAATTTATACAATGGGAGTAGAAAAATGTAATGTTTTGACTCGTCTCTCACAGCATTAATATTTACGTTAGATGTGATTTATTCACATTATTGAATTTATGAGTACCCGTGCTTTAAATAATGTCATATAAAGTTTCTAGAAAACTCAAAAGTTTTTTGTGATAATGAGCTCAAAATTCTGCATTTTCAGAAAAGCTCACACGTAATTTTCTCAAAAATGGCTCCAAATTTTTTCTTCAAACTTTTCGAACGAATAGTGCTAATTGCATTGTTTAATATTACCTAAAACATTCAAATCATACAGAGATTCCAATCCAAGGTTCTGAGAGACATTGCTAGTGCTCCTTGGCACGTCCGAAACGATGTTCTACATAATGAATTTAACATGCCGACAGTACAACAAGAAATTAAAAATTTTTGCCATAAATATGTTAGCAAACTAGAAAACCATAATAATGTACTAGCCATAAACGTACTGGACAATAGTTTAGAAGTAAAAAGACTGAAAAAGTTCAAACCATTGGATTTCCCAAATAGATTTTAAAATTACAATATTGTTAATATTGTAATAAAGTCAAACATCAAATGTTTTGTCAACATGTGATTGTTGCAAGTGTGTAATATAAAGGAAGATCACCAGTGGGTGACCTCTCCATACAAGATTGTAATTTTGACAGCATATTTACTTATTGTTCTTGTTTTGAACAGATTGTAAATTTACAGATTTACTAAAAAATATGACCTAAGTTCATTTTTTTGTTTTTCACAAATGTGATTTTATTGAAATATCTCTCAAGTCGTGCACATTTCCTGCAATTTGTATACATTATTGTTTTTGTGAGTGGAAGTGCTTTAAATGACAGCAAATAAAGGTTTTCGTAAACTCAATAGATTCCTGTGAAAAGAGCTTCAAATTTAGCATTTACAGTAACTGTTAAAAGTCATTTTCTTAAAAACGGCTCCAAATTTGTCAATGAAAATTGCTATTTTTACTCTTCTTTAAAACTATTAAAGTAATATTTCAGCTCTATCATTAGGAAACCAAAAAGTTGAGAAATCTTCAAAAAATGATCTTTGGTCGGCGATAGATAGCAGCTGGCAAGAGGATTGGAAAGGACCACACCAAGGAAATTAAATAACTTTACTACGAGAAAGTCTGTGCCATTCTGGAGCACCACTAGTTTATATTCAAGCAAAAAATTTAAAGAAAAAATTTCCAGGCATTTTCTGGAAAAGATTGAAAATGTCAATGGGACTTCACGCAAGGAACCCTCAAAAGTTGAAATATCTAGATTTGGAAATTACATTGTAACAGTTTCAACTCAAATGCTTCTAAACTGCCTTGGGATATGCGTGACAATTGTTACATCCATTCATATCGAGACATCCTTATTTTCGGAACAAAATTACATGTATAACCCCGCCAACTACACCATCTTCGGAACCTTCTTAACCACCTTTGGAACAACGCTTACTTACTACACCGCAAAATTGATCACATTGTTGAAGTGATTTAATTTCTTTTCCCTGGTTTCAAATAATATAGGGAGAAAAAAGAACCAAGGATACGATATCGATTTCGATATTTTCATATGGTCTATGTTTTTTTTATGAAAACTACTAACTTCAACATCGATTTATTAAAGCCAATTAAAAGAAAAGATTTTTGGTGCTGTGTTTTTACGTTTTTAATGTTACTTTCTTAAGTAGAAAAACTATTATAGGAACAAAAAATATACTAATTTTCACATGGCAGTAAATTCAGCATACTTTCAGACGAAAACGACCAAGGGTGAAAATTAAGCTAGTCGAGTTTTCATCCATGAATTTAGTCAACTTTTGGAAAATTCAAACTGTTAACACAATTTTTACTTTCACAAATATTACATACGTAGTAGAGAGAAAGTTATGTAATACTGCAGGGAAAGAGCGATTTTTCGGCAGAATATTTCGTTTTGGAAGTCTCTTTTACCGGAAACGTTCCTATACAAGGTAAAAAAACTTCCTCTAACATTCTGTAATCGGCATCCCGTTTTGTGAGTTCTTGATACCAAAAAAGTGGACAATTATTGCCCTACAGAAATATTGCATAGTGGTCTGAAGCGATTGACAATGAGTGAAGCGTAAAGGGGAATAATTCAAGCCCGAAATAGGTTAAGTGGGAAAGAATTGAAATAGTACAGCCCGAGCAAATGCAAGTAATGTATCCCCAATCGAATTTAAATAATATTTCACTATCAAAAGGTTAAAATTTTAATTTATTATTATTTACAACTACCGATGTTAAAATAGCACACTTTCTCGCATTATTTCCAAATTTGCAAGTTTCCAAAATTTACAGAGTTCAATGAAAATAAGACCTGCGCCATTCTTTTGAATGTTCATTTTTTTGTTCTATCTCAAAAAATTGTAAATGGCCTTTTTTAAAGATCTTATTTTTTACAACAGACTTTGTCTGAGGCAAAAATCTTTGTCTTCAATATTGTAGTTGTGATTTACTTAAACTTTTGCAATTTTCAAAATACGTGAACAATATTTTTTTAAAAATGTGAATTTGCTGAAAATGAGACTAGTTATAATTTTTTTACGTATTTTGATACATACAAGGAAAAAATTTTAAGAAAAATTTGGAGACTTTTTTTAGAAAAAACAATTCAAAAATATTTAATTTTCCTATATTTTACGCAAAATTACGCGAAAACTATTAATTTTGTCGAAAAATTGTATATGACTCATTTCAAGATCTGTATTTAGAGAACAGATTTTATTATGAAAAAATCTCTATTTTCAATAATATATTGTAGGAAGACGTCAGAAAAATTAAACTTTTCAAAAAATCTGGGATTTCTACGAAAATGAGACCTGCACCATTATTTAAAGCAGGGGTTTCCAACAGGGTCGGTACCGACCCCAGGGGGTTCGATGAAAATTTGAATGGGGTTAATGATGACGTTTCGTTTAGAGATCTATAGCCGAATATGAATCGGCGATTGATAGTTATGATCAAGAACCTATTTATTACCAAAATATTAAAAGTACTTGGTAATTAATTATTTTCTGCTATAGAGCAACAAAACAAAAATAAATTACAAATTCGCTGTCGTTTCGTAGCCGTTGTTCATCCTTAGGGTGAGAGGGGTAGTCGTTGCAACTGGTGCTGGTGTAGGCGCTGGTGCAACTGGTGCACCACACCGATCTCCGAAAGTAAAAGGCGCTTAATAGTGTATTAAAACATCTGGTGGTATATTTCGGAACTTTCGGTTGTTGGAGTGAGTTTGGGGTTAGAGACTTGTACTTGAAGTGAGTTGTGTTTTTACAAAACTCCTGAGAAAATATTGAGTAGAGGTTCCACAAGTTTTCCATGCCTTTTATTGTTATTCACAACTAGTGGACCCGGCAATACTTCGCTGCTGCGATGTATTTCCCTTCACACGCTTCTGGTCACGTGATTGTTAATCATGTTTTACGCTACGATCTGCAAAAATTTTAATAGAGGAAAGACTTTCTTGCGTGTATGAGTTTGTTCCATTTCCCGGTTTGGACATGGTTTTGGGCATGCCACTTAGAGAAATTTGATTTTTTGTTCGAGATAACGTTCAAATAATAATTCCGGCCAATATTTCACAATTACAGGGGCAGAAAATGCTGCGAAGATGCGCTTAATACTTGGCGGTACGGCGGGTTGCGTGGAGCTTCTGTTCAGGGGAGCTTGAGTCGGCATTAACGTCCCCATTTTGCGTCTATGAATGACATTGATACGCACATTTCCGCAGTATGCCTATAATCTTCGCGCAAGTGCAAGAAATAATTTGACAAAGTTTTATATCAATCGGATGAACGGTACGGCAGTACATAAAATACGAATAAAGAAGCATTGATTTTTATATTCACAATAATCATACGCAGTAATATTATAATAGTAATATAATATTACGTAGCTATTAGCAATATCGCGAGAAAGTACGCGCTGTTGTAGCACCTGTTGTCGCTGTTGTAGTTATATTCACAATAATAGTAATACGAAGGATAGAAATTATTTGCAATTGCGATATTTAATTGATGTTTTTATGTTACCCTCGTTACAATGTTCCAAGCCTTTATTGGGCATTGAAAATGGAGTAACTCTCCTTTAAGGTAGTCATTTTGATGTAATGTCATTGCCTTTTATCCCTATCGGTCAATGTTCCGGCGCCGTTAGTTTCCAGGGACCCTCTGAATCTCAAGCTGTTTAACCTTCGAGACTTCACGGAAAATGGTTAAGCAGAACTCCTACCAACGCGAGCTCTCTTTTCTATGTTTGATTTCACCTCAAAACGGTAAAATAGCTGTATGTGACGTACGCGATCCTGATAAAGTCATCGCTGCTGACACGCATCTTCATGAAGATTAATAAATATTGCACAGAAAAAGTTGTATCCCCTTTAAAAGCAAATTAACTTTAAATAATCATTGAAATTAAAGTTCTATATTAGGGACTTTTCGTTTTATTGAGTAAAAATATTTTTTCTTTTTTTTTTAATTTCAATGTGGACTACAGTAGAACCCCCTTCCGTCAGAAGCGATGTAAAGCCGGTGTGCACATGTCGCAGATGTGCATGTGAAAGAACGTGAAGAGTTAAAGACGCCTCTAAACAAAATTATAACCCTTCATCGATCTAGAAATAGCTTCAGCCACTACTACGTGGCACCGTGGCGTCCTTCCTTCTATCATCCGATTGGTGGTAGCGAGAAAGAAAGAAATTCATGACTAAACTGCAGATCATCACATTTCCAACGGTAAAATGTATCGGCTGTAAAAACATCGCACAGAGATAGGTCGGCAAACTCAATTTTGATGAAGTTTTTTTAAAATAGTTATTCATTATATCCGGAGAATTATAATCCAATTATAGCTGGAGAACATTGTGTCACCCTTTTTGTTTTCCGGGAATAAAATTCTTGAAAATTCCGATTTTTGTTTAAATGATGAGGAAACTAATGGATAAGAATCTAAAAGCTCAGAAACTATCGTACGAAATGCATATACATTCATTCGGATGATTGAATTAGGCTCAGAGCAATTCAAGATTTGCCCAGCGGGGCACCGCCCCAGTCAGGAAAAGCACTAAGCTTCCGACTGGGCTCCCGACATGTGTGTTAGTGTAGTGCTTCTAAATGTAAGGGTAAGTAAGGATGAAAATATGACAAGAAATAGGAAGGAAAGATTGCGCGCGGTCCGTAACCTGTTTGTTAGGGTACCGCTCCGGCATTCGCCTGGTATTGATCGGAGAAACCACGGAAAATATCGATCAGAGCAGTCGGTCACTAGAATTCTCCTCCAGTCAGGGCTGAATTCGATTCAGCTTTCCAGTTAGTGTTGAAAATCCCGCCACCGTCTGGACCCTAGGATCTCCCGGCCAGAGGCTCTGCAGTGACCTCGCTTGAAACGCGAGGATGCCGGGCGGGGCGGGGTGGAGTGGGATGGAGCGGTATAGAATGGGTGGATCGCGGAGTATCGGGGTGGGGTGGGGCATGGCCGGGCGAGGTGGAGCGGTGGCTAACGGAGAGAGTGGAGCGGGGCGGGGCGTTGGATAGACGTGAATGAATTTACTTCCATTTACACTACTGATTAAATTGAACCCTTTTCCTGGTAATAAATGAATGTGATAAAATAGATATTCGGTCAAGTTCTGATTATTTTCATACATGTGTAATGTCAAAACATGTTACTTTCAATAATTATGTTTATAATTGGACTAATAAGTTAAAGATATTTTCAAAACGTATCTTCCATGGAGTGTAACGTTTCGATTAAACTAAAAAAACGTATTTAAATAAAACATTAAAAATTCTATTAAAATGTTCTTCTTTTTTCTTTCATGCGTACTGCTTACGGAGCACACAGAAAATATTGTAATACTGCGGAAAAATCGGCGATTTTTTAACAGAAAAACTCTTAATGCCGGGCCCTGGTAACGAAAAAATGGATCAATCTTGTTCCATTGTATAGTAAATTATTTCTTCTAACACTTAGTGAGAATCCATGTTTGTGGTTCATATACTGGAGTAGTGTAGCGTTATTTTGCAAATTTTCGAATTTGCAAATCGGTTTTTTTCCCCGCGCTGGCAACAACGAGCTGTAACGACAGCCGCCATTGGCGCCGCCACCGCCGGGTCGTATTTTTTAACTTCTATTTTTTTAAGGCTGAATTTAGTTGTCAAATTTGGGTTAATATTAGCTTTAAAATAATTATTTTTGTACTTCATGTTCTACGATTTATAATGAGTTTTACAGGTGATGACAGAAATGTGTTAATATAGACAGAAATTGTGGTATTATATTATTACGTAACCGTTACTAAGAGCGAGAAAGTATGTGCTGGTGTTGTATCACTAATTCAAATTCCTTTCATGACTTTTATCAGTTATACGTAAACGAAAATAGAAAAAATGGGTTTGATATAATATTATGATTTGTTCCCTCGTATCGTCTAATTACGAATAAAAAACCTCTTTGCAGATTCTATTGTTTGATGTAGCTTAGGAACACTGACATGATGCAATTAATGGAAACCGGTGGTAAAAACCGTGGCGCCCTCTAGTCCTGCAACCCATGAGCGAAGACAAAACAGCTGCAGCCGGTGGCGTCCGCAGCGCCTCCCAATTCGCCGCGTGCGGCCGAGTAACGAGGGGCGGAGCAGCGCGGGGGTTGGCCTTCCTCACGGACGCCGATCGCAGCTGGGACTGGGGGCCCCGCGCGGTTCACACACGGCGCGGCGCGGCGCACAGAGGGAACATTTGAGGCGCATGTGGGAAACGCATGCGCCCCGCCCCCGCCCCCGCAGCTGCTAATCACTCCCGCAATGCATCGCCCTCGCGTGGCCGCCGCGAGGCCTGCGCCCCCGCCGCCGCTCCCGGAGGAAAAAGTAACAAAGAATTACGCGTTTCGTAAAAGTGTAGCGGCCAACGAGAGGAGACGATACCAATTCACACACACATACACAAAAAAGAGGAAATAATAAGTGCCCGCGGGGGAAGGGGGAGGAAAACGGTTGGATGGAAAGAAAAAGCGGCGCTTAACGATATTATTATTACGCGGTAACTGAAAACACATTCCTCGCGTCAAATACGCCGTAATTATACGTTTGATATCGGTGAGAAAAACATTGGCGGCGCAGCACGAGACGGGGAAGGCAGGGAGGTGCGGGAGGAGGCGAAGGGTCTGTGCTCACCTCCGCAAACGCTGCCCCGCGCCGCGCCACACCGCATTGCGAATCCGTGGGCGAAATGAACTCCCCGACTTCCTAGGTACCGTGGTGGAAAGACATTGGTGAGCTATTCTGCATCGTTTCCGCAGGGCCGTTTTAACAGCTTTGGGGGCCCTTGGGCCTACCTTAATTTGCGGGCTCCCTATTCTTACTTTCACGAACCCTTCCCCCCCCCCCAAATTTAATGACAAGTTTTGTTAAAAAACTGAACTTCTCATCACTGAGTGACATTCTCTCATCAATTAGCAATATTCCATATTTTAAATATTCCCCAATCTCGCGCGAAACATCACTCCGTTATGCCAATTTAATCAAATATCGCTTTTTTATATTTTTTTATTTTTCGAACATTTTAGTATTAAATACTTTTTTAAGAACTAACAGGGGCCCTGATCCCGGACCCGGGCGTTGACACGGCCTGCATATCCGTCTTCAGTCAATAAGCTTCAGGCACCAGTTTTCGTCAATAATAGCGAGAATTTTAAATGCAGCCAGATACCAAAATTATCATATTGTTACAAGTCATTTAAACAGATACATAAAGCATTTTTTCTACTCCCATTGTATTATTCTGTCATTTGATGGCAGCAACCCGTTGCATAATGATACTCATTATCTTATAGATTCTTGACCAGTCACCGAGAAGCTTACAAACCAAGTATTGACGCTTAATTAATAATTAAGAAGCGTTCGTTGTTTCGATTTGTTCGATTGCGTTCATTAAAATTGCATTTCATATTACCTTATGTTTGTCAGTTTCCATTTCTTTTATTATCTATCATTTTTACGAGGAAAATTATTTAAAATAAATTGGATCGTAATTCTCCTTTCATCTTACTTGACTAGCGCAGTGGTAATGGTAGAGGAAACATTTGACTGACTTTAAGATCAGAACGCAAGTTATTTTGTGTTGTATGTTGCTGTCATGTGCTTGCCCTAAAAATCGGCAAATTCTTTAGTTTGAAATGTCTAGAGAATCAGAGCAGGAATTGGCAGCTCCAGAAATAATAGAAAAAGCGAAAACGGTGATCTCGGAATTATTGCCGCCACTTTAGTACTCTCTTGCAGGCGGACTGGTGAACCAAAGCCATCTGCGACAGGTAGGGTAGCTGTCCGCTACGTGGCCTTGGCTGAATCCTGCATGTCAACTGCCACGAAGCGATTCAATGTAAAAGTTTCACTTACAAAAGTTGTAGAAAAAGTACCGTATGAAACTCGATGTAATGGGTATTAATACTCGCGTGTGAAGTTTACGATACTTACTCGAACCTTGCTCGTATCGTAATATCACACTCCTGTATTAATACCCATCATTACATCATCGTTTCATTATGTACTATTTTTAAATATTGCATCATCTATTGCTATAACACATTTTTCGTTGAAAATTGACACTTTTTAACGCTTTCACAATGTTTCTCAACACTTCTCGCTCTCCATGCAACATTTGGATAGACGGCCAATATTCTATTTCCAAACGTCGGCTTTTCAAACGAAGTATCCGTGTCATAATCACAACGTTCGTGAAGTTAACTGGTGCTGCGTAGAACGAGCAAAAATCGGTGAGTCGGACTAGCTCACCTATGTCTTTCCACCATGATAGGTACACTGATATAGCCACGTGATAAATTATTTTCACACTACGACGTAGCAAAACTAAACTGAGGTCGTTTCTACTAAAAAGTTGGTCGGTGTGAACATCTCCGAATTATTGGAATTCATTTCATGTTTGCAATGTAATTCTAGGAGGAATTCAAAGGATGTGAACATCAAAGTTTATTCATTAGAAATAATGAAAAATTGACTGAAAGTTACTCAAAGGCAAAATTCAATACTGTCAAATGGTACAACTATATGCCAGGGAATACAATTATGGCCAAACCATAGTGAACAGGCCAACTATGGCCAAGCCTGTTAACACAAAGTGATGCTCAGAATCGTCTCCTAGGAGAAACTTAATTGATTCCATGAGATTACTGTTTTAAGAGGATATGAACAGGGTATTAACGAAAGATAGGAGCCGATAGAGAGCATTATTGTACCTAAAATATGATTGACCCATAGTTGGAATTCCTTCTTGACCCACAGTTGAATACCCTCGTACATAGTAGTACCATTTGACGATAATTACAAATGCTTACACATTAAATCAAAGTAATACGTTACTGAACAAATTTGTACGAGTACATGTTAGGTGTTGCAATGCGAACCTCAAATTCCGTTGCAAATTGCAAACAGAAATAAAGCTTATATGAAACAATTACAATTTTCATTACTTTTTTCCACATTTCTCTATTTCTCCCTCGCCAATTAGGTCTTCAATATTATGAAAAATAGTGGTACCATAACAACACATTCACATATTATTTGTAACGGTTACACAACTAGTGGTGCTAAAACAACACGTACTTTCTGGCCCCTACTTTCACGCAAAATGACCTGAAAAGTACTCAATTTTTTGAAAAATTATACATGACCTTATTGCAAAATCTATCTTTAAAAACAAGATTTTATTAAGGGAGAAAGTCTCAATCTTCATAATTGTAGTTATAGGAAGACGCCGCAAAAAAAATTAATTTTTGCAATTTTCGAAAAAATTAGGGTTTTCAACGAAAATAAGACCTGCATTTTTTTAAATTTCGCCATGTCCCACGAGCTTCATGTAAAGTATCCCCTAAATTAAAATATAAGTTCCAAATTAAAAGGGACACAATATCAGTCAGAGCGATTTCCTCCAGATAGCAACAGATCTCAACTTACCTATCTGGCTAATGTCGAAAATCCTGCCACCGACGGGGCTGGAACCCCAGGACCTCCCAGTCAAAGGCTGCAGTGACATCAGATGCCCTGAGCCACATCTTCCTTTTTTAATTCATTGGCTGAAATATCGAGGAGTGGGTTAGGTTGTCGTATGGACTTAAATCTGATCGTCTCTTTCGCAGCACCTGATTGCCTCTAGAGAGAAGCAACTCGTCAACATTATCCCCTATTATTTTCTGAAATTTTGGGGATTTTTCAGAGGCTAAGCGAAATAAAATTTTACCCTTTCTAATCTTTTCCATAGCTTGTTGAAGATATATCGAGTTGTAATTTAGGTATGACGCTCTCCTACTTTTTTCTTTTAAATTTTGGCACTCCCTCACAAATGTACCACCTTGGATGTAAAAGGATCTCAACCAAATGAATTCTTAAAAGTGTTATTTTTCCTTCACATATATTAAGAGATACTCAACTAGTATTGACACATTTTAATTTAAAAACAGGCTTCAAGATCTATAGGCTAATAGATTTATTTCACTTTTCCATGTTACGAAACACAGAACTGCACTGATGCCACCGAGCGTCCATTCGCACGCTCCATGAAGTACGAAGACACCTAGAGATGTAGAGGGCAGACATTGGTGATCTCAAAATTAGCACACGAAAATATTTCTATCACATTTAGATAGCTATAGACGTCTATTGTGTACATGACGGTATTCACAAAATTAGGGCGCGCAAACATTCATGAAATATTTAGATAACTATAAAAACATAAATTATGTATATAAACATAAATTGTATAGTCAAAGGTAATCTCATAAAAAGCGCGCGAAAAATTCGTGAAATATTTAGGCAACTAGTGACATGTATCTCTTAGACGACGATGGTCTCAAAATTATCGCGCAAAAATATTTGCGAAGTAAGGTAATTAGTGGCATCTATTGGATAGTCAATAGTAACCTAATAATCAGCACGCGAAAATATTCGTGAAATATTTAGCTAGAGAACTCTATTGGGTAGACGACGTTGATTTCTTAATTAGCGGGAGAAAATATTCATGAAATATTTAGATAGCTAGAGAGAGGGCCGGCGCTATCTACTGGCAAACTAGGCGATCACTTAGGGCGAATACCTCGCGGGGAGGGGGGCGCAATTTTGGTACATTTCTTTAAGATTTTTATTGGCACTGTTTATATTAATAAAATAATTATTCATTTTGTAAAAAGAAAGCTTCGATGTACATAATTTATTGTTTCAATAATTATCGAATTCTTTTAGTTTATCAATATTGTCTTTATTGACAAAAACCACTGATTCGTAAATCAACAGACAAGATAAAGGTAAAATTCCCAGTTTAATGAAGAGAGGCTTTCAAGAATCACGTGGGTGGGATTTGGTTATTATTCGTACAATTCTTTTTTGTAATCTAAGTCTGGGAGCTATAAGATGTATTTCCCCAGAATATTATGCCATATCTCAGGCGGGAATGTACATTTGCAAAATACACGCAACGAGCTGCATGAAGGCTGATGGAATTAGAAATAATTCTGAATGCATAACATAATGAACTAAAAGCTAAAGCTTTTTTAAATCCATGTTGGCAATCTGAAAGCGCGTCGTGTTTACTGAGAAAGGTTTCCATTCGTACGTAAAAAAAAGTCTCTCTCTAATATTTTTGAAAAAACTGCTAGAGGAGAAATAGGCCGATGATTTTGAATTTCATTTTTGTTGCCTTTCTTGAAGAGCGGCTTAATCTTACCAGTTTTGAAAATATCTGGAAACGTTCCGGTGCATAAGGATGCATTAAATATGTGAGTTAACGGGTGTACAATGGCAGGCGCACAGGTCTTTAACATCTAACATCCATAACATAAGAATCCGGGAATTCATCTAAACCAGCTGAATATTTATTTTTTAGTTTACAGATTATTTTGAGAATTTCATGGGAAGAAGATTCGGAAACGAACATCGTGTCTAAAATGTTGGGGAAACGTCTGTTATTGAATTCTGTGGCTGAAGACTCTTAGTGAGATCGGCAGCAATTCTCGAAAAGTATTGGTTAAAGAAACTAGCCACTGTTGCTGGATCGTTCACATTTATATCGTTATATTTTAAAACAACATTCTCTACAAGGTACTACTCTGATATAAAATGCAATGACTGATGATAAAGGAATGTTATAAAGAAATATCTCAAATCTACTCTCGCAGATTTTTCAACGTTATTATTATTATTATTATTATTATTATTATTATTATTATTATTATTATTATTATTTTATTTTGAAGGGGGCAAACATCCCATTTTGCCTGAGGCGCAAAATAACCTAGTGCCGGCCTTGGCTAGAGATAATGGTAATGACGATGATCTCAAAATTAGCATGCGGAAATATTCGTGAAATATTTAGACAGCTAGAGACGTCTATTGAGTAGACGACAGTAGTCTCAAAATTTAGTTAAATCATCAGCTAAATTATCCTGTTTCCATTATATATTAAACAAAAATGTGTTATATTTTAAAGTTATACAATACCGAAAATCAACGATGCTTCAGAACGTCCATATCTTCTTGTATTAGTTAATTTACTATTCTCTTTGTTTGAACTAGCTTTTCAGTTTTGCCTCATCCTCTTCCCACCTGTTATCTATCGGCTCCTACCAGGACCTCTCCCGGTACCTTACGCTCCCCTCAGGTCATTCCCAATTAAGAGCCTTCGCACTCAACATTGCATATGCCTATCTCATTCATGTATCTTTACATATTTGCCAATGGTATCCTTTGATCCCATCTCGGTGTTCGTTGTTACGATTGGTGTAGGGATCCTGTTCCTGAAATACACGAATGGGCCAATCGCACACATTTCTCACACACATTTCGCCTTGAGACTAAGAAATTATGAAAGGATGAGGGTATAGATGTAAAACACGAGGACTCGGATGCCCCCACACCACGAACACAATTTAAGACTTTTTTGTCTTTTCTCGAAATAACAGGTCCCTTTAAAATTTTTAGACAGCGTAAGTTTTATAATTTATTTATTCCTTATCAAGTAAAGGATAATATTAATCAGATTTTTTGACAGTCAACAAATGACGTTTCGGGAGTGACTGCACTATTAAAGGACGCTACGCCCAGCCCCATGGGCTGACGTCACCCCGGGTGTCTGATGTGAGGCGGAAACCGGTTGGAATTTCAAGTATTTAAACAAAAGTAATTAGCAATATCTAAACTCCCTTTTCTCAAAGACTTTCTTTTTTTCCCCTCAGAATACCTGGATCTGCCATTCTTCACGAAAGTCATCACAGAATCTGGGGTATTTTTTGTAATGGGGCTTCCGGTCATCTCATGAAGAGGGGATTCTTCACAGTGCTTTTGTAATAAAATGTCATATGATACTAATTTCATTTATGAAATTAGTATCATATTGAGATATACAAATTTTCTCTCTACATTAATATCTCGCAAAGATCTTAGCGTCCGGCTTGCTGGGTCAATGGGTCACGATATATTATAATCCTTATTACCTTTATAATGGATTATAGGATCCGCAGACTATACAGCGCTGCTGGGAATCTGAAATAGAATGATTCTAATTCCTAGTTCATTACTGTTTGGATTGACTAAATGAAAGATCACTTTCTTTTCTAAAGAACAAAATTTAACAAAGTTTATTGTTACCTTTTTGCAAACAATATAGTGAATTTAATAAATGATTTTGATGTTAGGCCTTTTATTAAGATATCTTTGAATTTAGAGTTTTATAACGCGGTTAACTTATCTATTCTTCGTTGATGTCCCTCGAAGACTTCTCAGTCGAAATATCTTGCGAGCTTGCCGTAGTCCAAAGTTCCAAGAAATCCTCTTCTGCTCCTATCCAAGCTGGTGTAAAACTATCAAAATTATCAGTCCCGATTACGTCCTATGACATAGTCCCGAAATCTATAACTCGATCACCACTCCCGACAAAGTTCCAATTTATGCATCAATATTACTTCCACATGCAATATCTGCAATATTATTTACTGTCCTTAAACTTTCACGATCTGAAAACCCGACTCTGACTATCTGCCCTCCACTCGCTCCCACTCACAACCTACGATCCGTTCAGACACGCGATGCCGGTCAGAATGAAATCTTCCTGCTTGATTCATCCGCGAAGCTTCCTATTAAACTCCCTTCTTTTTTTTTCATAACATTTGACCGTCATTCTCTCACCCAGCCAATCCATGCGTTCGTTATATTTTGGTGTAGCTGACCTTTGGATCGTCTAAACTTCTTAATGCATATTCCACCATATAGTCTTCAAATAAATGTTAGTTTATATTCATGTGACATATCGGTATGTCACAGCTTCCCCTCTCCAAGCGTCATTTGGTTTGCTACAACCTAACTAAATGACAAGACTAAAACTGAACATTTTCTTCTTGCTTCTTCACACTAAACGACATTAACACTTTACACTTTGCACTGCACTAGGTCTTGTTTCTTGCTGCCTTAAAACTATTTACATTTTCCTTTCGGAATGTGCCAACAATAACCATTTCACCAGGTATTCTAATAACCGTTTCTGCCTAATATTTGCTCCCCATTAACTTCATTGAATACACATACACATTAAATTAAACTCCCTACACAAACTGACAAAATACACATAACAACAAAACAATAACAAAAGAAAAACTATTACTCCTAATATTTACAACTATTTACAAATCTCTGTCATGACCAGAATATTTAATCATGCGTGTCGTCCCTCATATACGGCTTCATGTTCCTGTAGTTATATGTTCCCATTTGTCGTCCGTTTTCATCATTCAAAATCGCAGCATTCTTGCTTAATACTTTACAAATTCGGTACGGACCTTTATACAACGGGAAAAATTTATAAAATAGCTTCTTATCCGCTGACGACACTTGAGGTACTCTAATTAACACTTCATCACCCTCCTTATACTCGCCTCGAAAGCATTGCTTCTGTTTTAGCTTTCTTTTGGCTGCTGCCTCCCTCACATTGTCATAAATTATTCGCGTATCTCTCACATCATCTGGGATCTCACTTATTTCTGGAGGTATCCTAATCCTTCGAAACGGATCATTTTTTTCTTTCCTACCCATGTGGACCTCTATAGGCGTGCTTCGCGTGCTCCCATGCGGAACATTATTCAAAACGTAGTTCAATACTGGAACGGCCTCCATCCATCGGTTATGGCTTTCCGAAATGGAGACTCTAAATAAACGCGAAATCTCCTTCATAATTCTTTCGCTGGGGTTAGCTTGAGGATTCCGTACCGTCGTGTAACATATTTGGATACCAATTCTTCCCATGTCTTGTTCCCATTTTCCACTAGTAAATTGCGTCCTCAGATCACTAATATTCTTTAATCCAAAGGCCATCCTCTGAAAACTATACGTATTGCCTTCAAATGAAAAACTGACAAATTTTTGCGATTCTGGGTGTAGTCCAATTTGCCAGTACGACGCAGTAAAATCCAGTCCCGTGAATATCCGAGCTCCTTTTACCTTCCGCATCATTTCATCTAATTTCGGCGGTTTTTCATGACGAGCGATGGTCTTGCTATTGAGTTTCCTAGCATCAACACAAAATCTGATCTTATTGTCTTTCTTACGAACTATCACTATTGGGCTTACATACGGTGTCATCGATTTTTTATTATACCATCCTCAAGCATCGTGTTTATTTGTTTACGTACTTCGCTTTTATATACATGGGGGATTGGATATTGTTTCAGATTAAAAGGTTCCTCATCCATCAATTCAATTTTAAATTGATATCCCTTTACCGGCTCCCTTGAACTTCCAAAAACATCTTTATATTCATTGACTAACATTTCAATTGCTTCACTAGCATCTATTCCGTTTTCGTCGACCGCGCCCTCTGCTGCCGCGTGGATCTGGTCCCTGGTCTCTTCAATTTGTTCCGCAATATCGCAAATACACATATCTTCGCCCTCCTGGTCTTTGATCCCTAAACAATGTTGTTGCCCTTTGTCACCTCGTAACAATATACTCCTGTTACCTATGTCGACCTTGGCGTCACACATTTTTAGGCCATCAATCCCCAAAATAATTGGACGAATCAAATTCTTCACTACAATTGCCGGAAACTGAATTGTCATCCCTTGGACTTCCACTTCCACCCAAATTTGCCGACTTCTCGTTTCGATGCGCCTTCCATTAGCTGTCCGAATATCCAAACTCCTAGTGGGTAGCTCCTCAATTTTATTTCCCTTTTTCTTTAACTGCTCATATAATTTTTCCGACACTGCACAAACATTAGCACCTGTGTCAATTAAAATGTCTACAGGTATATTCCGAAATATCCCCTTCAAAATTAAACACGTGCTATTCTCCGCCCGTTCGTCCGTATCTTCCCTTAATAAATCTTCCGCCGATACTTCAATGCTATTCAACTCCTTAAGAACCATCACGCCCTCATTATCATCGTTCGAAGTATCCCGCCCATTTACTTCGAACACTGGGAGTTTTCCTGTTCAATCGCATTAATTTCCACATGTTCCCGTTTATTGTCCTCTTTGAACCTCCGCGGATACCCGTTTCCTGTCTTTTTATTTTCCATTTTAGTACTATTTCCCCTGTCATCCTTTCTTTCTGAGCTATAATTTCCTTGGCGGTTGTAATTATTCATTGTTTTTTCCCGTTCCATTGTTATTCTCGTTCCTGCTTTCATTATATTGATACCCGTTACTACGATCATAATCACTATTCAATGTCTGGTCGAATCGACTTAAACGTTCGACTAGATCCTCAGAATCAATAGGCATGGAGTTCCACAATAAATTTTGGATATTTACAGGCAACTGACGAATAATAATTCTAATTAATTCATTGCTATCCATTCTGTCTTCGCATGCCTTGAATGCTGCTATTTTACGTGTTGCGAAGTCACACATATTCTCGGCTCCACCCTTCTTATACCTTTCACTCATTAATTTGTATTTTAGATCAAACTTGTGGCTTTCGTTCCAATATCTTTTTAAGAATTTATCCTTCCATTCCTTATAATTAGTCGGTTCCGGTACTAAAGAGGTCAACCAATGATGTGCCTTGGACGACATGGCTTGTTCTACTATATGCAATTTTAATCTTTCGGGGATATTATTTATCATAAAATAATTCTCTAATTTTGAAATAAACGACCACGGTTGTTCTTTCATATCACCATGAAATTTTAGGTGGCTTGGTATTACAAGCGCCGATGCATTCATTGCTATATTTCCCTGCGAACGTATGAATTCGTTTCTAACTGTTCAATCTTGTCCTTAATGTCCGACATGTATTTCCCAGATTCAGATTCTTGCACCATTTTAATGTTTCTAAGTCCCTCCTGTATTCGTTTTTCTAATTTACTATCCGAATTAACTAATTTAGATTCTATGTTTTCAATTTTTTCGCCATGTTGAGGCGACATTGCGTTTAAGTTATCTACACGCGATTCGACGATTGTCAACTTTTCGCATTGTTGGTCATGTAAATGTCCCAATGTCACAACGCTCTCCTGTAAATTATTAACTTTGGAATTAATTTTGTCGCTAGATTCTTTTAATTCCCTCTGCATTTGGTCGACTTGATTATTAAAAGACTCAATTTTACAATGAATAATATTGAATTCAGCCGATGTATCCACCCGTAATTGCGCTATTTCCTCGTGTATTTCCTGACGAAAATTCTTCAATTCTAATGACATTTTCGATGTCATTCCTTCCAATTTAGCGTTATTTTTTTCTAATTTAGTATTAATATCTGAAGTAATTCCCTCTAATTTAGTATTCATATCTGAAGTAATTCCCTCTAATTTAGTATTATTATGCTCAAGTTTTGCGTTCATTTCTGCTAACATTTTAAGAATTAAATTATTAGGGTCCATATTTCCTAACGGTGCAGCCATTATTTCCTTTTCTTGTGGTTCAATCTCAATAATTTCACGCGAGATTTCTCCCTCGGGATTAGTATTAGCAGACGCCATATCATCTACATTAACATTCTCCATACGCAATTTTTTGCTCCTAGTATCCATTTTGAATTCTAATACAAATTAAAATCTCTCTGTTAAATTATTTTAAAATCACACCAATGAAATGGTCTTGGCTCTTTCTTATAATTAACAATTGATTTCAAATGTCAATCCATAAATTTCAGATTCCCTTTGGATCACTTTATTATAATTTATAAGACTAATTTTATCCGTGTCACCAATTGTTATAAATTATAACAAATTATGCCCCACGTTGGGCGCCATTTTGAGATATACAAATTTTCTCTCTACATTAATTTCTCGCAAAGATCTTAGCGTCCGGCTTGCTGGGTCAATGGGTCACGATATATTATAATCCTTATTACCTTTACAATGGATTATAGGATCCGCAGACTATACAGCGCTGCTGGGAATCTGAAATAGAATGATTCTAATTCCTAGTTCATTACTGTTTGGATTGACTAAATGAAAGATCACTTTCTTTTCTAAAGAACAAAATTTAACAAAGTTTATTGTTACCTTTTTGCAAACAATATAGTGAATTTAATAAATGATTTTGATGTTAGGCCTTTTATTAAGATATCTTTGAATTTAGAGTTTTATACCGCGGTTAACTTATCTATTCTTCGTTGATGTCCCTCGAAGACTTCTCAGTCGAAATATCTTGCGAGCTTGCCGTAGTCCAAAGTTCCAAGAAATCCTCTTCTGCTCCTATCCAAGATGGTGTAAAACTATCAAAATTATCAGTCCCGATTACGTCCTATGACATAGTCCCGAAATCTATAACTCGATCACCACTCCCGACAAAGTTCCAATTTATGCATCAATATTACTTCCACATGCAATATCTGCAATATTATTTACTGTCCTTAAACTTTCACGATCTGAAAACCCGACTCTGACTATCTGCACTCCACTCGCTCCCACTCACAACCTACGATCCGTTCAGACACGCGATGCCGGTCAGAATGAAATCTTCCTGCTTGATTCATCCGCGAAGCTTCCTATTAAACTCCCTTCTTTTTTTTTCATAACATTTGACCGTCATTCTCTCACCCAGCCAATCCATGCGTTCGTTATATTTTGGTGTAGCTGACCTTTGGATCGTCTAAACTTCTTAATGCATATTCCACCATATAGTCTTCAAATAAATGTTAGTTTATATTCATGTGACATATCGGTATGTCACTATATATATATATATATATATATATATATATATATTACAAATGCATTTCGTAACGTAATATAATCATTTTCTGCATGTTTGCATTAACATTCACAAAGTTGTTCTGATAGCACAACTGTTAACTACATCGACAGATAAGAAAATGATATTTCAATGTGATTATAGGCATGTCTGTCTGTAAGAGAGCATCGGAATTTTCATGAAACGATTACGCTTGGCGACGGTTTCGATTTTGTTTGTAAACATTCGACAAGCACTGAAGGCGAAACAAGGGCTTGGATAAGTGTGTTAAAAAATGAACTAAATTTTTTTTTTTTTGGGGGGGGGGGAAACTCACTTTACTTTTCAACATAATCTCTTTCTAAGTCTATGGGTTTGACCCACAGTGTTTCTAATCTTTTAATCTCATTAAAACAAATATTTTTGTAATCACTTCCTGTTTGTTGAAAATTTCTGCCCACCAAGCACAAAAGGTTAGGTTGGAGAATAGAAAGAAGTCACTACGGGCTAAATCCGGTGAGAATGGTGGATGAGAAATCAATTAGAATTCCAATTGATGCCTTTTTGCCATTGTGATTGCTGTTGTGTAGGTCGGTGCGTGGTCTCGACGGAACAGCGATTTCTTATGCGCCAATTGTGGTCGTTTGTTTCAAGCAATTTCTATTTTAAACGATCTAATAATGAATCGCAGTTCCGGTTATTTTTTTGACTTTTCCCAAATAATATAGAAAAATTATACCCTAAGAATCCAAAAAAACAGTGGCCATCACCTTTCCTGCCAACAAAACTTTTCGCCTTCTCGGTGCACTCTCACCAGTCTTGGCCAACATTTTTAAAATCTTTTTTTGGTTTTAGGAGTGCAGTGGATGTCGACTACAATTTCCAAGTTCCAAATTGTTTGATTAATTTTTTTCCCGGGACAGCGTAAAAACTCTTTAACAATGACGCCGATCCTATTTTCGTTGAAAGCTTTAATTTTAAAAATTGCTAAAGTTCAAAACTTTTTAGCTGTCTTCCTATAACTACAGTATTAAAGATCGATATATTTTCCTCATTGAAATCTGTTCGTCTAAGGATCTTTAAACATGGTAATGTACAATTTTTCAATAATTTGCGTAGTTTTTGCGTAATTTTGCGTGAAATATAGGCACATTTTTATACAATTGTTTTGGTTAAAAATAGATCCTACAGTTTATAACCTTCAGATAGAAAATTAGGCGCTTAAAAATTTGCATTTTAGGCACTCTCGCTGTATTTTTCAAAATTAATATTACAAAAGTAAAATAATTATGTTAAGTTTTTCTTTCCGTAAAGAAATCTGTTGTTTAAAAGTAGATCTTGAAATATAATAAATAAAATATTTTAATTTCTGAAAATTGCAAATGCAAATTATCATGGTTTTAAAATGTCGGGAAGTTTTATTGTATGTGTTGGGTTGATAGAGTAGGAGTAACGTGAACGGCGTGCCAACTCTACTGACCTGAGTTCGTATCTCGTCCTAGGGAAAAACCTGTTGGTTCGAAACACATTTGCAGGTTTATACGGTATAATAATATTAAGTTACCTCTACAAATAATGCAAGAAATTGAGTGCTGTTGTACCACCGCTAGTTCGTTACTTCTGCTCCACTAATGTAATGAACAAATGGGCCAATAACAGCGGTTCACGCTCAACCAAGAAGAATAAAACAAAGATAAGCGCGACTGCTCGTAACCTCACCCTATGGATCTGCTAATGTGCGGGCGGAGGTCGCAACTATGCATCAGTGAATATTCGCAAGTGAACGCAAGCGAATACCACCCCTTTCCTTACTCGCAATTGCCCGCTCGAAAACTCGCTTCGTGGAAGGCGGTGTTGGCGGCCGTGCGCAAATTGCGGCTATTAGGCAAACGAGCTGCGTGGGCGGCGGCAGCGGGGAAGTAGCGACGGCGGGGAAGCGGGCTGGCGTCGGAGGCAGCATCAAGGACAGCGTCGGGGGTGGAGTTGTGCGGGGGAGGGGAATTTGGGATTGGCAGGGGTCGCGATGAGGGCGGATGGTGACGAAGTTGACGGCGGAGGCGGAGGGCGTCGGAACGGCCATGGTAAATAGTAGGGAGAGGATTTTATGCCCTAAAACAACTTTAAATATGCTTTTAAAAATTGACATTTATGACCAAAAAATTCATAACTATGCAATTAAAATTAACGATATTTCATTTCCTGGTTAACCTTTCTTGATAAAATTCAAGAGAAGCATACTTGGAATGAAAAGATATACATTTGTGCAAACATAATATATTCTACTTTCTTTGTAGGAGAAATAATTGAAGTAAATATTCACCTAGTATGTCTGTTGCATTTCTTCTGCCTGGTTTAAAAAATATATCAAAAACCTACTTTTGCACAAGTATTTTATCATCTACAGAAAAGAATAGAAACAAATGCAAACTGTAACAAGCTCTTTCGAATCAACGAACGCTCACAAATAAAAAGGTTCGATGAAAAGAGGGATCGTTTTAAAGATAAGTCTCTATTTTAACGAAATATGCAAAATATGCACTTATGTTTACACTAATAAGCAGCAACAGGAAAAATCAGTCAAATATATACTATAGAATTAACCTACAGAGCATCCAATTCTAACCAAATGCAAAGAAATTTCATTTAGCTATGCCCTGAAGGAACGGACAAAAATATGCAAAATCATAGCAATCCGCTCTCTAGTAATGACGTTGGCAGGGATGAAAAGGCGTCTGAGATCGGACCGGGATGGTGAGGGGAGGCTAACTGAAAGATTATAGCAGGGGAAGCGACGCGAGAGGGTGGGGCGGGGATGGCGCTGTGGCAGCGGGTGGGGTGGGGGGGGGCAGCGGGGCAGCTGGGACCGCGAGAATGAGGTATGCTGTGGGGGTGTCGCGGGTGGCGTTGGAGTTGGGGGCAGCGCGACTGGCAGAAGTGGCGCGAGGGTGGCGCGTACGCGGGGAAAGCGGCGTGGGAATTTAAGCGAGTTGGGGTAACGGAAGTGGCATGGGTGGGTGGGTTGAGTGGTGGGGAGGCGGAGACTGTGGGTAACGGAAGTGGCAGGGTGTGTGTTTTGGCGGAGTAGGTAATGATAACGGAGGGGGGTGACGAGAAAGCAGCAGGAGCCGCGGGGGGGGGGGCGATAATGGAGGCGTGGTGGTGAGCGTGGAGGCTGGTGAATGCAGAGAGGGCGGCGATGGCGGGGTTGGCGTTGGAGACGACGGAGGTGGCAAGGTGGTGGGTAGGTGTGATGTGGGCAGCGGTAGCGGTGTGGTCAAAGGAAGGGGCGATAGGAGAACGATATGAGAGCAGCGGAGGCAGCGAGGGAGGCGGGGAACGGGAGCGGCGGGGTTGGCGAGGGCGGAGGAGGCGGCGGGGGCAGCTGAGGCCGCGGGGGTAGCGCGGAGGCTGATTGATTTTTTCGTGTTTCCGGGCGCGTCAACTGCTTCGGTCATTAGTCCCGTTAGTGTAGTGCATGTTTTTTCTCGGGAGATGGCGGTGATCTTCCCCCGCTAGATGGCGAGATCCGGCGCAGACCTACTGTCGGCTTGTGGGGTTTCCCCCTAACCAGGACTCTCCCACCAGCGGGGCACCGCCCCAGTCGAGACAAGCTCTAAGCTGCCAACCGGTCTCTCGGAATATGGGGTAGTGTAGTGCATGTCAGTGTAAGTGTGTGTGTGTGTGTGTAAGGCGAGAGGATAGGACAAGGAAGAGGAAGGACAGATTGCGCGCGATCCGTGGCCCGTTTGTTAGGGTACTGCTCCGGCATTCGCCTGGTGTTGATCGGAGAAACCACGGAAAACTACCGATCAGAGCAGCCGGCCGCTAGAATTCTTCTCCAGACAGTGACTGAATTCGACCTAGCTGAAAAGCTAGTGTCGAAAATCCTTCCGCCGTGGGGAGTGGGAACCTAGGACCTCCCGGTCAGAGGCGCTGCAGTGACATCAGTTGATGCACTGAGCTACCTCTACCGGTGGCAGCGCGGAGCGGGGGTGGCGATAACGATGGAGGCGGCGGGGTGGTAAGCATCGGGGTGGTAAGCATCGGGGTGGCGAGTGCAAAGAAAGCAGCAGTGGCGGCAAGGGCAATGAAGATAGTAGTGGCGGGTGGCGTCTCCGGGGCGATGTGAAGACAGCGGAGGCGGTGTGAGCGTGGAGACGTGAGGGTTGGTGGCGGCGAGCGGGAGCGGTGGCGACTGGGAAGCGTTGGAGTTGCGAATGCGGGGGGTGACGCCAACGGCTGAGGGGTGGGGGCGGCGTAGGCGAGCGGGCGGGGGAGGTGTTTGTGAGGGCTGCGCGCCGCATCGCATCTGCGTGCGCTGATGGGCTGTGGCACGAGGGCTCTCGCAGGGGCTGACCTTCGGCGCTCGCGTGCCTAAATCCCTGGCCCCGCCCCCGCGCCGCCTCTGCCCCCGCACCAATCGCTCACGCAGCCAATTCACGCAATGGGTCCACTGCACGATGCTCCACTGGGAACTGCGGCGTCGTGCTCACAGGGAAGGCGTTACTATAATTAATTACTAACTAGCTAGTCGTACTGATTACATCGCACAGAGAGAAGAACTTTTATAAAGTTACAGCAGTAAAGTACAACATATGTACTACTGGTAACGAAACTTGCGTGCACTACTCTACTACGTATGTCGGGAGCTTAGAGCTTCCCCTGATAGGGAGGATGTACCTGACTTCCAGCTGGAGGGATATACCTGGCTGGGGACGTGTAGGTCGGCAACATATCTCACCATCCAGCGGAGAAAGACCACTACCATCTACCGTGATTGATTGATTGATTAATTTTTTCGTGTTTCCGGGCGCGTCAACTGCTTTGGTCATTAGTCCCGTTAGTGTAGTGCATGTTTTTTCTCGGGAGATGGCGGTGATCTTCCCCAGCTGGATGGGGGAACCGACGGCTAGTGGCGTTTCCCCCTAACCAGGACTCTCCAACCAGCGGGACACCGCCCCAGCCGGGACAAGCTCTCAGCTCCCGACCGGTCTCCCGGAATATGTGGTAGTGTAGTGCATGTTAGTGTAAGTGTGTGTGTAAGGGGAAAAGATTGGTCAAAGAATAGGAAGGACAGATCGTGCGCGGTCCGTGGCCCGTTTGGTAGGGTACTGCTCCGGCATTCGCCTGGTGTTGATCAGAGAAACCACGGAAAACTACCGATCAGAGCAGCCGGCCGCTAGAATTCTCCTCCAGACAGCGACTGAATTCGATCTAGCTGAAAAGCTAGTGTCGAAAATCCTGCCGCCGTGGGGAGTGGGAACCTAGGACCTCCCGGTCAGAGGCGCTGCAGTGACATCAGTTGATGCACTGAACTACCGCTCCCTGTCTCCCGTGATAAAAACATGCATTACACATACGAGATTAATGACGATAGCAGGTGACGCGCCCGCAAACACGAAGCAATCAATCAATTCGCCGGAATGATGCCTTGCAAGCCGTACAGCTGAACGGATCTAACGCTGTGTTATAGGACAACGCCAATCGTGACCAAATAATCCATTCAATTCTGTATGTAATATACAGTGCCGGTATTAATGATAGGTAGTTACAGTCTGAAGATCGAGAGCGCCAGTGACTGATCGCGTGTTTGGTTCCGGACGTGTACCGGAAATGCACTTGAGAGAGCCCTTCATGAGTCGATTTAGCTCGAGTGCCAGGGCAATTGACACGAAATCCGGTAGTTGGGAGTCCAGTAAGACAGATTATTCCTCGTATGACGTCACGAGAAAAGGGAGCTTGGCCGAAGAAATCGAAGTTCTGAAGTTCGATAGTTATGACTTCACCGATAATCTTGATTTCAAGTGTAGAACATGAAGTTAAAGATGCTGTGAAGTTCAACCGATACAATGAGGAAAAGAAATTTAGGGAATAAGTGGAAAAAATAAATTAAACCGACTGCATGGGATGATAGAAACAGCTAGAATAAAATTTTGTTTTCCGATTACAAATACGGCATGTGAAAAAACTTAAGTATATCTTGTAATCTTATATCAGAAAAGAGGAGCAATACTGATTCGGAAAAACATGATTATCTACTCCTGATATGTTGTGTAATATTTATTCATTACTCATTAATTACTTTTCTATTACTATTCTTTTCGATGTAACAAAAGTAGCAATAATAATAGAATAGTACAATGAACGTTCATGTTCGTTGTTCACTTAGATAATAACTTCATTTTGCATCGATTTCGCACGTCACTTCTCAACTATTCCTTCCTCAAGAGACGAAGCGAAACCATCACGGCAACCAATGAAACCATCACGTCAATCCAAACTAATCACCCCACATCGAAGGCAGGACGTTCGAACTTACTTCAAGGGCGAAATCAAGTAGGTGAATGGTACGCCCTGCAGCACTCTATACTTCAGTTTTTGGCATTTGAGGGTATTGTCTTCAAGGTGGGATAAAGCATGACTTTTTGAGTCTTTCTTGGTCCTGTCACAAGATGTCGCATGATTGCGACCGTATAAAGCAGTGCTGCAGATCAAGCGACTCTAGCGGTAGAACCAAGAAAGACGCAAAAAGTCATAGCTTATTCCATCTTGAAGATAATACCGTCAAATGTCACGTTAGAAAAAAATAAAGTGCTTGATATTAAACCGAGTTTGTGGTTCCGGGATCGACTTCCAGACTTCATTTATCGGTGATTTCCCTGATCTTTTCCAGATAAATGCCGTATGAGCATTCTACGGAACAAGCAATGGACAGGGCGAGATTCTTCTTTTCCAATTCTTTGCCCACTCTCATTTTTAGCAATGGGCTGTTTCCGCATCCTTTGAAAGTCTATCCTCCCAACTTTTTAGGATGATTTTGTACAAGCGTCGGAGACCTTAAGATCTAGCTACAAGTTTCGAGTCTTTCGAGACTTTGCATGTCTTTTCATAGGTTATCCGACATAATAACGTATTGTACAGAATGGGTTTTGCTAATTCACTTGTATTGTATATTTAACGATTATTTCCAAAGCACTCATCTTATTTTGATACAAATTTGGAAAGCGCATCAAGTTGATTTATCGCTTTTGAATCATTTCCCTAATGCGTCATAAATTAAATTTGAGTTTCTGTTCATTACAATGTTAAATAAGTATAATTCAATATTTATCTAGGTCGGTTCCGTGATTACTTTATTTTTAATTTATAATAGCATATTTCTGTATTATTTAAACTGACGTCAGACAACAAAGTGTTTTGAATAAGAAGTAAAAATTAAAGTAACGTAGCTTTATTGTTTAAACAGAACTTTGATTTGTTGGAAACAAAACGGCTGTAAAAACTCATTAAAATTCACGGACTCTATTGAAACTCTTAGTATCAGATTTACGAACAATAAAGTTGGTAGATTTTGTTCATGAGTGAAAAAGTGTAACTACTGAGGTGAGGATGGAAGTTGAGGAGACTTCATAGAACCTCAGTCATCGCCACATCCGACAGCCAAGTACCTAGAACTTTGAATTGAAGACAAACCCTAGAGGTATGGGTTGCAGAGACAAGCAGCAAGTATCTATAGACTCTGTAGTATGTGCCTCATTGTGAGAAGTAAGCGCGAAGAGACGCAAAATATAGGTCGATGGATAGGTGCTCGTAAGTGAGATTCAGGTACGCAATTTAAGCAAAATGGCCCCGCCAGCCAAAACTCCCTCAGAGGAAAACAAAATTTCAAACCGATTTATAACATTTTCACACATTATGTAAAACGTTAATATACGTAATTATTAAATGAATTTGGTTAATTGATTAGAACTGCAAAGTGAACATTTTATTCGTCTACATAACTCAAAAGGGGGAAATCTTTCTATTTAAAGTTTTAATTCCCTTCCTAGTGTTTGCTCGGCAAATAATTCTATGTAAGTAGTTAGCATTTCGTTCTACGTAAGGGATTCTGAAATAAAGTAGTGTTTCTTTTTGTCGTCAAAAGTATTATTTGTTAAAACATATTTCATTTTTACTTGTGTCCTTAACGAGGTATCTGGAATTACTAAAAAATAAACGTAACAGACTGCAGAATTCTGGAAAACTTTTCATTCGAATTTTTCGAGTGGCCACTTTGATCGCAAAATTCTTACATTTTTTAATTTGTTTTTCCATGAATACAAAAGAATTTCAAAGTAAAAGGAAGTTGAAGCCTTTTTGTGAATATTTTTCATTTATAAATTGCATTAACTTCAATTAGAAATTACTTGAAAACTGCTCGCTTTTTCAAAGAATTGTACAGCCTTTTAAAATATTTATTTTTTAGAACATGTTTTATTTAAGACACACATCTCCACTTTCAATATTGTACGATATCAAGGACCCACAAACATGAATTACAACGGCCTAGCATCTTAGAGGGAGTAATTTTCTACATATTGGAACATGCCTTATCTACTTTTTCGTTACCTGAGCCCGGCAGTAAACGTTTTTCTGCCAAAAAGTCGTCGATTTTCGGCGCATGACTGCAATGCTTTCTTTGCTTACAAAGTAAGGCGAAAACGTAAAGAGATGGGTAAACCATACGTGCCATTTGATTCAGTATCAAATAGAAACAACGATCCCAAAAGACCAGACCACTAGTGAAGGAATCTTACCTTCAATATTAAGTGAAAACTGCAGAAAAAGCCACCTCAATTAACCACAGTCACCTCTATTACCGGCAATTTTCGTAAAACCAATTGAACTTACAAAAACACAAGTAGAACTCTCTTAAGTGGTAACAGGACAGTGCCCAGACACATTTCGTAGATTAACCTTAATGGATGGTCCCAACTTTCTGATGAGATTGCTTCTTTATCTTTAACATTGAAGAAGGAAGTGACCGGTACATATTATATTTATTTCGCTTTTTCGTGGATTGGGACGCAATGCCGCATTACGTTGAAGTGGACTTAGAACAACTTAGTTGCGAGGTTGTTAATTCCTGTTTTAATATTGACAAATTATTTTCCTGCACGCTTTCAAATTTTCTTTGGGTAAGAATTGTATCGCCAAGTCTAGTTGGGAAACAAGTCCACGAATGGGAAGAAACAACCAGTGGAGTGAGATAGCTTACGTTTTTGCACCAAGGAAAGTTGATCTTTGAGAATAGAAGGTTTAACGTTCACAAAATATAAATTAAACAACATGAAGACAACATTAATCATGATTTATCCATTGTTTGCAACTTCCATATTCAACATGGGAAAATATAACCAACACCGAAGAATCAAATCTAGATTCCCAAAGGACAGATTTAAACATCCCTAAAGAGAAATGCATGATTTCACAAACTTTTTACTTTCTTTTCTTCCTATAATTATCCTTTTCTCCCATGCAATTTAGCATACAAAACTATTGATTAATGATCCAGTGGGAGTATCTTCGCTCTCATGTAACAGTTAGTACTAAGCTTGTTATGTTGAAGTTTATATACAATCTTATAAAGAGCTTAGTTCGCTATACAAGAAAATAAATTTTAAGAAAAAGGATAACGTCGCAAAAAGCACGCAAATGCACAGTAGCAAAAACACAGGAGGAAATGCTCAGCTGTAGGTCTGTCCAAAATAAAATAGAGTTCAGCAATTCATATTTAATACATTACATTCAATTTTAAATTCAAACACACACTTGATGTTTCAGAATCAGGATGCTAAATTTTGTTGAAATCTTCATTCACATAATAGTTTTGTTTGGAGTATTCCCTGTCATGGTGCGATACTCCGGACACATCGTGATGTTCCCTTTATTGACTTCTTTAGAGCCTTATCTGCTTTTTAGAAGGCGTACATTTACCTTCAAAAGTAAATAATGGATATTTATATTTAGAAAAGTCGCGAAGAGTCAGATTCTATGATATCCCCTGTCTAAGGTCAAACGTTGGACGTTTCCAGATGTATTTCATTTTGGCGAGTGGTGAGTGTAGTCACGAACAACATCTGTTGAAACGTTTATGCGAAGAGAGAAAAATAAAAGAGAGAAAACTCTTGATAATGTGCAAGGTTCTCCCCGATGTTACCATTGAATACTTTTCGTGCATTGCTCCATTATTTTCTCACGCAATATGACAATTAGGATATTGTCGCATTTTTCATTTCGTATTAACGTAATTTAGTACATTACAGGGTTCTTAATGGTAAGATTAACACTCACAACTACAGAAACGAGGTAACTGATAATAATAATAATAATAATAATAATAATAATAATAATAATAATAATAATAATAAATAAATAAGTCGACCTAGGAAGCCCAAACTTGAGAGTGGAAGTTTAAAATTGTTATTTCTTGATAATTTTTCGTACCCCTAATTGATTCATTCCACGCCACGTCCAACACAAAACATAGCAATCTTATACCGTTGTACAGGATGTAGAATTTTCTCCTTAGAGTGATAGATACGAAGTTGTAGGTCTCATGTTTTGTTACGTTCAGTAAAGACGTGGGAAAATTGACTCAGTTTAAGGAATTAAAAACGTATTCTGATTAATTCTGTTGTTTATTCTAGGGCATTACAAAAACTGAATTGACAAGTGAATATCTATAACTAGAGTAGTAATAGAGCTCATCCATGAAATGTTCATGAACGTTTTGTAATAATATTCTTTATTGTGTTTTATATAGGTAACTACTGTCGCAACATTTGCTAACGGATTTAGTACCGACCCCCGTGTTTTTGATCTAGCGCACTAGCTTCCCAAACCCAAGTTCAAGGGATGAAACCCGGCTGGGAGTGGTGGATTTTAGAAGGAATGAAAACCGTCAATGTGCTTGAAAAACTAATGGGGAAGTGCCTGGCAAAATTAAATCTCTCCGATAATTAATTTTTCGGCCTAACTAGTTATCATATTCAACCGACTGGGAGTTTCAATATTGTTCACTGAAAGCAAGATATGGCGGAGAAATGGGAGGTCACTACCAGATGGTACAAGGGACGCCAACGAGATGCGCCTGCTCCAAAGAGCGCCAAAAAAGGAGCAGGCTGCAATGTAAGCATGGATGAAAAGTATGGGTAAGGAACAATCTCAAATGTCCCTCACACTGCAACTTTCGTGAACGAATTAAACGAACGAAATAAATGAACGTAATGGGTCAAAGACGAAACACGAGAACGAAGAGGAACCATCGCAATGCGAAATGCTTTCCGAGAAGACCTCCTTCGTGTCTGAAGTATGGGGAGCGTTTCACACGCAATTCACTTGAGTTGCTAGGAAAATTGACTAGAGGCACGAAAAAACATTCGGAAATACTGGGCAGTACATTACAGATACATCTCAAAATATTCTGCTTATCAGCTCGCATTAAGAGAAATATAAAATACCAATATTCCAAAAATGATGGGTAATGAAATATTGAAATTGCAGTTTATTCGAGTGTAGTTTTTCACGTGCGAGGTTTTCATTAATGAACGAAATAACAAAAAATAATGACTGAATAGTATTTTGAATTTTATTCTACCGAGGTTCAGTTTGAATCGAGTCATTAACGGATGTAACTTTCCAGAACAAGGTTATTTCTTTACCTAATACTATAATAGTCTACCAAGGTGTATCATATTAGTTGATTTATTACTAAGAACTATTAAGAAATACATTTAAAATTACGGAAAGAATTTTCTGAGCTAGAACACACAACATTTAATGCATTATATATTTCGTGATCATAATCGGGATTTAATACAAGTTATCCATTAAATCACAGAAACTGTTAGGCTTCCTAACTTACACACATAAAAAATACCCCAAATAGGAATTTGGCAAATTTTCTTGCCACGTTGCATGTACTAACGTGATACAATTTCGAAGTGGTTGTAATGTGCGGATTTCAACGGACGTTTGCGTATACATTCATACGAAACGAAGAACCTATGGTAAGGGTTTTCGATGATAGTTCCTAAAATTCGCTTACGTTTACAGAGAAAAACAAAGAAGTACAATATTCTAATATACTACAATTGACATCTCATTCAAAAATATGAATCATGTAGTGAAAATATTTCTGATATCAAATGAAGTTACTATACTTCATATAAAATCACAAGAATTAAAATTTGTTTAAACTCATAATGCTTTATTTATAATTTTTCTTCAATTCAGAACACTATGCGAATAAACAGACTATTTTCATCTTCTATAACTATGGTAACCTGACTATTAGGCCACTCGCCTCTAATTTCATTGGAATGTCTTGGGTTTACATTTAAAACAATCCATCTTAGTGAGTGCCTCTGTCAGTATACAGCAATTTTACGATATGACGTAGACAGAAAAACAATTTCTCTAAAAGGCTGCAGCAATGCGGTTTTAAAATCGAAAAGAGAAAACTTGTTCGGGAGTCTGAAACTCAACTTTCAGCGACGAGCTCTTTCATCGACCGACTTCCTGGTGCGACGCAACTCAGATTTCACAATAATACTATCGATCATGTTTGCTTGACATCCCTACCGAGGATCATCCAAGCAACATTGAAGAAAAATGAAAAGTGAATCACGTTTTTACTTTTTCTCACATATTAATAAAAACAATGTGTTAACTACATATTATCGTAAATCCCCGTTATTACTTAAAATAGTCTACTTTGTTTTTATTTAAGTTTTAAAAATTAATAGCAGTGAATATTTTTGTAATTCACTGCTATTAGTTTTGTTAAAAACTAGTGGATTATATCAGCAAAAACTGCTCATAAATTAACATTAATACACTGATAATAATTCTTTATATGATTTCTGATTGCGCTCTAGCTCAGTTTAAGTCTTGGACAATATCCGCTTTCTTGCAGGGCCGCTGTAATCGCCATCGTCTATGTGGGAACGATGAATAAACTCAACACCAGGCTCTAAAGACGGGAGTGGAAACAAATTTAGGAAGAAAGGATCGCGGGCGGGCGGATGCCCAATGTTTAAGGTACTGCGCCGGCCTCCACCTAGAATTTACATTAATTATTCAATTATTACGCAGTGAAAGGAAAATCATTGATAACTCTGTAAAGATTATTTTTATGAGAAATGAAATTTAATGATGCTGAATGAGAAAGAAAATTATACTGAGATAACATATAATTTATTATTTTTCCCGTGATCATGAGCTAACCTAATGCTAATCGAGTGATACATTTTAGGAATCTTGTAGATATGGACTTCTCATTGAGGAGGTTTTATCATATACATATATAAAGGTGCTCATAGAATAAGTATTCCAAACTTATAGAATAGGGAAATAAAATTATCTGTTTTTTTCCAGTGAGTACGTTGTGAGGTTTTCATACAACGCAATTATTTACATTTATACATGTGGTATTTCCCCTGTTTTAGGCAACCACGTACGCACAGATGCTCTGCAAGTCAGGTTCTGTTATCGTCAAGATTTCATAAACCTGAGGAACAACTGTGCTGGGTTACTTAAAAATCGTTGGCAAATGCCACGTGTATAAACGCATATAACTTCGTTATACAATTTTCCATTATATTTCCATTGGCAAAAAGTGATCTTATTCGAACTCTCTACATGCCCTAGAAGTTTGTAACATTTATTCTGACACATGAATCGAAGACGTGATTTTTAAGAGCGAAAAGTAAGGACTTTTAGTCCTTACTTAGAGCGAAAAGTAAGGACTAAGACACGAAGGCGTGTGCCTCCCTTCGGGGGGCGGGGGGGGGGGAAGGTCTCACAAGATACTTAATTTCTTTTGAGATGGTCCTGATTATGTTTAAAAAGTATACATTTTAAGATGCGAGACATTTTAATATAAAAGCACTAAGTGTAGTATACAAACGAACAGTGTATTTGCATATTTGGGTTGAAAACGGTACGCTAACATGCACTTTCATATCTTTTTTAGTTGCGCGGTTCAGATGAATTTCCCGCCTGAGCGTACAAAGCGTGCAATTACGCATGCCAAATGCACTTGAGGAACATTGTTGAAATGCAATAACAGGAGAGGCCGGTAAAGAACAGGCCATATTTCATTTTCATGTCTCTATTTTGTACTTCATATGAGCTTCCTGCCCAAACATGCACGTCAGCATCTACGCAAAAATATTAAATTTGCATGTGAAAAAATTGTGCAATATTACAAGTTGGAGTTACAAACAAGAATGTGAACAGAAGCTTCCACTTTCCACCTCTAAGTGCTTGGAGAAGAAGAAATTAATGGTACTAATCAAGAAGAAACTACATCGTCTAAATATTCACAATAAAAAACATTGCAACTGCAATACTGAAGCAAGTAAATAATATACCATTTTTCGATTTCGTACATCTACTATCTCTTCGGGTAATGCGATACTTCCAAAACGTATGAGAAGACAATTCGAACGCTAAAATATAAGAAATTTTACTACAAATGGAAATATACAAAAAATGCGACCGTCCACTCTTTTTTCCTCCGAATTTACTTGGTTAAAATGAACTTTTCTCACAGCACACAAAAAGAAAAATATGAAGAAAAAATAAATAAAATCATACACACGAGAAACATTGTACAGTACCAGCACAAGCACCACCACGAAGAGAATATAAATGCTACCATCCACTTTTCTGTACTCGGAATAATGCCGCAAAAACCTAAGCGAAGATAATGCTTAAAGATAAAAAAACAACATACGACTAATATTGTGCAACGAGCTGCAATATAATGGGGAAGCGAGCACAGCCTTCCTTATTTTTTTGCAGTTCACGACGCCACCTACCTGTAGCGCGTTGACTCTTGCGATCGAGCGAATGCGGGGGCGGCTGCAGCGGGGCCGGCGGTGGCAGGGGCTGCGGCGGCGGCGGCAGAGAACGACGCACTAGCTCGCGGCCAGCTCCGTGCTCGCTTTTATACATGCGCACCCTTCACAACGAGAGACGGCGGTGGCGGCGGTGGCGGCGGTGGCGGCGGTGGCGGCGGTGGCGGCGGTGGCGGCGGTGGCGGCGGTGGCGGCGGTGGCGGCGGTGGCGGCGGTGGCGGCGGCGGTGGGGGTGGTGGTTGTGGTGGCGGTGGTGGCGGTGGTGGCGGCGGTGGCGGCGCGGTGGCGGCGGTGGTGGTTGTGGTGGCGGTGGTGGCGGTGGTGGCGGCGGTGGCGGCGGCGGTGGCGGCGGTGGCGGTGGTGGTTGCGGTGACGGTGGTGGTTGCGGTGGCGGTGGTGGTGGCGGTGGCGGTAGTGGCGGCGGTAGTGGCGGCGGTGGTGGCGGCGGTGGCGGTGGTAGCGGTTGTGGCGGCGGTGGCGGCAGCGGTGGCGGTGGTGGTGGCGGTGGCGGTGGTGGTGGCGGTGGCGGTGGTGGTGGCGGTGGCGGGTGGTGGCGGGGTGGTAGCGTTGGTGGTGGCGGTGATGGCGGCGGAGGGGGTGGCGGCGTGGCGGCGGGGGCGGCGGGGCGGGGGTGGCGGGGGCGGAGCGGCGGGGGCGGCGAGGGCGGTGGTGGCGACGCCGGTGGCGGCGGCGACGGGGGCAGCGGGGCGGGAGGGTGGCGGGGTTGGCGGGTACGGCGGTGGCGGTAGTGGCGGCGGGGGCGGCGGTGGGGGCGGCAGCGGCGTTGGGGGCGGGGGCGGCGGCGGCGGGGGCGGCGGCAGCAGTGGCGGCGTTGGCGGCGTTGGCGGCGGCGGCAGCGGAGTGTGCGCGCGCGCAGCGAGGGCGGCGGAGCGGGGGTGGAGGCGTGGTGACGTCACACGTACGGGGGTTGGAGACGACCACGTCGCGGTCGCAACCCCATTAGAGCGGCGCGGCGTGGGACTTGTAACGCGGAGGCGTGTAGTACGATGTAGCTGTGTGTTTGCTTGCGTGACGTGGGTCCGTGCGGCTTGCGTTAGGGCAGGCCTGTTGCAGGAAGCGGACACGGCTACGATAGCCCGTGCTTTGCAGATGCAAATGTTTGTGGAGCGAGTCGCTGCCTTCGGGGAATTCCGAGATAAACATAATAGAGTCTCATAATTTTTGACGTGTAGGGCAGTATTTACCGGCTCAATGACGCACGACAGCTGCAGCTGCAATTGATCCCAAGGGGGTTGGAGGTTCAAAACTCTTCGAAGACTTCTTAAATTCGTTGAACGTGCTTTTATGCGCACTCTTTTTTAGCTGTTTAACTCTTGCTTATAAATAGTTTTCTGTTTCAACCAATCCATCAATCCCTTTCAATAGAGGAAACCTTAGTAGTGTAACCAATCGTTTCATATTTGTATAAACTGTATAAATTTTAATATTTTCTTATTAATAATGTAACATTTTCAATAAATTAGCCTTTTAATCAAGTTAGTTTTGATAAAATTTCCTTTCTTGATCGATGTGTTCAATTTCTCTAGTTCCACAGAGCAAATTTGAAGGGGTATCTAGTTTTTTCTTGAGCAATAAGATGTTCTCCCTCTATCAAACGTCACATACAGTTGTTACTGTTTTGATGCAAATAAACACATAACTCTCTCTCTCTCTCTCTCTCTCTCTATATATATATATATATATATATATATATATATATATATATATATAAACAATGTACATTCAAAAATATTCGTATACCTTCGCGAAGGCAAAGTCAATTCACTGAAGACAGCATGATTTCCTATGGTATCATTACCGTTCGATAACGCGGACTAACTGATGTGTGAGTGGGAGTTTTTGTTGGTGCGCAACAGGAACTTTATAGACCGGTAGGAGCCAGGTTCGACTTCCGACTGAGGTCGATTTTCGACTCCTGCTAATAAACTGATTTGAGCCCCACTCCTCTGAGAACATGCATAAAATTCTGTAATTCTTTTTCGGAAGGTAAAAATATTTTTGATCGGTTACCTAATTCAAATACGACTAAATTTATTAAGTGAGATCACTAGGTGCTAATTCAAGTTTTAATTGACGAGCTATATCAGTAACTTTGTGTTTACAATCAGAAAACCGTTTGTTTACAAGCCACTGATGTGCAGAAAAAATTTGTAACGTTTTCAAAGCAATTCGTAGACCCAATAATGGACCACAAACGGATCAAAATTCTGAATACAGGCTGTGATAAATTGCTTTTATAGTTTCTGTCATTCAACTACAGATGGATAGGGGATCAGTACGGGTTGTCTCAGAATATATGTTACAAACTTCTAGGGTACGCAGAAGGGTCGAAATTGATTTTTGCCCAAGAACATATTGTGGGAAGTTGCATTTTAACGGGTTATATGCATTTATGCCTCCCTCGGTGGCGCGTTGTTTAGCGTGCACGCTTTCCAACCCCAGGTTCGATTCCCGGCCGAGGGAAATTATACCCTTTCCTTATAAATGCCCCAGTATCTATTGGTGTGTGGCAGTGAGAAAGCCCACCCTAAGGCTAAGAAGACCAGTATACACGGCGAAGGGCTGTATTCGTGCTAACCACACGAACCCTTCATCCCTTAGCCCGTAGGGCTTTCGAGTCAAAGAACAGGAACATATGCATTTTTACACGTGACATTTGCCCCTGATTATTTCACAATCACACATTGAGACGTAGCAAAAGAATTTGCCTAAAATCAAGGTAAAATATCACATGCGTAACTCAATTATATGAAATTTCCCTTTACATATTTATAGGCAAACTGTGATCATTTTCGACCCCTCTACTTCGACCCCTCATGACTTCGATGAACCCCGGGAATATGCGGGTGTCAGCCCGAAGACCGACCTGCGCAGTAACACCATTAGAGGAGATTGTATAGTAATGTTTGAAGGAATTTGAGACGTAGTATTTAAAAAAGATTATTCCGAAGAAACTTCACAAATATCCAAGGAGAAACTATAAGAATAAATATATAACTTAATTCCGATATTTAATGTTCAGTATCTCTAATTCCCTACGATATATTAATATTGATCACAACTTTCAATGATTTATTCAAGATATAAATATTTTTGGGCGGAGTCTCCTGTAATCAGGATTTATATTTACCTTTTAGCTTATTCCGAAATGAGATTTGAAACGATTCCTCCAATGATGCGGCTTTTTCTGTGCAACACATAAAGCTAAAAGTTGTATAAATCTAAAAATATCAATATTTATGGTAAGGCAAAAATACATCAGCGATTATGTAATTCTAAATTTATCTATTACGATCGATCACATGAGGGTGATGTAAAAGACAACAGATTGTATGTAGAATCTTCAATCAGAAAATATTTCTTTTTATATATTGCTACCGGTAAGTCTTTAAAAACTAGTAGCAAATTGATATAATTCACATACTCTACAATTAAATATAATTATACATGAATACTTTAAATTCTTAAAGTTGTTTTAAATAACGTAATTAAAATTGAAATACAGCTGTCTCTTAAATTCCATGAAAATTGTTTACACAATTAATCTGTCAATATTCTGCTTTATATGACGAAAGTTGAAAACATGGATGTTACAAATATTGTTTTCAGGGTACCTGAAGATATTCCATAGACAAAATGCACAATAACCTTTTGGTTACAATAAACAAAACATCTATAAGGATGATTCTAATATCATTTTGAGAATAAACATTATGTGAATTTCGAAAAAATAGCAACAATATGTTCTCTATATCACAATCAGTTCCCTGGATCTACACTAACAAAATTAATTTAAAGCCAATATTCTGAAAGGTTTGACCAAAAAGTCAATGGTAAGTCACTGATGACAGATTCACTAAACTCACAGATATTTTACTGTCGTTGAGAAGTGAGAATTTTCAGGTTCAAACTGATCTTTCCAGTATCTGATTCAAGAGGTCAAAAGAGACACAAAATCATATTTCACCATTGATATTGACAATTTAGGTAACAAATTAACTTTCAGTTTTTTTCAAGAATGAATTAAACAATATTTAACACATCTGCAGCCTGTGTCCAATATAATTCAAAATTATTTTTTTTCCAGTTCACATTGAAGTCAACCTCACAAAATTGTGATTCGTCGAAATTTTCGATAATCGATTCTTGCTCCAATCGTACCTGGTTTGCGCACATGTCTGTATTCTTTTTTCTCTGTCTTAAATGACCAGGTTTCAAAGGTAACAGCCCATCGGAATTATACATTGTGCTCGTTATTTTTAAATCGTCTCGGAATCACTTTATTTCTTCATTTACACGACACCCGACTTCGAGCCTCGGCTTGTACTCGTACTACTGCTGGAGTACATAACGATTCCGCGAAAATGAGGGACGGGCCAAATGGGGATGGGGATCAGTCCATATTCCGGATATGAGATGGACCAGGATGGGAAAGGAAAAATCGCGCACCTGCCATAGTCCGTTTTACAAGAATAGAGTAAATATCGAAATAGATAAGAGTAAATCACGACCACCACCTACCAGATCTGCTTGCCTCTAGAATGCTCGGAAAGGACATAATGATGACGACCTCAATAGGATTTTCGCCACTAGCTTGTCAGCTAGGTCGAATTCAATTCCTGTCTGAGTGCGAATTCTTGTAGCCGGCTGCTCTAATCGGTAGTATTCCGGGATTTCTCCGAAGAACAACAACAACAGGCAAATGGCGAAGCAGTACCCTAACAAACAGGCCACGGACCGTGCGCGATCTTTCTTTTCTCTTCTTTGCCTTATCCTCATCCCTTACTTACCCACACTTACACTTACATGCACTACAATACCACACATGCCGGGAGACCGGTCAGAACGTTAGAACTTGTCCCGCCGGGGTGGTGCCCCGCTGGTGGGAGATACCTGGTGAGAGAAAAACCCCGCCAGTCGGCGGTAGGTCATCGCCGGATCTCGCAATGAAGCTGAAGAAGATCAATTCCACATTCCGAGGAAAAAACACTCACTACACTTGGCAATTTACACGTCCGAAATCACTAACAATTAATCAATCACGGGGCTCAATACTTCCCTGGTGTCGAAAACGTCCAACCGTCAGGACTCGAACCTACAACGAACCGGTCTATGAAGGGTCAATTGTGATCTGCAGCTACTTTTTGAACTCCTTGTGTCTAAGTCACAGGTCCCTTGGCTTAGTCTCACAGTAAGACGTAACTGCTCTACACAGCGTTGCTCCCAGGTGTCTTCATCAGATGATATATTAAATCAACATTATTCGATTATTCAAAACTTTTGTATTTACTATCTTCAAAACATTTCCCATTTCATAAAATTCCTCCCTAAAAACTACATTATTAAGATATAAAACGCGGTAAGGATTTTTTTCTTTGTACGAAACTACATAAATTGACGTTATCTACACCGTATTTTTTAAAAGTATACCCGTTCAATTAATATTATTATATTCTGATACTCTCTCCTAAGTTCACAGTGAGTAAAATTATTATACTCACAACTCTGACTGTAACTCATTACACACACATAAGACAAAGCGACACAAAATGCTCTGCTGAGCGCGTACTTCTCTGAAAGCTTAGTCAGGGGTGAATTATCCTTTTCCCGGAAAATGACGTCAATACTGCTATTCATTGTAGATGAACAGCACGTTTTGCAAGAAGAAAATGAAGATGAAGAATGTCCTGGAAAACAAAAGAATTTACATCGGGAATTTCATTATGTAATATTCATTTAAAGACTATTTTTGTTCCTATCTTCAAAGAATTTGGCCTGGAAACAACGTATGAATAGATGTTCTTATCGTGCATTATAAAAAAATGTTACTATTACTACATCCAAATTACTTGTTTGTTTATTGAAATATAATTTTATGGACAATAATATCTTCTCATAACATCTATTTTATTTCATAAGATAGAAAATTTTATGTCACTGCTTTTACCAACATTGAATAATTACTTTTGATATTTTGGTAGAACGAAATTAAGAGAAAACATTAATTTTATTTTTAACAGTTAAGCATATGTTCTAATTTCCAAAAATATATCCTAAGGCAAAACATTTTGAAAGTAATTATATTCTTTACAATACAATTATACTGATTATTTTTTAAATAATTCAACTTATTGTCTTAAAATTTAAAATGCTGAAAATCAGCACAATTTTGAAAGTAACACTGAAAAATCCTTATGATAAAATTCACAATTCACAAAATAGAAGTCTTAGAAGACTTTTCTCTCAAAACAATTGTTTCGAGGTTTGAGGAGAGAAATAATTTGCTTAAAAATTTCAACATTCACGCTTTCATTAAAATAAGTGGACATTGGAAGAAAGTGTTTTCCTTTTAAAACTGTTTCTTGGAATAACTTCTCAAAACCTTTTCAACGTTTCTTTTTTCCAGTACGATTATATTAAAGGCCTCTTCCTTCTACCAATAAACTTGTACAATACGAATGTAAAAATACAATATATTAAGTGCAGGGTACTTCAAACTAAATGTCACAAACTTATAGCATGCTGAGAATCGAAGTTGATAACATTTTGCTATTGAAGGTGAGATGGGAAATCTCATATAATTAGATTATACAAGTTATATTACTGACATCACGCACCTGGTTGATCGGCAACTCGCCCTATATTGGTTTCTGGCCATATCGACATTAACGCCGGTCTCTGCTGCAGCATTACATTTCCTTTATACGACATAAGTAGTATGCAAGAGAGTAATAGTAATAACAATAAACAACAAAGATTCGATCCCTCTCACAAGATCGTGCTGATACATGTCAAAACTGCCTTGACAGAATGACCACCGTGATACACTGCGCAGAAAATTCGGTTTGAAGGTAACTGATCAAGAGAAAATCCACAAACTGTCGGGTGGTCAAAAATCTCAACACGTAAAATGGTAGTATATCAAAATCTGCACGTATTTACAAAGACAAAAGTGTTCATTCCAGTATATTTCAGAGTGAACTTCAATGAAATAAATACAATACGTGACCTCTAGATTCAGTTGGACACTGAAAAGTGATTGCGGTCGCCCAAATTTCAATTGAGACTATTGAGGCTTTACCAAGGGACCTGTCAATACACCTCAGAACCCAAGACCTCAACGGGAATCTAAGATACCAATAATTCAAAGATTCAAAAAACTCGGCTGAGCACCGCACACAACCGTAATCTTTATGAAACACTGGAATCCTGAGGAGTATCAAGGAGCCAAATGCTACGGAAAAGAGATATAACGTAGAAGTGACCTAATATAGAAGGTGATATAATGTAGTAGTGATTCATTTGTAGAAAATTACTTACAGAAGAAACACTAATTTATAATATTTGCAAGTTGGTTAACAAACAATGGAAATACTGAGAACGTCACAATTAAAGAGCCATTTGTGGTGAAGGCATTCGGTAGTATTCACATAGCAATTTTCCTTAATTAGTTTCTCGAGTGCTCAGTGTGGTGAATACTTCTTTGATTAAAAGCAACTGTTCAACTCGTGTCTACTCCAATGGCTTTCAACATCCTCCATCGCTAAAGCGCAAATTGCCCTTGTTTCAGTGAGAACACCTTCTCTTGTTACCAAGAGCTACAACTAAACTCGACTATTTCCAGACAACAGCCACCGGTAGGAAAGCAATGATTTTCATAGAATGAATGAACCGGACAATTACACTTAACTTCAATGAGGAACTGGTCAGGAACGCTGATTGTTCGCGGAAATTAGAGATTCGAGAGAATCAAATGAGATTAATTCAGTTTACAAAACATGGATTTTATATGTTATCTAGGAAGAATGCGAAATAGACAAACGTTCGAAATTTAGAACCACAGAAATGAGACATAATAATTGTATCTACAATCAACCAACAATTTTACTGATATATTTATTGCCGCCAATGCGAAAGAAAACAAAATATACGACAGTCGACAAATATGCTGTTTGCAATGTGTGTATCATATAATCACGATAATAAATGTAAAGAAAAATAGATTTTTGTAGTAATAGCTGTTCTTCTGGTCGTTTTCGCTATAAGCGAAATTCACTGTACATCATTCACTTGCCAACATGCGCTTAATGAGCACCACAGATTTCGTTTCTTACAACCACCCATTTCACCCCGTCCCCATCTTCGCCTCTCGCGTTCGCCTGCGTGTAATCCCATCTGCGCATTACACCCCGCCCGTTGTTTCAGAGGACACCGCGCGGAACTGCGCGTCGTAAGCCTGTTGTTTCAGATACCTTGGGCTAGAGCCTGCGGCGCGCGATCCTCTTTGGCCCGCACGAGTAGTGAACACAGGAGGAGGACATGAGGGAAAGGCGGGTGGGGAAGACAGGAAGGAGAATGGGAGGGACGGAGGGGATGATGAAGGGGAAGCCGGAGGGAAGTAGGAGGGGAGGTCGGAGGGGAGGTCGGAGGGGAAGTCGGAGGGGAGGTCGGAGGGGAGGTCGGGATGGAAGGTCGGGAGGGGAGGACGGGAGGGGAGGTCATGGAGAGGTCGGGAGGAGAGGTCGGGAGGAGGTCGGGAGGAGGTCGGGAGGAGAGTCGGGAGGAGAGGTTGGGAGGAGAGGTCGGGAGGAGGAGGTCGGGAGGAGAGTCGGAGGAGAGGACGGGTGAGAGGACGGGAGGGGGAGGACGGGGAGGGGAGGACGGAGGGGAGGGACGGGAGGGAGGACGGAGGGGAGGACGGAGGGGGAGGGACGGGGCAGGGAGGACGGGGAGGGGAGGACGGAGGGGAGGACGGAGGGGGAGGACGGTGTGGGAGGACGGGAGGGGGAGTGCACGTGGAGGACGGGGAGTGGAGGGCGGGAGGGGGAGGACGGGAGGGGAGGACGGAGGGAGGACGGAGGGGAGGACGGAGGGGAGGACGGGAGGGGTGATCTGGAGGGAGGACGGGAGGGGAGGACGGGAGGGGAGGAGGGGAGGAGGGGAGGACGGGAGGGGAGGTCGGGAGGAGAAGACGGGAGGAGAAGACGGGAGGGGAGGACGAGCGTGGAGAACAACCGGAGAGATGGATTATGGAAGATGTGTGGGTAGAAAGAGGTAGGAGGGCAGGAACGGAGGACGGGCGGGGTGAACAAGTGGGGTGACCCAGGAGAAGGATTGGGCAGTGATGGGACGAGAACTCGTGGCGGGAGTGTGGGCGTTGGGTTACGTGACAAAAACGCCACGCGCATTTTTGGGGACACTTGAGATCACCTTCGAAAGGAGGAAGGTTCATGGAATATAAGACTTTAAAGTCTCCAAACTATGAAACACTGCGTGGCACGAAGGCTAAATTGCGCTGGTGACACTGGAGGGTTCTGCTGCAACCTTTTAGATAATCGGAGGAAAGTTCATACAAAGAGGATAGATTACTTCAATCAGTGAAGTTAAGAAACTGCAAAAATCGGGGCATTTAAACAAGTCTGCCAATAACAATAGTATTCTTTAAAACTGCTGTGGATTACTTTCACTTGGAGACACTGAATAAAAAAAGCATTGCATTGGTTTCAGATTGAAAAAAATGCGGAGTTAATGATTCTTCTAGTTTTTTCCCAACAATATCAGGTGGACAGTACATGGTAAGTTCTATTTCTTGTTTACATGCGTCGAAAGTAATTTAAAAAGAGCAGGATATATTGTGCAACTTAAATACTAACAAATTGTGAAAATGATGAGAAAACATTTTGAAAATTTGAAAATTATACAATGTGCATGCATTTTTGCTTTCCTTTACAGAATAAAAATATACTCTGTTGCAGATGCCATTCAATTTTTACGTCAAGATAATTTAATTAACTAAGGCACTACATATAAATCTGTTTTGGAATTTAGAAAATATTCGTGGATTATTGTGAAAGTTTTGGAGAATTGCAAGAAGTGCATTTGCTCAAAATTACATATATTCAAATATGTAAACAGAAAACAATATACACTACACTTACGGGACTAATGACCTACGCTGTTGACGCGCCAGGAATCATTAACCAACCAATCGAGATAAATTTGATCAACATTCAGATCATAATGTGTTTTGTATAATTGAATTCAATATATATTTTAATTCAATATATATTTTTTCATTGACTTAATATATATTTTAAATAATAAAGCACATTATAGGTCGCGTTTGCGAAGAAAGATTAGTTTTAGTTATTTGCTTAATCAAATTTTAAAATTGTTTATAAATTGTACGGTCAAGCGATTCGACCTCGTGAGACAGGGGCTGGGAGAAGGAGGGCTCAAGTTCGGGAGCATTAAGACAGTCGATTTTGAAAAATCGCGTAAGGCACCAATGATGTTTGAGTTTTGTGTGTGGCGTACAGGACTTTCCGTGTTACTGGTATATATTACTTCAATACACTACTACTTCCACAATTTCTTGGCCTCACAGGAATTGTGTGAGATTTATGCGTGCAAGCTGTGTATGCTATTGAGGAACTGGATTCCTACACCCATAAAAATGGTGTACGCATCGAGTTGGGGTCCCTTTATATGTCTACTGGTTCAGAACCGAGATGGGCCTAAGAGCTACCTCGGCGTGAGTTTGGGAACTCTTCACTGAGAATTATCCTCAGGAGAGTAGGTACCGCGTTCGGCGCTAATGCATGAAATCTTTATAATGTACATTAATAATTTAATTATGAAAAATGAGAATATTTGTGAATGTGAAGTCTCTTAATACATAAAGCAAGATTATATATATTTTACGAACTATAAAATCACAAAAGTAGTCTAAAACATTACGTTGTCAGTGTCATGTGTTAATTGGGGATGAATTGATTATTTCTGGTTTCCGGGCGCGACAATTGCTGTAGTCTCCCGTAAGTGTAGTGCATGTTTTAGCAGTGGATGTGGTGCTGTTTCCTCCGCCGGCTGTGAGGTCCGGCGCCAACTTACACGACGTTTGCAAGGTATTCCTCATCCAGATATCTCCAACCAGCGGGGTTCAGCTCGAACCTGGACAATCTCTAACCTCCCGATTATGCGGCAATGTACTACATGTAAGTGTAAGCGTTTGTAAGTAAGAGGCAAAGTTAGGACAGGGGAGAGGAAAAACGGTCCTGGTCCGTTTTTAGGGTATTGCTCCGGCATTTGCCTAGTGTTGATTGAAGGACCCAACGAAAACTACCGATTGGAGCAGCTGCCCTCTAGAATTCTCCTTTACACGTTATTATACCCTCAGGTTTTCTTAAGCCCTGGACCCACTTCTCCCTCTCTGCTACTAGAAACAGTCGAATAGCGTGAGTCGCAGCAACCACTGTTGACAACATTATAAATACAAAGTGCAGAAAAATTAGAACCGTTTGCAGTGTACTTCGGAGCGTATAAGGCAGTGGATTGTTTTAGTTCGTGGTGCTTATAATTGAAATATTATTTAATAGCGAAAATGGTGGAGTTAGGTCCTTCACAGGAGCAACCTCAAACTCCTCCCAAACAGGTGTGTAGGACATTTCATAGAGGAGAGAGAAAAATAATAGCCAGAGTTGCGGAAATGGGCGAAATTGAAAAGGAGACTCATTCATTACTTCATGCTATTCTCCAATCATTGAAACGGGCGTCTGCTTATACGGGGCTTAGTGAATCCACTATAAAGAGAACAAAAGCTAAAAAATCAAGAAACCCTAACGATACTCCAGATATACCTGGCAAAAAGAAGTAACTTATACGTGAAATTTAAGCGCATTTTCTTCAGCTCTGGAACCCTGTAATATTTAATTATAACTCATAAACGTAACAAGGGGGACAAGGGGTGTTTGTTGTCACCCTTATCTCCAATAATTCTCACTTCATTGAATTTTTACTACCTTGTTGAATGTACAAAAGACACTATTAAATGCGTTTTAAAAAAATTGCATTACTAATGAATGCAAATGTGAATCAAAGAACTGCAAATGTGTAAAAATATTCTAATGAATAAATTAAAAGTGTTCCCCATTCAATTCCACAAAAGTATATTTCAGCCACTTCCGCAAACTCCACATCAAATGTCATGTCTTGGAAGCCAAGGCAACGGAAGAAGTTGTGAATGCAGTTTCCCGGATCTTGGGGTCAGCGTGGGTCAGCGTTTCGACCTGTCGGTGTTGAAGGGTCGATTTCATTCCGACGAAACCACCCATGTCTGGCGGAATAAGAGCTGAAGAAAACGTGCACAAATAGTAATAAATTGTTCACTATAAGTGGTGTAGCGTGAGGGAAGACAGGTTAGTTACTAATCACTCAGACAATGGCAAAATACAAGGGAGGAATAAAGGAAAGTAACAAATTTATTTCTTGATTCTTATATTCTGACTTTTCGGAATTGAAGGCAGAAATTGCGAAGAGAGTGCCCTGCCATCTAGGAATATTGCAACAGCCTCAGAAAATACGGATCCTAATATGACTAGGATAACTAAATTTGGGATTTAGCACTTCAAATTATTTTCGACAGGGTGTTGCTGTCAATACATTTGATTTTATCACGCTACTTCACCGCTAATAAGCGGTGAATAAACTGTGATAAAATTTATGTTACAATAGTAACATAAATTTGATCACAGTTTGGTTTATTGAAGAAAGGTTTTTTACAATTCCTATAATAATTATGAATATATAAGAAATTGTTAATTTCTTTTTCTTGCACTAGAACAAGAAATCGTGGCAAAATTCAATTACATGACATCAACAAACGCGTCATCAGGGGCACGATTGAATAAAGAAGGGTATTGGTTTATTAATAATAAATATAAACCATCTCTTGACACATCTTAATAACATTAAATACTTGTATAAGTATAAACCATCTCTTGTCTGTGTTGAATGCAAAGATTGGCTGGAATTGGGAATCAACATTTCTCCGCAAAGCTGTGCATAAAATGGGCTTTTTTGGAAGAGAGTCCAAAATAAAATAACGCTGCTTCTGGAGAGAGCAAACATTGTGAACTAGAGACCCCGATATATTGTTAAAATGAAGAAAATGAGGAAAAAACAGAGAGGTATTTTTTATGAATGAGTCGTGGATCGACACTAATTTAATTGTCGGCAAATGCTGTCAAAAAAGGCGACGTGATTGGTGTTACTAGGTGGGGCAGTGCAACAAAAAAGATTAGTAATTGCCAGAATTAGGTCGAAAAAGGAGTTTATCCCGGAAGCCCAACTCATTTTTGAGGCAAAATCAACCAAAGGGGATTATCACGGACAAATGCATTCTGAGAATTTTGAGAAGTGGTTCCGATCACAAGTTCTTCAATATCTCACTACTGCTTCTGTTATCGTGTTGGAAAACGCATCATATCACTGCAGGCAGTGCGGCAAAACACCGTCCAGATATGACACAAAATTAAAAATGATACAGTGTCTGGAGAGAAAGGGCATTGCATGTGATGACACGTTAATAAAAGACGTTCCCTATCAGATTATTAAAGGAAATGCACCTACCCAGAAATCCTATCTTATTGATGTTCTGGCAGCAGAGATAGGGCATACTGACATTCGTTTGCCGACCCATAACTGCGACTTAAAATGCAATAGAATTAGCTTGGACTAAAATCAAAAGGATGTTTAGAGAACGAAACATCACAGGAGACAACATTTCCCTTCAGCATTTTAACATTTTCATTTTAACCTTTCACATTCAACCTTCAACATTTCCACCATTTCAATCCTTCAATATTTAAGGGGGGTTAGCAATTTCGGGTTTATCTTCAGTTACTCCATCTAACTGAGAGGGATGCTGCTTGCATGTACAAAAGCCGGAAGAAGAATATGGGAGGAAAGATAGAATTATGGAAAAGTCGATCGATGAAATAAATCATAATAAATTACCCTTCTGATTCGAGCGAGGCTTCAGATTTGTCTAAAGTTATTGGAATTATTGTTTCAGAAACACACTTCTAATCGTGGGCGTAACGTCACTCATCTGATAATTTGAAATAAATATTACATCAATGTTCGTATTATTATTATTATTATTATTATTATTATTATTATTATTATTATTATTATTATTATTATTATTATTATTATTATTATTATTATTATTGCATATTACACGCGAACGTATGTTAATAATTTAACTTGTATTGTTACGAGATTTGATGTTTATTGGAAGGACATATAAATACGAATAGGAAGGAGCATGGGAGAATGTGAACAGATCTAATAATTAATACAATACATTATTTACGGTTGAGTAGTCGCAAGTCGATTCAAAGAGAGCAGAAAATATGCTCATATTGAATGTGTAACATAACAATACGATCTAAGCCATGTCATGTGCTTTTACAGAGGTTGGTAGTACTCAAAAAACTCTGGTGGCCACGGTCATAACTAATTCCCCTACTCTTCGCGCAAGAAGCGGCTTGGGGGCTCAAGATAACCTGCGAGTATAATACCTGAATTCGCCAAGCTATCTTGCTGTTTTTTAAAATCCGGTCATCGTCGGATCTCGAACTGTAGGATTTCCCGATCAATGGCGGTGAATTTGTATTCCTCATTTTTCACACATTTTAAATACAATGATCTGAGATATTGAAAAAATATGAGCAGAATCCTGCCAAAATGAAGACATCCCAGTACATAAATTAACTTAGCTGTGACGTTGATTGTTTATTGCATGTTATGATTCGTGTGCTCGAGCAATTAGAAATGAACACGCGACAAAGAGCATTTACTAATCTAGTGTGCATCTGACAGCGCGGGTATGTAATCTCACGCTTCTGCCGTGTACAGTGCATTAATCTCGCAACTGCATCGCGAAGTCGCAAAGCAAATGACATACCCAGCGGCGCGCCGACGTCAGATCGACTGCCCGTGGCGACACACAGTGGGCAAGAATGACCTGAAGGCGCGCAAAGGGTTTCACACGTAGCTGTTAAAATATGGCGGGCAATATGTTGGAGCGGGTGAAAAATATCTTTATATTTAACGCACCAAAAGGTTTGGTTTAGAAAGAAATTGGAGCTTTGTACTTAACCGAAAGTGATTTTTGCTTCAAATTAAAGGTAGTGGTCCCCAGATTCGTTATCATATTCAACGAGATTAGGCGGAATTTAGTTGTTCTTGTAAAATCACTAATTTTTCTTAAAAAATAGGTTCGGGTCCTGACGACGGCAGGATTTTCGATACTAGCTTTTCAGCTAGGTCGAATTCAGTCTCTGTCTGGAGGAGAATTCTAGCGGCCGGCTGCTCTGATCGGTAGTTTTCCGTGGTTTCTCCGATCAACACCAGGCGAATGCCGGAGCAGTACCCTACCAAACGGGCCACGGACCGCGCGTGATCTGTCCTTCCTGTTCCTTGTCCTATCCTCTCCCCCTTACACACACACACACACACACACACACACACACACACACACTAACATGCACTACACTACCACATATTCCGGGAGGCCGGTCGGGAGCTTAGAGCTTGTCCCGACTGGGGCGGTGCCCCGCTGGTGGGAGAGTTCTGGTTAGGGGGAAACCCCACTAGCCGACGGTAGGTCGGCATCGGATCTCGCCATCCAGCGGGGGGAAGATCACTGCCATCTCCCGAGAAAAACAAACATGCATTACACTAACGGGACTAATGATCGAAGCAGTTGACGCGCCCGGAAACACGAAAAATCAATCAATCAATCAATCTTAAAAAACTTGTTGCATGAAATTTCCCCCCACATTTTCATGTGCAAATACTAATTACTACCCGTGAATACTAATACTATCTTCAAACCCCTTACAAACTCTATAACATCTTATCATTCGTTGTGACACATTCTACATTAACATGTTGACTTATTAACTCGAATTTAGTATTTTTTGTTTCAATGTTCGCTTTTCGGCTTATTTCATCCCACTGTGTCGCGTGGGCGGCTGGAGGCCTCGCCCACGGCAGCAGTCGCCCACGCCCAGCGCTCATTTCGTTGCTGGGGGCCCTCGACTTTCCCGATCGAGATCGTGTCTGTGATGTGAAAATGTTTGTGAAAGGATATGAAATAACGTGTGGCACGGATGGATATTGACTTTCTCCATTCTCCATTTTGTGCTAAAATTACTACCCAAACAGGAAAATTAATCGTATGGAATATTGTTGGTGTTGATAATATCATTGTAAAAACGGATTAGGAATGTTAGGTTTTTCTCTTTTTCAGGGAAGACTCGTATCTGTAAGTCGATTTAGAAAACTTTTGTTGTTTTCAATCCAATAAAATACTTTATATTTTGTATGTGACAGTATACTAATATAGTATAAACAATAATTATTATTATAATTATAATTATTATTCCTCTTGTGGAGACCAGAAGTAGGATTGCCATTATCATAACTCTCATTAAACATCTCTCTCTCTCCTCTCTCTCTATATCTCTCTCTCTGTCTCTCTCATGTAGTTAGTAGGTATAATCAATTATTTTTAACATACAAGAATTTGTATTGAAGTTGAAAATGATACTTTCCGTTAAAAAATGAATACGTTTCGGCACCAACGTACTATGAAAGTGTTTTTTATATAATATTTTTTTCATGCTCAAGCAGGGAATCTCTAAAAAATTTGGATAACGTAAAAGGAAATGTATGGACACTTTATTTTATGGTAAGGAGTTGTATGTGATCGACGTGAGGCCATGTATGTTGAGACTGCCCCTGTGAAATAGGCAACCAATTCTACAAGATGCAGAAGTTTCATTTTCACTTCCTATGAGGGACAGTGTTAAAACTTTTGACTTGGAAGCTGTAGTACTAGAGATTTCATCGATTAATCCATGGTCGCTCTTTTAATGATATGCGTCTTGGCGTAAAATAATGATTAATTCGAAGTGGAATATAAAATCAACTTACATTCAAAAAATTCAAAGACTGAATGATTCGGAACATAATCACAACCAAAATTCTAAGACATCGCTATTCGTGTGAATATTCTGTACTTGCGTGGTGTTGAGACTCGAGTTCACACTGGATCTACTATTCTTCTCGTATGATTCGGGCTTCGCTACCGTCTTCCGATAGCAGATGAGGCGACCTTCCGCGGAAGCTGATTTCTCGAGAGTTCTCCAGAGTTGCCGACGAAAGGATGTTTTGTTCCAGCACCGAGTGGGCGGCTTTCAGTTGCCACGCCTCCGCTCACCCGGAGAACAATCTCTACGAGTGCGCGGCGCTTTACGAGGGGAAGACAACAGCGAGTAGTATGCGCCAATCGCATTTCCTTTCAGTGTTCTTTTAAAATCTTCTCTCTACGGCGGTCTGAGTGCGGTGTTAGGCGCTCGAAGTTCGTTGAACTTCTTTCTCCAATGTATTGAAATAAGGAAGTCTTAAAGGAAGACGAAGGTTATCGCTAGGGTGTTGATTTTGATGACCTACAACATGGCCAAAAATGATCAATAAAATGCTCTTAAAATGTTTTTAAATGCCCTAAAAGCGATGAAAAATGACGTAAAAGATTTGCTGAAAACCAGTTCAGATAACCAACCCAAGCCCAGTTGGATATGTTAGTGATCTAATTGAGACTTCTTCCATCCGTTCAAGTGAACTAAGCTTGCAAAACGTTAGGTTTGGGCTGCTCTCTACCAGGCAATCTGTCTTTAGTTATGTGGAAATTGGCTGAGACGACAATGGCGCTGACAGGCGTCACAACCTTGAATTACATACAACGGTTGACATTACAACTTCTGAGCAAATAAATCGAATACGCTACTCAGGAATTCTGTGGAGAACATTTGTTTCACACCGTAAATATTATTGGAAGCAAGTACCATTAAAATGACATTAAAATCTATGAAATCAGCGAAAAATCCATAAAAAAGACGGAAAATGGTGAAAATGACTTATTAGTCCAAATCGACGAAAAATGTAAAAAAAACTGACATATAAAAGTGGGTCATTTACTCTTCTCCTAACATTACATTAATTTTTATATTAAACGGTATTGTTTTAACGTGAAAAGAAAAAATGACATTTCATTAAAATCCACCCCCTAGTCCATACACATTCGACCACTCATATTGAAAGACAACTCATATTAAAACCCTGTGTGTGATATCATTTTCTTCTTTCAACTGTCTTTCAGAATTATTAGAACTTTATCCAGTCATTCGCACTCGGTGCTCTCAAAGTTATTTTGTACGATGAATCGGCTGCAATAGCTGAGCGCCAACTTCGTTAACTCTGCAGTGTCGTCAAATCCTGACGATTATTTGACAAAAGCCCCAGAGCTAGGACAAATTCACCAAATGTCTGTAGGAGAATTCTAACTGCGGCCAACTGCCCTGATCGGTTTTTTTATGATTTTGATGGTCAATACTAGGCGAATTCTTGAGCAATATCTTAACAAATGGGGCACGGAGCGCGTGCAAACCTTCCTACCCCATCCTTTTCTCTCCTCTCCCATTACACACACACATACGTTTTCTTACATATATTTCACAACTACATGTGTTAAACCCCCAACCAGAAGCGGGCTTGGGGATACGCTCCATCGCGCCGCTCCGCTAGTGGAGGGGCACAACCCCCCCCCCCCTTCCCCTTCCCCAGGCGGCGGGGGTTAAAACCCCGAGCCCGGCAGCGGAGCGCTCTCTTCTCGACACGGCCTAAATGCTGCTCGCGACGTACCACCTTCATTAGTGGCATTACCGGCACCCGAGTGGACGAGCGAACGAGGACGGGATCCTGTCCTCCCGACCCTAGGTGTGGGGACCGTAGGCGCCGCTGAGACCTTCGGTGGCCTGTCCCGCAGCAACCCACTTCGCTTGCCACCGTTGGGAAGTTATCGCCGCACCAGGCGATAGAGGCAAGGTTGCCTGACCCTGCCGGCCGTCGACCTGCTCGCTCGCGCCACCGTCATCAAACAGGGACACCGTACGGCAAGAACGCCGTCCTACATCAATTCTTATTTGTTAATTTGTTTTCGTTAACGTTCTTGTATTTGTTGGTGCAAAATTAAAGCAACTGAAAACCATTTGTGTGAACATTGAACCCTGGATCCTGCAATTACAACACTTGGGAGAACATTCAGAAGCTTAGAGCTTGTCCCGGCTGAGGCAGTGCCCCGTCGGGGGAGAAAAGCAAAAGATCTGCAAAAGAAAAATTAGCAAACCGATGTCGGCGCCGGATCTCTTGTTACACTGGTGGAGGAACATTAGGGAGTTTTAGCGCCAGGCGTAAGGAGACATCCTTAAACTCACGTGACTATCGAGTTTATAAGGTCATAATGAACAACGTTAAGAAGAGTTTTAGCAATTGCGACATTGCGTTATGCAGTATAACAAAAGAAGCGTTTCAAGCGTTGAACAAAGAAGTTGCATAATACATCAAAGAGTGTAGACTGAGTGGTGAAATAATTAAACCACGAAACGAGACAAGAGTATAACAAATCTACATTGTGCACACAGTTTTAAATTTTAGGGCCCATCGCAATGAGTACGCAGTCTTGCGTTTTGAATCAGGTTTTCTTGAGAATGTAAGGAAAATATTAAAACAGCGTTCGTTTACGAGCATAAGACATAACCCAACTCGAAGGTATGCTTTCAACTACTTTTTCGCGAACTTCTTACCTGTCCCCTCTCCAACATTTTCTGTTAATTCTTGCCAAAGTTGTGGAGTTGGTACGGAATAATTGTAACTGACTTCCTTACGAGAAGCGGTTTATTAGAGTTGGAAGAATACAAACTTTCCTGTTTTTAGGTGGCCATTTTGCCGTTTGCAAGGTGACCGTAGAGACTTCTACAGGCGTGCACTATTTAGGAAGGTATAAGGTCGTACCTTAGGCATAAGGTAAGACGTTATGACTTCAAGGTCCGTCACGTGACTTAGTGCAAAACGTCGCTACCTTACGCGTGGCGCTAAAACTCTCTACTAACTCACGAGTTGTAACATGCACTACACTTAAGAGTCTAAAGTCCTAAACTGTTGACGTGCATGGAGTTAGTATTCACTCACTTCGTATCGTGAGGGCTGGGGATTATGGAAATGGGGAAGGAGCTGCTCATTGCCGAGCTCAAGATAGTGAGGGCAGACTCGAGAAAGAACTTTCACGCCCTGTCCACGGCCCACGCCCTGTCCACGGCCCATCAAGGTACTGCTCAAACATTCGCCAGGATTTTATCGGTGAAACCATGGGAAAGTCAGATCAAAGCAGCTTACCTTAAGATTTCTCATATCAAAGAATTAGCTCATTTAGGTAGAACCGAGAATCCATCCACGTGGTAACTAAAATCTAGGCCCTTCACACTTACGAAGATTGAGAATCGGGTTTCAGACTCTAAACGTTCTTTGTTTTACAAAATATCAAAATATCATAATCAAACTGAATTAAAGTTTTTAATGCAAATCTAGACGGTTGACATTTTATTTTAGATCAATTTCAACATTTACTTTCCATTTAGGTTCGGTAGAATCCACATACTAAAAATTATTTTGATTGTAACCAGTCATCTGTGTTTTTTCTCCCAATGCACATTTCACTTTTCTGAACCGTCGCAAATTGTTTTCATTTGATACCCAATGAAGAGACTTCGTCTTCATTTCTTTTTTAAAGATAGATGTGGAATACTGTATTGGAGAACGAATTTTAATTGGATCCTACATTTCCTTTTATTTCTTTCCTTCTTCCTCTTACTATTGATTTATAATTAAGTACTATTGATGTATAATTAAGTAAAGGTGAATGTTCACTTAATTTAAGAGCAGTAACAATTTAACGAATCATTATTTCAGTTAATGATTAGAAAAACTGGGAATGTCCAAAGCAATTACTTGAATCAGAAAACGAAATATGATCTGAAGTTTGATGTAGACAAAATATTTTCTATTGTTGAGATGGTGAAAACGTTTGCCTATTTAACCTAAACAAATTTATATTCACGAAAATTACAAATTACATTGCTTGTCTAAATACTTCTACCGTTTCAGCAATGCAATGCGTAGTTTCGTAAATGCTTTTCATTATTTCTTCTAGGAATTCAACAACGTAGGAATTTGAACTTTTGGAAATAAATAGAAATGATTTATCATGAATGCAAAAAAAAATACCACCGATTTGACAAGAAGGAAACAAATTATGTGTAGTGAATTGTGGGAATTCTGATTCGGTGTTGTTGACGTTCTTGCGAAGAAATAAGAGGTCTCATGCGAGGAAGTAAAAGAGAAAAACTATTTCTTCGCAAATTATGTATAACTAGCATACCCGTGCGAGAACTCTCACATGTTAACCTCCCCCTCTTCCCTATTTTTCCATTTCCATATTAAGTTTGTAATATATCTTTTTCTTCAAGATGTTATCCTCCGTCACTTGTCTTATATGTCTCCTTGTAATTGATAACAATAAAATACACCCTCGCCAGCTCAAATTATTCTTATTTAATTATATTTTATTTAGTTAATTGGTACATTTCACATTTTTGCTTTTCCATCTTGTCAGGAGCAGTAAAATCCAGTTGGACGCTCTTGAATTTCTTTGGGTGATTTTTAGACAAAAATCATTCCCAACATTGCTTTGATTTCACGACATTCCTGAAATGCCTGAGAATGTTTTTAAAGCATGGAGCATTGAAGACTTAGGTTTGGCAAGTATAAAAGCAATGTAATACTTCCTACTGGTTAGTGATTTATTACAGTATTGTTTCAAGACTGTAGAAAAATTTAATTTACCATTACCGAGCAGAGATGTAGGTACACCTGTGTAATTCAGGCGCTTAGAATATCAAGTAATTTCACTTACAGTTGCACATTCTACAGGCTGTGAACAGGTGTGGTAGAATCGAGAAACGTCGAACCTGCAAAAATGTAGTAGAATGTTCAATAAGATCTCATTTTGTAGATTACGGTGTGAGGAACGTTTCTCAAAATTATAGTTTTTAAGACCCTAGAACGCTTCGTTTAGGAGTTATTTAACGATATAGATTGGAATATGCGAACGAGTGATGAAGGTATAAAACGTGTATTTTTGTTTTACGCGTTTTTGCAAGTTTTATTTCATTAACATTGACCTCGACCGAGTATATAACAACCCAATAACTTATGTTTTTCACATAGGCTTCTTCTTTTAGATTAGACATGGTTGAATCACATCTGGATGGAACAGTCATGGGTAATAAAAACAGTTATGATACAGTTTCAGAAATTTACTAATAAAATAAGTTAAGCTTACACAAGTCTTTTACAAAAGCTGTACATTCTTAATATGTGACTCAGAGTCTCAATACTGTGCATACATTCACTATTTACTTGTTCAATCTCTTACTTTGTTGCAAATCATTTATATTACATATTTTAAAGTTACTCTTAGATTTTGATTATTTTTAATCTATTACAATATAAATCGTTTGTTTTATGTACATTTTTGTTGCATCAGACTCATTTCTGTATTAGCATTGCATCACATTCTTCTTAATTTGCAACGAAAATAATGCCTAGGGTATGGCTATAATTCATGAAAACATTAAAAGCCACTTCATTCTGGCTCTTTCTCAACAAATCATACACTGAACTTACACTGATACAAATTTAGCCAAAATAAGGAACTTCTTCAATTTGGAGTAAACTTCAAAACAATTTAGATACAATTTTTGTGAAGAATTTTGTATTGAGGATACATTACCAAACAAAGAAGCTGAATTTGAATAAATATTCCAAATCGGAATATTTCACATTAGCATCAACCGTAAAGGAAAATTTCTGAATTCACTGTGACGATTAAAAAATGTACACATGTCTGATAAGTTATTAAAATTATTGTGATGCATACTATATCACAGATGTATGTGAGAAGAGCATTTTTAAATTTTAAATTATTGTTTACATGAATTAACATTGGATCTAAATATAATGCAATACCTCAGTCTGATTTTCAAAATAATTATTTTCTGTCACACTTCACTATAAAACAAAAATTACTTCCATTTATCATTTTAAAACTTCAACTTTCATACACAATAAAAGCATTCATACTTCACTTTATCTCTTTTAAAAAGTATAGGATAATGTGAGGATTAACATCTGTTAACAAATAATCACAACACACCTTATTTGTAATTAAACATGAAAATGAAACAATTCAGTAAGTTTGATAAAAATTCTATAAGTTTTTTCTAAACATAGAGATGCAAGACATTTAAAGAAATGAGGTAGAAAAACTATGATAACATTTATAATTAAGAGAATAGATGAAGAATGTATATTTTTATTTATAATATATATTGATATCTATGCAAAAGTTAAAGGAATGTCGCTTAACAGACACTTTCTTTAAAAACCTTCCTCAAAATGACTCTATTTGATAAAATAGTCTATCTTACACAATTTGTTTCTACATTTTATGTTACAATCATACTATTTTATTTTCATACGTTTTGACAAGACTAGAGGTAATTAATATTATACATAGCAAGTAGCAAAACTTATTTACTTGTTATGTTGGACATGTAGTGATATATTCTTGGGAATTCAGAGATTACGCAGATGATAAGTTGAATCTTCCAGAGGAAATTTTTAATTACTTTATTTGTGATGACATTTGAGACCTTTAACATATAACTGTAATGTTTTTAAATGTGTCGATTTTTAATAAAAATGATATTATAGAATTACAAGGCAACTGGAGATTCATTTGGCAAGTTTCGACGCGGAAAAGTACTACCTACATTAAAACTCAAATTCTCAAGAAATATCAAACTATTGCCTATTATGAGAGCAATTACGAACTCGTCACTACAATCTAAAATATTGCCATATTATTGTACTTGGCGATTGTATTTTCCACAATCATGTATGCTATTCAATGAATGCCACAGGCATATAATATAGGGCTTTTGAACCACTAACATACCAATCCAAGTAGTGAAACACTCAAAAGCTGCTTTGCCAGAGACTGAATGTGTCGTTACAGTCGTAAACAAAAACGTTCACCCGATCTATTCAAAATAAACTAAAAGCACACTGGACAACCATGGCATTCAGCAGATACTTGTTTTTTCTCCTATTTTTTCAAACAAAACTTGGGATAGCACTGGTACACAAAATGTGTGGAATTTAGTAGATGGTCGCCTCGTGTTTATTCTGAATGGTTTTTATACGAGGCTATCACCAGAAATCAACACAATATTAGCTTCTATTTAGCGGAATGAAATAGAACAGTTGGCTAAATCTAATTTTTGAAGTATTGAACTCAAATTTGCAACCATTTTTTAAAATCTTGTTGCATTTTTCTACAATGTTTGTTGACTGACGTTGATAAAATTAATACAATTACTCATTTTAAACCATGCTTTTAAAATGATTATAACATTGTAAAACATGATCAAATGTGTCAATTATAAATTTTTAAAGCCATTGACATAAACAGGAAAGTTCAATAAATTTGAAAACTTCAGTTCAATTAGTACAGAAAAGAGCATGACTATTGTTCGCAAACATTGAATGAACCGCGAAAAAATTATCATTTTGTAATTATTTAATCAGTACCATTTTGAAAAATTATTTAGGCTTGCTTACACTGTCGCAATTGAGATCACAAACTAAGGGAGAACATTGAATCAAGAGAGCATATTTAATTATCGTGAAACTATTCGTTTTCTTATTAAGACATTTTGTTCTAGTCGTTTCGGTACAAGGTATTTCATGCTATTCGTATTAATCGAATCAGTGTAGCATCAACGAATGAAGTAGAAATTCACAACAAACTGATAATTTGGGATAATTTTGAATTAAATAAAATAGAAAACAAGCTCATCCTTGTTGGCGATCCGAATTAGAATTCCTGAATCTCATGCAATGGTCAAGGGTAGTTCTGTTACTTTCATCACCAATATGACAATTCAATTGGAAATGTTCACACTATCCCGTCCCTTGAAGAAAATTGTCACTTCTCTTCAGAGACTTGACCCAATTTATTAGTTCTTTTATAAGGAAACGTAATTACTTTGAGAAACATATCAAATTCATGGAATAACAATGTACACTGACAGTTCACGTCAAAGCCTCACAAAGTCTACTTTGCAAGATGAAATGTAAGTGACTTTTAAGCCGCCAGAGAGCTTTCACAATTTTTTTCTTTGAACATTGTATGAAAGCTATGAACAGTACAGCTACAGGAAACCGTTGTCAGTTGTCGACGTCCAAAAGAAGACAATGAGAGGACTCTTGTCACGGTCCTTTACTTCTGTAAGATTTACGTTATTTCAGAAATGAAAAAAAAAGGCTGAATAGACGAAATAAATTTTTAAATTATTAGTCTTCATCATTATGACTACTAAAATTATCTTCTGGTCTTTAGAAAAGACAGAATCCTCTATCAGTGGCGTAGTTACTAGCAGAACAGAAAGGGTGGTTCACAACAAGTGACACTTTTCTAGTGGTGACATCAATTGACTGATTGAATTTATACGAAGCGCATGTTTGAATGGTTTTGAAAAATTACGCCACTGCCAGTAATCCACAAAATATTTATTTTTTCCTTGCCCGGGTTTCATAATTTCTAGGAAGTGTGTAAACTCACATAATTTTTAATTATCACTACTCGGGAAGCACGAATAAAAAGTGTTCTGAGGTCACCATGACGCAAACGTTTACATTTGGTTATCGAAGTGATGAACTATACCACATAACTACGTCATCAAAACCGCGCGAAATTTTTCAACATTCACTCTCTCATAAATGAACATGCTACAATAACAGGGATAGAAGAAGAGGGAAAAAATGTTATCGAACAACATGTCAGCCTCACTGCAAAATTGGGCAGCACAATTTGAAGGCGCACTAGTATGCCAATGCTCTCTCCCTTTGAGGCAAAAATGTGACGGTGACAAATACACATTTTGCGCAGAAAATAATATCTGAAACATATGAAATTTAAATACATGACAGCTGTTTTATTGTCGTTTATTATTTGGAAATTTATTTTAGAAGTTATGAACAGAAGATCAAAATTACCTTTTGCATTATTGGGCTTGTAAATAAGAGCTATTAGACAAAATAATTGCATGCACTTTTGAGACTACTCGATAAGTTTGAAATCGTTTTATCCTGTTTTTTAGAAGAATTTTCAAAGATGAGTCTGTAACTCAAAAGTCTATACTCTCTATCAGGGAAGAGAATAAAGAAGCAGTTTTTATATCGTTAAGGTGGTTTTCACATTGGTATTAAATTATTTCTTATTCTGCTTATGTTCAAGTTTCTGCATTGAAGCTTCAGAGATTGAAATTCAAATTGTTTGCACATACGAATGTAATATGATCAATCGTTTTAAAACATAGTTTTACTAAAAAGCAGGAGCTGGAGGAAATTATTTCATCAGATCCTTTATGTTAAAATGTTTTCTTTCCATTGGAAAACATTAATAATCTCACTAATTCGCTATGAACCAAAACTGCTACCCAAAACATACTAATCGTACATTGATTTTCAATAATTCAAAGATGTATTTTTTTATTTCGCACACAACAAATTTTTTGAGAGGTTATGATCTGTTTCCTTATTCCCAGAATTTGATACGCGACTAGATCCATAAGTCAAACATACTCACTATAAAATCCTCGATTTACAAAATATTCTTGAAATACTCCAGTGCCTTTGAAATGATGCTATCGTAAATATATATATATGTTGCTTGGAAAGTTGGAAGACTTCTATTTCTTAACCAGAATTTAGTGCTAAAATATCCTGTACACTCTTCTTTTTTCAAAATAGCGAGAACATTAACACGAATGTTAGAAAACCATACTTCATGTCTTAAAATTCGTTCGACTACAAATTGGTTATTCCATGTGAAGGATGTCATTTTGTAAAAGAGAAGAATGCGTCACATAAATGGGATCGGAAAAAAGGGTTGAAGCTTTTTAATCAGCCTAATTATCACTTTCTTATTTTGTCATTAACTTCTATTTATTATCGATTCGTTACTCCTTTGGGTAAGAAGGTAATGCACTAACACATTTGAGGTTAGAACGGTTAAACATGAAACAAGTACGTTATGGACCTCTGAAGAGTTTACGTGGAGATGAGCCAGCCCCATAATTTTCTCGATTCTTGATCTAGAAATATTCTCGAAAGCCTTCTACAGTTGTAAATCTGTTGTACCCATACATAACTGGCAAAATGCGGTGTGACTGAAAACTTTATTTTCAGGAGGCGTTTTCTACACTTTGAGGTTTCGCCGAAATTAACAATTTAATGCAAGTAGCACGTTCATTAAAATGTGTCACGTTACACATTCTCTTCTCTCCTGGAAGGAAAACGTAAATTTGCCCCCTACACCGTAAATATTTAGGCAACCAATTACAAGTGAAGAAATATAACATTTTTTTAAGAAACTTCAGAACCATTATTTAGCATTTTAGCATCGTATTTTTTCCACAAACTATATATTTTGGCATAATTACTTTTTTCATTACAAACAAAACCTTTTTGGACTTGCAAAACTGACACGTATAATGAACGTGTGAGAGTCCCTTAAGAAGGGCGTACATTTCCAGAAAAAATATGAATGAACTATTCAATGTCGGGATACATTAAAACAGATCACATATCTTTAATATTCCTACACGTAATAATACGGAAAATTATGTTACATGTTTTACATATTATATAAATATAACTGAAAACATCAGAGCTGAGGACGGAGAATATACCTATTTTGATAGAAATGGATTGTAAGAATTCGAATGTCAATGAATCCGGTGATTAGAATTATGAAAAGTTTATTCTACAAATATTTCAAGATTCAAGGGATCTGAGAATATAAACTTCCACCCGAACATTTAAATCATGAAATTTTGAGAACCCTTAAAGCCCTCTGGGACTTCTCTCAGAAGTCTAAACTCCTAAATAAAGTGACGAATTAATATTTTCTTCGTGATCATACTCCTTCTTTCCTTATCTCACCACTGTCTGATAGATATTACTCTTTCGTAATGTATGTGCAATGAAAAAAATGTATAAATTCACGAGCTTTACCGACACAGCACTTAATCAGAGTATGCTGCCTGCACTATCCTTAGGGTATTGAGATTCTAAACATTTGAGTACAAAACAACACTTGTATAAATGTGGCGATGTATCTCATTACTTGAAGGTAATGAAAGTTAAATGTTAAGTCATGCAACTACTGAAATTTAATTGTATGTTTTTCTGTCCCACTAGTTCAGAGATCGTAGACAACATTGTATACGCATGATGTTGTCTACTGTTTCCATCAGGACGAGACTGACGGAATATAATGGAGATCTGTCACTGAACAGCACCAAAATTACCCCAAAGTAAAATCCTCATCATCAACCTCTGCTGAAAGAATTCCTCTGCATCGTGGCAAGCTCAACTACAGGTGATGTAGGAAGGAATAATAGAAACGATTTTCACAAGCAAATCTTGATAGACAGATGTGCACCAATCCATACTCTTGAAATAGGTACACAAATACGATGCGATTGACTAACTTTCATTTGATGAAAGGGTTCGGGGTAGTACAGTTTCACTCGACCTGCTTATACGATTGAGACGAAGGAGATGCACACGGGATGAAAATGGAAAGTGAAAAACCTGTATCTACAAATAAGATACCATCTCTCCATTTCTAAACTTGTCTAATGTCTAATACCTGTCTGAGATGGCATCAATTGGATCTTCCACGAATTGGTGGAGTCTCAAGAGAAAAAGTTGTCACAATGAGCTGGAAACAACTCCAGCAGAATCTATCAAGCACATCTCACACAGTTGTTCTTCTTGATATTCCTTTGAAAAGCAAAGAGACATGGTCTTTTTCTAACTCAAGGGTACCTGAATTAGATTCAGTTTTGCTAACTTTCATTCGTGAAGCTAATGCTCAATCAGCAGGCGAAACTGGATCATCGAAATATATGTCACCTCTACCTCACCAGAATGGATGAGAATAGGAGTGTACCCATCGTGAAGTTATGATGAAGCTGTGGGCATCCAATACTTTGCACTCGGATAAACTTAATGAAGACGAAATGCCTCGTCTCACTTCAACTTGGTCAATTGAGACTCGAGTCCTCGATAGCATTATAAACAACCGACAACGAATTCACGAATACTGGGGAGCTGTTGGTTCCCGTCTTCTGATCTTTCCAGAGGAGAAAATTCAAACCAGGATACCATCACTTTAAACATAATCCTGGGTAGACATGGTCCACAGTCAAGAGATCATGCTGTGCGAACAAAGATGGTAGCTAGTGTGCTGCAAATTTAAGACAGCAGCTTGTTGTAGAGTTCCACATCTGCTTGTTACATTGGTTCACTGGTTTCAGAGGACGACCTGATCATTAGATATGGTGTCAATGCGAGGTGTGTAATTCCGCACTTGTTTACTCCACAAGCGAGCTGTTCGCATTTAATTTTGAGATGGATGTGGCGCCTAACCAGTAACAAAGAGGACGTATGGAATCTCAATTCTACCAGATCAAAATATCCATTGTGCTATCGTTCAGTCTCAGGTGGATGTAGTTCTACAGGGAAACGTCCTCACTCACAGTCCCTACATGGTGTGACCTACCAGTAATCCAGGCAGCTCGTGGAATCTCACCTCTGCCCACTCCAAAGGGTCATTGAGTTGAAGTCCCCGTCGTGCTCACCGCACTGACGAACACCTCTAATGGAATGAAACTTCTGTACACTCTCCCAACTTCCTATGCTGGCATGCGGTTCTCAATGAATGCAGTACCCAGTGTGCTGGAGAACGACTCTCTTGTCCTCTCCAAAAGGCCAAGTTCCTGGCACTGTCTTCGGTAGATGTAGTGTACTCTGCATGGTTTCCGAATCGGGGAGAGACATTCCTGCCCTCTCCGACGAGTTACTGCGCTGGCAATCAGTTCTCCGTGAAAGCAGTACTGATCACGCTGTCAGCACTAGAGAGGACTACACCTTCTACGCAGTCCAAAGGACCACAGTGCTGGATTCAGTCTTCGGTTATGTAGTCCTCTGCGTGGTTGCCGATCAGGAGAATAGCTCTCCTGCCCACTCCGATGAGCCACTGCGCTGGTATTCAATTCTAAGTGAAAGCAGTTCTCAGTACGCTCTTCGCAGTCACAGTCAGTCTTCGGTAGATGTAGCGCTCTGCGTGCTTGGCGAACCGGAGAACAGCCCTCCTGCCCACTCCAAACAGCCACTGTGCTGAAATGCAGTTCTCAGTCCTCAGGTCGCTGAGCCTGTGCGGGCGGCGGCCCTCAGTCCTCGGTGGAGGTGGTCCCCTGCGTGCTGGCCGCGCTGGAGAACGACCCGCGCGGGCCGTCGGCCGGCGGGGGCGGCAGCAGCGCCAGCGCGGCGGCGGCGTTGGGCGGCGGCGAGGGCGAGGCGGGCGGCGGCGAGCGTCGCCCCACGGGCGGCAGCAGCGGCCGCCCGTGCGCCGCCCCGGCGCCGCCGGCCCCGGGCGCGTGCGCCGACGCCGACGGCAGCCGCAGCACGCGGCGCAGCTCCCGCCGCAGCCGGCGCGACCGGAAGGCGAAGAGGCCTGGCGCAAGCGGCGACGCGGCCGCCAGCAGCGCCAGCGCGAAGCCGTCCGCCCAGCGCGGCACCGCCCGCGCCGCCGCGTCGGGCGCCAGCGCCCGCGCCAGCGCCAGCGCGTGCCACGGCAGCCAGCAGCCCAGCGCCAGCGCCACCACCAGCGCCGACACGCGCGCCGCGCGCGACTCCGGCCGCCGCCCGCGCCACCGCCCCGCCGCGCTCGCGCCCAGCGCGCTCGCGTTCGACAGGCGGCTCCTGCGGACAGCACAGCCGACACATAAATCACTGCATCTCGTCCCTACCAAGCCACTTGCAATCTGAAGGTGCTTTTATGTCTACTCGACACCTAACATCTTTACGCGTGAATTCACGAAACAATAATAACAATAATACCATGAACAATAATAATAATAATAATAATAATAATAATAATAATAATAATAATAATAATAATAAACTTGATTGATTTTTTTCTTAATAGAAGTTCCAATAATTACTTTTTATAGACAGTCACAAATCCATTTATTAAATCAAAATGGTTTTTACATTACAATGGTATCTTGAAACAAGAAACAGCGTGGCAACGTTTCAGAGGTCAAGTTGTGCCTCCATCATCAGGCTTTACAAAGAATTGGTTGAGATATCATGATAAAATTGACTTTGATATTTCCAACAATTATTTCTAAAGCCTGATGATGGAGGCCCAACTTGACCTCTGAAACGTGGCCACGCTGTTTCTTGTCTCAAGATACCATTGTAATGTAAAAATCATTTTGATTTAATAAATGGATTTGTGACTGTCTATAAAAAGTAATTATTGGAACTTTTATTAAGAAAAAACTTATTAGCCGACAGCCTATGTTTCATCTTTAAACTTGATTGATGTCGCCATTCCACTCGCTAACAACGTTGGCACTACATACAGCACAAAAATAGCAAAGTACAGAGACCTAGCTGACGAAATTGAAAAAAAAAAAACTCTGAAAAATAAAGGAAGTCACTATCCGATCCATAATAATCTCGGCCATAGGAATAATACTCCAATCTAAAAAATCTCAATTGGAAGAATTGGATGCAGCAGGAAAATTAATGATGCAAAAATCTGTGGCTTTCGACACATGTCATTTAGAAAGGAAATTCATGGGGTGAAGATCTCCAACATGAACGTGAATTACACCATGAGTTTGGTGAATATTTATTGATCTAGAACATGAACAAAGCCAAAACTACAATTTAATTTAAAAAAATTAAATCCAAAACTAATTTTTTTATTAATGTGTGTATTTCGTACTTGTAATTGTATAAATTGTGTACATATTTTCTTATTTGTTTATTTGTTTTCTTAAAATGCCTTCAAATGTAAAAATGTAAAATGTAATATTAGTACCTGTAATGTCATATTAGTTATTAATCACTTCAGCCCTTTGTTTCTTGCCTTCACCGAAGCACGGTGTTTCATGAACCAAGTTACAATTGAGAGTAAATAATAATAATAATAATAATAATAATAATAATAATAATAATAATAATAATAATAATAATAGAGAAGATTTCTATTGATTTTGGAGATTTCGAATATTCAAGAACATTTCAGAATTCCAAAAAATTCCGAATTTTTTCCATCTCCCGTTTCCAATGACAAACAAACCGTTCGTAGTTTCTTAGTAGTAATTTTACGAGTGCTGTACGACAGTTCTCCGTAAGAAAGATAAACAACAAAAATCGAACGCGTATGGTTGGAGACAATTGGTTTTAAAAACCGAGCCTCATATCTAAACAAACGAGATATTTATATTAATTTACAAAGTTATCCAGAATTTCCGTATTTGGTCCCTATGTTAGAAGTCTAGCGTGATATTCTCCTTAGAAAATATTGGAGAGCAAATCCAGAGCTCCAACATGAAGGAAGAAAACAAACGTTTGCATTCAGTAAATGCATTTAAGAGAACGCTTGTTTCCTAGTAGGGTACATCACGAAAGTTGTACCTTTCCCTTGTTCCTCAAATTTTAATTTACTCAGAATGTTTGTTTGTTTTGCTCCTGCTTTAACAACATTAAATAAATGCTAAATGAAATATTTCTCTCAGCTGCTAGCGCAGTTTAAAATTCGATGTTTTCCAGAATTAAATAACAAAACCCATTCCCCGACATCCGTCTAGGTCTGCCTTTTCACTAAGTAAACGTTTTCAGAATGATTAAATAAGACAGGAAAATGCTGCAGGTGAGATTGTGGGTTGCTTTTCACAAACGTCTGTTAAATTAAAGGATGGAAAAAGTAGGGAAAAGAAAGAAAAAGAATGAAAGGACTACGGTAAAACGCCTATATTTTTCAATAACTGAAGGTGTCATAGAAGGTCATCATTGGTTTCTGGTATTTAAATAGAGATTCTACCAGAATATTGTCATTATGATCCTGTAAAAGGCATTTAAATATGAGCAAAGACAAACTTTTTCTAAACACGCAAATAATTTGAAAGTTAAAATATCTGCTTTTATTGAACATACTTAATACTTGAAATAATCTGATCTTTCAATATGCCATTAACAAACTGACAGATAACGTTTTCAAAGAAAACCCACATATGTCAGTTCATTAGGAATGCATAAGCAAGAGCAAACAATTTTTCATGAGTATGTTTCTGCTACCTTTTTGGTATCGAACTATAATTATAAATTATATATTATTATTGTTATTTTCATTATTATTAATATTAGGATTATTGTTGTTGTTTAAAATAATGAATTGTGCACGTAAAATTTGGGAAATGACAAATTACATTTACTCTTTAGAGTCAAACCGAGACCATATTTATTGATCTTTGAGGGAAAATCTTTGATGTGACCGATGAAAATTTGCCTAGAACATGTTTTTTTTAAATAATCCATTAAATACTTTTATGTAGTGTCATGTTTTGTTCACACAAAGGTAAATAAAACAAAGTGCTGATTTTGTTGTTATTTACAATAGCACGGATACCCACACAATGATTAGGTACTGCACTATCCACAAACAACTGATGTTGATTTGTCTTTGTCAACTATTTTATTAATTCGAAAGCAGGTTTTGATGATTGAACGATTTCCATAATCTACATCATCAGATCTGCCATGGGAAAGTTAAAGACTTTGGTGAGTTCATTTGTAGCAAGGATAACCATCAAAAATAAAATTCCTTTTTCCAGGAAACAACAGAACGGTAGCTCTTAACCGCCTGCGTCTGAGAACTGCCGCCGAGTTGTAGGTTTCATCACTCACGGGAAAAGGTGGGTTGTACCGGTAGTTGTCAGCTGTGAGGGAGTGGGACCGGTGTTACACTTTACCCACGAGGTCATTCGTCTTGAGTTAGCCCGGTCATTGGTTTCTCGCACGGATTTTCAGGATCTTCTTCTCCAGTGCAACATACGCCAAAATATCAAAACTATACCCATTAATTAACTTCCGCTCAGCCTTAAATTTGGAATGTGCTATCTTAATATTTAAATCTATTATTAGACCATCACTCACATATGCCTGTCCGGTCTGGAATAACACAGCTAAAACCAACATTGAAAAACTTAGTACAGAACAAATTTTTACGAAAATGTGCAAAGGCCCCTTGGTTCATATCAAATACACATATTCAAAGGGAACTTCAAATAGAACCCCTAATTGAACATATAAGAAAAAACCGTAACAATTTTTTTACTCTTTCATCCTCTCCTTGCAGTACAAAATTCACAATGGGAAAACTTTAAACAATCCCAAAAGAATTCGCTCTCGATATCCCAAAGACATGTTTAAATCCCCATAAAAAGAATCAGTATATTAATATGTATTAAATATGTAAATCTTCATCCCAATGTATGTATAGAGTGTATCTAGATTTAAGAATGTATAATGTATGTAAAATTTGTGTATTGTATGTCAAATTATTTAGTTGTAAGTATTAGAAATATAAGTATTAAATCCTCTAAATTAGCTAGTAGTAAGATGCAAGAGTGAGAGGTTCTATGCCCAAACGTTATGTATTACAAATAAAAATGTACAAGCCCCTGAAAGGCAAAACTGCCGAACAGGAAGAAAATAAATTTTTAAAAAAAGGAACTTCTTCTCTTCTCTTACGTTCTTAATAATAAATCGAAACAGCCAACATAAAAATGTCTGTCAGTAGTCGTTATGTAAGTAATCTCGAAAGAAATCTAATGAAAAGAAATCATCAATTTAAAGAACTACAACTATAAGTATTATAAATTAAAACATCTTACGAGAAAAATATGTTTCCGGCCGCGCCACATTTTTTTTAGTTTCCTTAATCTTTAGCTTATCTTCATCTTTAGGATATTTAAAAATCTGAATATGCCTACTAATTGTGAATGATCTAATAATTTAATTAATTGATTTATGATTTTCCGTTTAACAATGAGGTACCATGATATGTAGGAAACAAACAATAACAAAATATAGTATTGATCTTTAAAACGAAAGAAGAAACAACCAGGTATATAAGTAGTAACTGAAACGTCTTAAATTAGAAAAGGTAAAAGAAAAAGTTCGAGTTACCGAATGTTTCGACATAGGTATTGAAGTAGACGAGAGAGAAAAGATATTCCTGATATTTAGAGAAGGAAATTTCACTAAAAAAAAGCCATCGCCCCATACTTCCAATATTAAACTACTCCAGCTACGAACTTTTTTCTCCCCGGTCTGTTTCAAAACCGCGATCTCCCAGTTACGGGCCTCTCACGGTATAGTCACAGGTCGTTGTCTTAACCATCACCGCAACCTAAGCTGGTATTTTAAAATTACCATTCGCAAAATAAATTTTAACGCGGAGTTCATCTGAATATTCAAAAGGTAATAAGCTTGTTTCAATGGTATCAATCCATCATCTTTGTAGCAAACAAATCACCGTAAGTATTGGCTATATTCTTTCTTTCATGTATTCAGCCAGAGCTGTTTGATATTAAAAACGTTTCCCCCTATTGAAATATGAAGAGCGGGGTCAAAGGATCTCAGATGAATAAAAGATTGTGAAACACTTATAAACACAAAGGCTTTTCTATTGAATCCGCAAGGGATTAAAGCGCAGTGATTCTGTCACTGCCTACTTCTCGTTTTTGCTCCCTCCCCCTAAACGCAGAAAGGAATTGATTCATTAACTCGGCACGGTCTTTGCGCTCGTGTGCTATTACATCACAGCATCAACGACCGAAACATTCGTCACAGTCCATTCGTCGACAAAATTTACCTTAACCTAAACCACTTCCACCTGAAATTGCAATCATGAAATCAAAGCTTGAGGAGATCAAGTAAAAACTACTAAATCTCAATTTAAATTTATCGAACAAACTAGGAAACCTTCGAAATGTTCAAACAGATTTACTTATAAGATGAATTGATTTTCGGAACAAATATTGTGATTATTTATCACACAATATATTCTCCTGAAACTCATTATACCTTCACTTCATCGTTAGAAATATCATCTACTTCTTTATTTGCAAACAATATCTGGTTTACGCCTTGCCATTAGGTACTACGTTGATACATACAAAATAAAGTAAATACAAACAGATCAAATTGATTGTATCAGTATACAAAGTGGTGGGTTAGCACTAAAGCGTCTTAGGGCAGCAAATTAGTGACAGATCAGACTGCGACAGATTTGTGATCCAAGCTGGCAAGCTGGGTCGGATATCACCCCAACCTGGATGAGAATTCAAGAAGAGGTTTGCTCTGATTGGACGATGCAGCACTTTCGTTCCGTGAATTCTAGGTGGATGCTCAAACAGTAGCTTTAACAAAAGGCTAAACAGAATGAATGAATGCCTTATTTTACGTGGCGAGACTCAGGCCATGAGGCCTGCTCTTCCGTCTAACCACGCAAATTTCGTTACGCTCCTTTCACCTACCAGGGATGAAAGAAGGTCTTACTCGGGCGACGAAACAGGCAGTTTGAATTTATCTCAGAGGCTTCATTTAGGCTTTAGTATCTTTTACATGCAGTAAATCTACTACATGGGACAGCCAGCTTTACTTCCCATCCGAAGGAAGGCGTACGAATGATTATTTCGCCAGAATGTGCGATACTTCCTTTCTTCTGATTAATCCCGGTTCCTGCGAGGTTGGCGATGAGATAATCTCGCACTCCTATATTGCCCACCTCTCAAGAATTCGCGAGATTTTAGCAGTAGAGGGAGTGAGCGGAAGTTCTGGTTCACGGAAGATTGCCTCGGGATTCTACCCTTACGTCATGCCTCTTGCCCCATTATCTTCAGCCGCACTCATTAGGGGAGAAACGTCTTTATTTAACTAAGCGACTAACTTAGATACGATTGTGAAGCACGCATAGATACTTCTACAGTGAAGGTTGATTGCTCGTGTGAAACCTTGTATGGGGAGCGAGTTAAGCTTTAATTTTCCTCCTAGTTGCTACATAGCTGGAATGAAATAAAAATCTATAACCGTTAATTGCTGTTTATTTTACATTTTTATAATTGTCGTAAATACTTTACATTTGTGCGGGGAATTAGAGCTTTTCGAAACACACAAGGGCGTCTTGAGCATCAATGGAGAAAGTGTCGTTTCCGCATAGTTGGCCACTCCACAGACAATCACAAACCGCCCTGTGGCTCATGGTAAGAAGGAAGTGGTCGAGATGATCAAAGGACATTCCGCCAAGGTTTGGAGCTCAACCGTAACATCTGGGCAAGGTTGAGGTGGCGTTTCCTACTGCAAAACCACTGGAGCAGAGCACCAATATTCCGGATGTACTTTCAAAGACTGTTTCGGGCTGTAAAATGTGAGCCAATAAAGTTTAACGATTTACCTTGTGGTAACTAATTATAGACGAATTATTATGCTTTTTTTTCATTTAGTGTATTTGGTGAAACGTGCGTGTCCTTTTCTTAGACGTATAAAATTGGTACAAATTTAAGGCTGACGTGGGATGTTATTTAATTCTCTCGTGTTTCTATTCTGGCCACCGAAAAATTGTATGATTATGTTTATTACATAAGGAAAATTCAAATAAAATATTACTGTAAAAATCGATTATATCTAGAAAGTTAACTTAATTCTATAACATTAATTATTTTCAAGGCTTATTTATATTCTGTCCATGATTCCTCATTCCTAACACTTCAATGTTCTTTAAATAAATGAGGATTTCTCCCCCTTATTTTTCGATTTTAAGGAGGAAATATTATGTAATCCAATTAACACTATATCAGTATAACCAGGAAATTGAGTCGATTTAACTTCTCCAGATTTTCTGTTTAAACAGCTGTCTAAATGCATAATAATTTTAATAGTACAAGAGGAATTCGACAGATGACGTTTGGGAGATTTCTTAACTTTCTTAGTATTCAATTCATGTCTCCACACTCAGGGAACTCACTATTAAACTACCTTCAAAGGGACAACAGAGAATTCCGAATTCTTCATTAGGAGCGAATAGTAATGAAGAAATAAAATTATTTAGTGGATAATGGATCGTGTGGATAATTTTGGTGTGAAAATTAATAATAGTGGATAATTTTACGAACGCAATAGACCTGGCATTTCAAAGTCGCGGGCAACGTAACTAGCTTTACTTGAGTTTGCGGGTATTGCGTCCAGAGCAGTTGCAGCGAAATTTAGAAGTAAGGGTTGAACAAATTTTTCATAGACAATGATATGTTATTGGATACATTCAAAATATAAGAAAAGATTTTTAGAGTACATTAGATACAGATGTACGGACAAGCAGACGGACATACGGGCAGCCGAGCAGACGGGCAGCTAAGCACATGGGCAGACAGATGAGTAGACGGACAGACAGATGAGTAGACGGATAGACAAGTAGGTGGACACAAGGCCATTTCAAAAATACTCTCTGGGAATGAGGTCGATTCATTCTTCGTTAAGCTTTCGACTTAACGAGTCAACTTATTCTATCGTGAGAAAATAAGTTTCACTTGAGTAAAAAAAAAAATAAAAATATCTCCCGAAATAGAAGCTGCCACGCCCAGCGCAAACATCGATCTCGTGGAAGCAACGGAAGGCCTTGTGTCCGGCGCGAGCCCACACTTTCTCACTGAGTCACTGCGTTGCGTGCTGGAGCGGGAGCGGGAGCGGGGGCTTGTGAAAGCGGGCGCGCTACCGCGGAGCGGGGCTTCCTGTGCGCGGTCCGCACAGCCTCCCGCCGCCGCCGCCGCCGCCGCCGCCGTTGCCGGGGTAACAGCCGCCGCTGCGAAGTGCACGCGACCAGCACGCGGCCACCCGTGCGCTGCAATGGATCGGCCACCCACCCGCCCCCGCACGTTGCAGTGGATTGATTCATTATTTCACGTTTCCGTGCGCGTGCTATCGTCATTAGTAGAGACCGGATGGTTATGTAATTACATATTTTTTGTCTTTCTACTTACCGATCTCAAATTTGTAATCTTGGTGGATCGTCACCTTCCTAACACAATATCATTTTTTTTCGTTACATATATTTACATATTTAGTGCTATATTACATGTTTTACATATTTTGGTATTTTCACAAAATGTTTTTTTATTCTATCAATTTTCTTGAATTTTATGCGGATCGTGACCTTTATCCTTAATTTTCGAAGAAATCGTGGAGATCGCCGACGTTTAACATTCAATGAGAGTTCTTCACGCTGCAGTGACAGTTTGCTGGTCGTAGATATCGCCAGTTTGTACGATAAATGATATTATGTTTATTACGTCTAGTCAGACTGTAAAGCTACGGACTAGGATAGCAATAGATAAAGTTGCTACTACTAGCAGAAAAGTTGTACGGTGCAAAGGGTCCAATGTGTGTTATTTTATTTTTAAAATTTGTTTAGGAATGTTTTTATAAATGTAATTTTGTATCATGCAAATGGCTTTTATAATTAGTGAATTTTAATGTCACATATTATATCCGATTTTACATATTTATTACATATTCCTACTGTTTCCATTACATATTTATGTACATATTTTGACATTTCACATTACATGTTTTTCCAGCCTCTAGTCATTAGACCCGTAGGTGAAGGGCTTGCTTTTATTACAGGAGGTGGCGATATTCTCTCCCCGCTGGATGGCGAGTTCCGGCGGCCATCTAAACGTCGGCTTGTAAGGTTTCCCCCAACAGGGCATGTCTCACCAGTAGGGCAACGTCCCAGCCCAGACAAGCCCTAAGGTCCCGACTGGCATGTGTGATAGTATAGTGCACGTAAGTGTAACTGTTTGTATGTTAGGAGAGAGTATAGGCCAAGAACGAGGAAGGAAAGATTGTGCACGGTCGGTTACTCGTTTGTTAGGGTGCTGCTTCAGCATTTGTCTGGTAGGAGAACTCACGGGAAACAACTTAATCAAAGTAGCCGTTCGCTGGAATTATCAGCCAGTCAGTGACCATGACGTCCGTAGATAACCTTAGTATTCAGTTGTATTCAGTGCTTCCTAAACTCAAATTCGTTGATACAAGTATTATATAATTAATTTATCGACTTCTCCGTAATTTACCTTTGATTCAGTCTCTAAATAACATTCATTTATTCTTTCTTTGTGAAAGTATTGTTTACACAAAACATGTTTCCCTATATTTCATTCTGCTACAGGCGTGCATAGCCTAAAACAAGAGGGCGACAATCACATTTTTGATCCCCTAGACAACTTAACTTTATTTACATATGACATCTTACTAATAAATTAATAATTCAAACATACTACAAGGTGAATGAACACCTATCTTTCATGGCGCTTTTAAAAAATACAATTGACTTCATGACGAACCATTTTAAGTGTTATCAGGTGGCTCGGAAAGCCTCTTTTCCAAGTGTCGCGAATTGTTAGGTTCAACAAAGTGGGGAGGAAACGGTTTTAATATATTTACGGAAATAAAATGTTTTATTTTGAGGGACATCTTTGAAAATTTTCAAGGTGCCACGGCCTCCCGCCCCCCGTTCTCCTGCACGCACGTCTTTGAACACTGCTATCACTCCTGCGGTTGTAATGATACGAGTGTTCTTGGTTGCACAAAGAACCCTCTCTAGTTTGCTTGGAAATGTATCTGTCAACCACAGTGGTTTTATCCATAATTATTCATCCTTCACCATCAATCATCCTTTATGAAAACCCCTACAAAATCCATCGAGTGGAAGGAAGGACAGGTCTCCACCGTGACCATTTGCCCAGAAATGGAGAAGACAAATTGTGTAAGTCTTCTTTCTCACCTTCAGGCCGACATGGCTCTTTTACACTACACGTAAAATTATGAGCCCTAGATTAATAGAATTTCAAGAGAGAAAACTACATTCCAGTTTCGAGGTATCTTATCGATCGATTGACCTGATCTAGGAAATGATGAGAGCTCCGAAATTGAAAGACCGACTTTTGGAATTCTTGGTAAGGGAGGGGTCAAACGAACTTATCAAAATTTCGATTTGAGCCTGTGAACACCCGGGTTTATATAAATCTCCTTGTGTCATTTAAAAAAAGAAAATTAATTGTGTGTGTTTCCGCCCCTTATATACGATCAGAATGCCTAAAAATATGAGCTGGCCAAATTTCAAACTATCTCAATAAAATAGTTTTGGATGGGCCTTTCAATACGCATCCAATGCCAATTTTTTTAAGTTTCACATGTTTTATTAAACTCAAATCAACTTTTTGGACATTGAAATCGAGTTCAGAAACCTCCAATCAACTATAGGATACACATTTGTATCGGAAAATATTGGAAAATAAGTATGTTATATGTTCGAGAGTAACTTTAATATCGAAAAAAGTAAGATGCTAAATCCCATTTCAATTGGACATTCAAAATGGATTCATTCGGCTTCTGGAGGAGAAAATTAGCGGCTGGCTGCTCTGATCGGTAGCTTTCCGTGTTTTTTTTATCAATACCAGGCAAATGCGAGAGCAGTACTCTAACAAACGGGCCTCGGACCGCGCGCAATCTTTCCTTCTATTCAAAGAGGTAAGAAACGATGGAAATCTGTTAGTTATTTTCCATGATACAATTCTACCTTGTCCTTGACGTGGATAGAAGACGTAGAATGACTAGGAATGAACACAAACAATGAATGTAAGTTGAATACGATCCATTAATAATCTTCTTAGAGGAAAACATCATCAACAGAGACAACTAAAAACTAATAATTGCATAAATAACCAATGAGTGGAGATGCGAAGGAATATTAAGTGGGTAAGGATTGGCTAACGACATTTGTTAAACGACAGGAATTCTTAACGACAGGTATTTTTTTGGCTGTCAGGAACTTACAGCTCGTAAGAAGAGCATATTATACTCACATAAGATGTCGATGATGATTTTTTGACTTTTTTACTATCAATGAATATTAATTAGGATTAAATCTTGACTAATGAAGCAGAAGGGGGAAACTGAAATAATATATGAATTTTGAATTGTGGGAATTGTGATGTGGTGTTGTTGACGTTATTATACGAAGAAATAAAGGTCATCTCAGTCAACTTAGTAAATGTATTGAGATAGCCGGTTTTCGATG
>BLKR01000189.1:427500-727127 GCA_011170035.1 Teleogryllus occipitalis | reverse complement strand
CTTCAATTTTTTGTTTAAAGACAATAAAAAATATGATGCTGGTCCCATTTTCGCCCAACCCGCCGTATTTTCGAAGATTGCAAAGGTCATGTAAGTTAATTGAAAAATCGCGTTGTTTTAGAGTAATTTGGGAATGAAATTGATGTATATATTTAAAAAATTCTCAAAACCCACTACAATTTTTTTTCCACGGATAGAAGGGACGCTTAAAAGAATTACCATTTTCGTTGAACTCTATCAATTTTCGAAAATTGCAAATTTAGAAATAATGTCAGAAAGTATGTGATGTATCATCGCTAGCTTTTATTTGAAATTGTATTGTAAGGATACTTAAACAGTGTAATTGTACGAAATGTTTTCTAATGAAATTTGATGTTACATATTGCAGGAAAATCTGATTTTACATTTGTTTTTTAGCGTTTTCCTTGTATATTTATGTTCATATTTTGCAATTTCATTCCGAAAATTTTTCCGGATTTACTCGTGGCATACATATTAATACTACGCTCAAGCTGGAATCTGAGATTAGTACATTGCTGATCGCACATAGTTAATAGACAGGGTTGAGCAATATTTAAATACTTGTATTTGAAATATGTATTGTTGTATTTTAAAACTGTATTTTTGAATTTTTTGAGCATGTATTTTGGAGATATATTTAAATACATAAAGTAGATGTTTTTAAAAAAGAAATGCTTCAAATACTGTAAATACAAATGAAAGAGAAGATAATAAGGAGAGTTTGTTTTCCTTTGATTCTGCTAGTGATTACAGGGATTGAAAAGGTATTGAATACCGGTAAAAATACCGGCATTTTTTCATACCTTTTTCAAATACCTTTATTCTTTTACACCGGTAAAATACCTCTATAGGACGTCTATACCGGTATGAACAAAGGTTATACGGATATTAAACCGGTATTTTAAATGAAAAACAATAGCTTACCATCCATACATGTTGACAAAATAAGTTACTTTAGTTAATACCTCACAAAACGTTTATTAATGAAATATGCTTTTATAATTGTTCTTTATTGTTTAAACATTATATATATATATATACATATATATATATATATATATATATATATATATATATATATATATATATATATATATATATATACAAATTTGACAAAGCTTTTCATTGCTTTTGTTAAATACTCAAGACACTTTGGAGCATCATTCCCCAAACTCTTATATGATAATACTAGTTCATTGCCATACAAGTAATCATTGCAACATTATGCCTTCCTTACCCTGCAGGGTCACATAGCAATCCTGTCAAATGCTGATCCATGAAATCACATCATACAAATTACAATCAGAAGAAATTCACGGATACACATTTTGCTGAAACATTATAACATTAGAAATAGCTGTGTAACTGTCCTTCCACTCCGCTATTTATGTCACAATCTGTGATATTGGACAACCTCCAATAAAATTTTGCACTAACACAGAGAAACTGCAGTATCTCATCTCTCACTGCCTTCACTCCACTCCTACCGTTCACATCCAACTTTCGCGACACACCTGGTCGACCCCAACCCTACTTCACTCCCCTTCTTTCTTACTCCCCACTTTCCCCCTTTCACTACTCTTCCGCTACGGCCCCGCGGGAGTATCGGCTTATTTCATTGCTTACATTTAACTGCTTACATTTCTGTTGTTGTGTGATGATCAAATTTGGATGTAAATTTTTATTGAAAATAAGGGAACTGTAATAAATAATGTGCAATTCTGAAGTGTTTGGTGCAAATGCACATAATTGTTGTACAGATTATATGGAAGGATAATGTTCATTCCAAATGACTGAGTTATTAGTTCAAATTAAATAATTTGATTTTCGTTTTTTAAAAAAGCTGGTAGTTTATAATCCTCAGAATTGTTCTAGGAACATTACTTCTGTGTTGTTGGTTTTCATTTCGGGAAGCGTGGGAGCAACCAGGTCAAGAACTCCGCGCCCCCGGTCCCCGACTTCCGTTACAGGAGGTATCAAAATATCTTGCAAACCTTGAAGTACGGCCCTCCGCCCGGCGGACGCCACGTCGCCGCGCGAGCACCCCGTTACGTCACAATATATATATATATATATATATATATATATATATATATATATATATATATATATATATATTTAATAATGGTTACTAATAATAAGGATACGCGAATGATTCCACTAATTCTTATAGAGTAAATATAATCTCCACTTCGTCATTGCATAATGTTCTCGCCCACTGAAAACTGCTCACCGCCCTCTTCCTACGCTTGGGCACATCGAATTGCTCTAGTGTAGCACGCAGCCCGCCGAAGAACGCGACGAGATGTCTGCGGACGTCAGGAAAGTCACGCTATCAGAACAGCAGTGTGCCAGAGGTGCGACCCTACTTCCAGGTCAGAAGGGTGACTGTACACTTGAGCGCATGCCCTGGCGGCGCTGGGCTTGGAAAGAAAGGAGCGCGAAATGAGGAGCAAACATTCAAAACGTGACAAGTCAACCTCCTTTTCGAGAAAAACGCAAAAATATTTTAGCATCAAATTTATGCTAATATTATATTTGTACTCAATTCTTAATTATGTATTAATGATAGCTAAATATATTATTAATATAAAATTTCAATATTGTATGTTTGGTTGAATTTTAGTGTGGATTTCGCGTCGGATATGTCTCGTTTTGAATGAATGCGAAGGACATATCATGGTTTGATTGAATGACAGCTGCACATATCTTGATTTGAATGGAAAATAAATTCTTTTTATTGAAATTCATAAAAATATATTGAGAAAATTAACATTCATTTTCTTGTATCTTTTTTGTGCAGCTTTTTGCACAAATCCATTATTGAAAATTTTATTAAAAGTATATAATTTATTATTAAAGTAAGAATATCCCAACTTAAAGAATTTTATACAAATCCATTGATACGTTTGGCGAAAAAAGAGCGCCTTCATTTTTCCTCCTTTTATCAAGAAACAATTATTATTGACATTTTTAAAAAATATGTTAGGCTCCCTTGCCTTACGGTTTGAACGATTCATGTTTTTTTCATTTTGTTCATGTCATGTTTTTTTACGATTTTTTTCATTTTGTTCTGTTTTTCTTTCTTTTCGTTTTCTCGAACGCTCGTTAATGTCACTAACAGACACCTCCACTTCCACGGCTCAGAATTATTCGATGTAGGATAATATGTTCCTCCAACTCAACAGTAAATAGCGATATTGAAGCAAAATGTTTCACATACAGAAAGAACAATTGCATGTCCATTTCGTGGTCAGTAGCTAACTGACTGATTATCTATATTATGAAGTTGTAAACATTTCAGGTAATTGAACCTTTACTGCTTTAAATATTGCAAGTGAGGATTAGACAAAATACCTGGAAAAGCTGCTCATTGTTTCTCTCGAGCGGCCGGGGAAAATCCGCAGGCCCAATAACCCCAACCCATCGGGACTCAAAACAGGAAGTCAGAGACAATGCTTTCTAAAACATAAGGTTTGGAAATGCCTTTCTTTTTATGCAACTTTTTTCCCTTTCCCTCTAAATAAACGGTAAATGACTCATATGCTACTGCATGGTAAATAGCAATAAAATCATAAAGAGAAGGATTGTTGACATGTCACGTGTAGTTCATAAACATTTTATAAGTCAAAAGTTGATTCTGTAAGACAATTTTACAAGTTATGGATGGAGTGGAGGGGAGTCAGATTAGAGCGTGCAATTTTTTTTCTGATCTCACACGGAATTTTACATATACGCAAAGAACACTTTGTTCATACGATTATCGATTCGTTTCATTCACAATCAACTCATCAAGCTTAAAACATCGATAATAAATATCAGGTTTCATAAATGTTTCATTTTTTTACGAAATATGTTCATGTGTCTATACAAAATCTGTGCTTTGAAAATACCAACATCAATGTTGCATCCCTATTTTCGACACCTAGATGAAGATCGCCGATTTTTGCATTCTGATTCACATTTCCTAATAGAAGGTTTATCAGTGAGACTGGTAAACCACGTTTTACTAGTAGTATATTAAATCTTATAAATTAAATTTCTACCCGATTAAATGTTACAGAAAAGCGTGTACGATCTTTAGAAAAATAGTATCTCAATGTAGAAATGTAAAAGTTACCGAATTAATAACTGTATAACAAAACATAATTTATCCGCCTCATAGACGGATATTCCTCTTCTAGTATGATATTCCTATCTAAGCGTTAAAATTTTATTGCTTTCATGACAATTCAATGCATTAAAAAATACATAAATGTGTCACGATACAATGATTTACACTATATCCTTTTACATTATCATTTACGTAGTTTGTACCAAAATGACGCACCGGGAATTACTTATTCCCATCTTCAAGTTTATACAAATATAACAGATTCATTTTAAATCAATATAACTTACCAAGTAAACTGGGGCATGTCATGATTCTTAATATTAGATTTCAATGTTTGTTACAGCGTTGGATTCAGGATGCATCTCGCCTGCACGTTATTTTACCACTTCTTCAAATTTGTCCGAAAGTACGAAAACAGTTTTAAAAGTAGCTTCGGCGATTTTACTTAGAAAAACAGGTTCATCAGGTGAAATCTATCAAGGAGACAAACGCCGTTTTGAGATCAAAAATCGAATCGCAGGATAAATGAGCTCGTGCGTAATCTCGGCTCATTCTTTCTGGTAGTGGAATGATAACGGAAGATTTAGAAGTAAAATGTATGTAAAATAAGATGTTAGAACATGGAATATTGGTGATAATTACACAATTAGTCCAATTTTCTTTTTGAAATCAGTTTCCAAATCGGAATCGATATTTTGAGTAATGCCTCAAATAATTTTTTGATTGTATTCGAAGGAAGACGGAAATATGTGAACAAGATATACAGTTTTATACGACTATTACAGATGATACGAGACCGTTTGGTTGTGTTACAGCATCACTAGTTTGATAAGTGGATAAAAATGTATTGAGATTGAAAGGGACGAAAGCATAAACCAACTGCCCGGCTTGCCTGCCTGAGAACACGGCCTCCTCCCGTGCCGCAGGCCGCCGGGTTTGGCCGTCCGGCCGCGTCGAGGGAGCGCCCACAATCGTCATGTGACACAACTGGGTGGAGCGGGAAGGGGGTGAGGTGTTTTTCCGAAATTTCACTTTAAGCCGCTCCTATTCATCCGGCGTTGGATTCACACGGCGTTGGATTCAGGAAGCACGTCGTCATCGCGCTATAAGCCCACGTTTTTTAATTTCTATGAGAAAAGAAAAAGAAAGAAAACTATGAGAAAAAAATTAATACCAATACCAATCTGCAGCATTAACGATATTTAAGTAATTTTCTTCAAGATGGGTAGATGGGTGGATCCAAATAAAAAAACAACCTCTTTTTACAAATTTGAAGATATCTTATAGTACTAATACTTTTCTGAATGTAAATGACATTAGGATTGTGAAAGTCATATACAAGTCATAAAAAAGTAAAAGTTTGGCCGTCCGGCCGCGTCGAGGGAGCGCCCACATTCGTCATCGTGACAAAACTGGGTATGGAGCGGGATAGGGGGTGAGGTGTTAATTTCCGAAATTTCACTTTTAAGCCGCTCCTGTCATCCGAGATTCACACGGTCGTTGGATTCAGGAAGGCACGTCGTCATCGCGCTATAAGCCCACGTTTTTTAATTTCTATGAGAAAAGAAAAAGAAAGAAAACTATGAGAAAAAAATTAATACCAATACCAATCTGCAGCATTAACGATATTTAAGTAATTTTCTTCAAGATGGGTGATGGGTGGATCCAAATAAAAAAACAACCTCTTTTTACAAATTTGAAGATATCTTATAGTTCTAATACTTTTCTGAATGTAAATGACATTAGGATTGTGAAAGTCATATAAAGTCATAAAAAGTAAAAGGATTGAACAGAATGTGAATGTAATTATTCAGGATCTATTTGATGGTATTAATTTGGATATACGTTATCAAAAATGTGAAAGAGATGAACAATGTTGAACAAAATTGAAGAACCAACATTCAAAATAGTTTTAATAATTTTTGTATGTATGATTTTTGTGTATTAAAAGTTAATAGAAAATAGATTAAAATACTTAGGTGGAATTGAGAATTAATTTATTTATTGAGTTGGAGGAATTTGAGATAATAAATATTTTTGCTCTATGAAATCAAGTAAGTTAGTTTTCCAATACTTAAACAAAGAATTTATTTATTGCAATTAGGAAAATTAAAACTAGAAAATAAGTAAATACATTTTTTAATGTTAAAAAATTAATTCAAAAACAAGGATTATAATTTCTAAATCGGTTAAATACACTGAATTTCCAATGAAATGAACATAAGTAAAGTTTAAAAATTGAAAATTAACGTTTTAAAGGAAAATGGGAACTTATTGCTTTGTGACATGTAAGTTATGAGGACCAAAATGCGTTACACATTTGTGAAAAGTATTAATGAAAGCAGGAAACTCTTCAGTTTTAAATATGAATTCTTGTAACAAAGATTGAATTATCTTATTCCAACATTATTGAGATATACCTATTTAAATAATCTTTGTAGTCGCATGTTTTCTTTGCTCACATTACCTGTTATAACATCTTTGTTAATGAGTATTCAGTTCAATTGCAGAAAGATCTCACACCATTGTTTGTATTTGTATATTGGTTTTCTTATTTTGTAAAACATGTATTTTAGTTTTCATTTAGTTTTTTCTGCTTGCTTGCTGGAAATTATGTGGTATGTGTCCTAATCTCAGGCCCCTTTGATTCTTATACCAAACAATACAAGAACTTCTTATCCAGTTAATGACAGTTGTGTCATCAAGGAATGTTATATTTAGAGTTGAAACATGTTGAAAAGCTTGACACTATTGGTCTACATAATATTTATTTTCCTGATTGTTTCTTGCAACTTTTGTGTTCTTTGATAAATTTATGCAGATATATGGGGCCCGCAAAATATTCAGAAAAACTGACAGACTTATTTCTTTTTTAATGTCATAATGCAATGACAACTTTCAAAATGTTACCAATTAGGTTCAACAGCATTTTCAATGAGTGTGGTTAATTATTGATATTAATTTTAGTCTCCTTTTATTATTGTGATTTTTTATATTGTGTGCATTCTTTATAAAACATTTTGTTGTAACTTATTTCTCTGCAATTTTGAGTACAGTCTTGTTTAATTGTTTTTTAAGATTTGAAGTTTGTCAATGCTTTGATTATTTTTTTTTTATTTTGAACTAATTTTATTAAATTTGTAATGTAAAATTTGTATGTTGGTTGGTTCTGTGATATTTATTTTATATTATATTTTCAAGTTTTTAATTTTCAGAGTGTAAAGTTGTAAGTTTATTATTTTGTTTTAGAATCATTTTATACTGTATGATTTAAACTATAACTTCCATATTTAAATTTGAAGTGGAAAAGAAAAAAAAATTTTTTTTCGTTTTCAAAAATGTATTTAAATTTACAAGTTACCCTTGCCCTTCCCAAAAGCAATATATAAATAATAATTATTCATTTCCTACGAAGCATATGCATGGAACGTTCATGGAAAGTCAATGACAAAGAGCAATACTCTTTCCGTATGCGACTATTGCGACACATACGAACGTCACTGCAACTAATTGGAAGAAGTTCGTTACACGACATGCCGTTAACACGGCCGTGTCCGCCTTTGCTTTCTGCGGCCAATGCCGCCAACAGCAAAGGTAGCGCACGGTAACCGCTGATCGCTCTGTCAGGAATAGTATCCACCCCAGCGCCCTCTTGAATATTCTAGAGGGCGCTGATCCACTCTCTTCATAGAATCGAACGTCGCGGGACGTACAGAAGCGGGATCGTCGGCTCGTAATAGTTCTCAAAAGTGCCACAATGACGCTAAGTAGTCACCGAACGGCGTCGGGTCCGCAACTCCATCTAACTCCGTGGCTGAAATCCATCATGGGCTTGAGAGGTGCTGCTCCACGTGTCGGTGTTGGGAATCATTGGTAACACAGTAGATAGACTAGAATGAAGCAGGAACACCGTATGAGAATTTGACACCGTGCGGGTACCTTATCTACTTCGTGGAAGTCCGTCAGGGTTCTCAAGAGAACAGGAAATTGCTCTCGTCTTTCCGATCTTCGCAATGATTAGTGAGCTCTATGAACCAAGAACACGACTGTCTTCAAAAATAGCGCTCCCGGCATCTTTCGCTTTTAGAAGGTAGAATTACACAAGATTGACGGAGTTTTCTTCAATAATTTTGTGTTGGTTTCCAAGTGTGGTGCTTACCAGATCGGTAAATAACCGCTCGAGTAAAATACCTTCTCTTTACTTGTTATGTATTAAGGGCAGAAAATAAAAATATCTACCCCGTATATTCGCCCTGTAATCTTAAACTTTATAACAGGGTCCATTCCAGTTAATATCCCTGATTTATGAGTATTTCACTCCGGCGAAAGATAATGAAAAATCAAGAATCTTCCATAATATTCATTATTCATGTTTTTAAACATATAGCAAATCAATGTAACTGACATATGCACTTTTTAGTAAAATCATTAAAAGTACAATGACGCTAGAGTCACCGAACGGCGTCGGGTCCGCAACTCCTCTAACTCCGTGGCTGAAATCCATCATGGGCTTGAGAGGTGCTGCTCCACGTGTCGGTGTTGGGAATCATTGGTAACACAGTAGATAGACTAGAATGAAGCAGGAACACCGTATGAGAATTTGACACCGTGCGGGTACCTTATCTACTTCGTGGAAGTCCGTCAGGGTTCTCAAGAGAACAGGAAATTGCTCTCGTCTTTCCGATCTTCGCAATGATTAGTGAGCTCTATGAACCAAGAACACGACTGTCTTCAAAAATAGCGCTCCCGGCATCTTTCGCTTTTAGAAGGTAGAATTACACAAGATTGACGGAGTTTTCTTCAATAATTTTGTGTTGGTTTCCAAGTGTGGTGCTTACCAGATCGGTAAATAACCGCTCGAGTAAAATACCTTCTCTTTACTTGTTATGTATTAAGGGCAGAAAATAAAAATATCTACCCCGTATATTCGCCCTGTAATCTTAAACTTTATAACAGGGTCCATTCCAGTTAATATCCCTGATTTATGAGTATTTCACTCCGGCGAAAGATAATGAAAAATCAAGAATCTTCCATAATATTCATTATTCATGTTTTTAAACATATAGCAAATCAATGTAACTGACATATGCACTTTTTAGTAAAATCATTAAAAGTATTTTATTCCTCCTGATTGATTTTGCCTTCTAGTCCCCACCCATCTTTTGAAGAAATTTGGACTCCTGTGTTGATTTTGAAATTAAGGGAAATTGGACATTTAGCCGAATGAAGTTTTAATACTAATCAATTTGCCTAAGGGGGCTTACCAATGGACACGTTCCAACTTTAGATGTCAACATTAAAAAGAACAAACTTTTTATAAATGTTTGTTTTCACATTTGTCCTTCGCGCCTTTCCCTTGTTTACGGGGAAAACCAATTGCGAGCGTGCGTTCGAAACATGTCTGAAGTGGGAGGTTGGGGAGTTTTTATGATAGCTATCTTCATTTGACAAGTGGTCGTAGGATATTTGTGGTAGGTTATGTCGTCAAGGTTATGTTAAGTTACTTAAAGTGAAAGCGTTGAAACAATGATTAGATGACGGAAAGTTATTTCATGAAACGAATCAATTGAATTTGCTTACAATAACATAGCATTGAACCATCAGATGCTGGGAGTTATTGACCAGTCTTGGACGCATACTTTCTGATTTAGTGTCACGAGGCGCAGAAATATTTCACAATGAAGTCGCATGTAATCTTTCATCCAGTTATCAGCAGTATTCAAAAAATCGCCCTTTATGAAACTAAGGCTGTAAGTATTTTTAAAAAAAAGTACAATGCTATAATATTTTTTATTTAAATCAAAATTATTTCTAATAGCAATAATAAAAAAAAAAATTAAGTCATAATTATTTCTAATAGCAGGGTTTTAAAGTACCATTGTAATTATTTCATTTATTCTAGAGATTTTATCTTATGGGCTCCAATAATACTCAGACCAGATTTCGAGTTTTAAAAATTGATCGAATGGAGCCCCGTGAGTTGTCTGTTGTAGATGATAAAGTAGAATATACTAAAGATGAGATCAGAAATCTTGTTACAATGATTGATGTTGGTAATCGACGAGTTGGTCAAAAGTCATCTAGCAATGGAGTGTCACGCATTGTTTCAGCTTTTGGTATCGTAGGTAAGTAGGTTTACAAGGCAAGCTTTTAATCATATGGCTAAAGTGTTTCTAATTTGTTTTCTTACAACTTAGTGTGAGAAATGGACAACAATTGAGTATTTTTGTATAAACTAATAGTAAACAGATAATTTTTATCTTTAAATAATACATATTATTACCTTTAATATTATATGTATTATAGATTGCTTAGGAATTGGTAAGAAAAAAAGGGTTTCCTTGTCAAGCTTGAAACTGATAATTGTTCTTGGCTGGATCAACGAGTAAAAACTAGTGCAAGTTTCAATCTCCCAACCTAATTGTTTATATTAATGATCTTTTTAAGTATGATTTTCTCTAAAATGCTGTTACTGGTAGTAGAGTTAACATTTTTATCTTTCGTTGTATTGCTAGAAAATTATGAACTGGGCTTGCAAAGCTATGTTATGACATCCCAATAGAAATTAAGAATTGTGAAAAAAATATTTCACTCAAAAAGGGAAACATCAGTATGCGTTTATCTCATATTTAATTTTTTTATTATTGAAATTATATTGTCTATTAATGATTTGTTGCTAATTTCTCTTTATTCATATCACTGTCAGTAGCTCTGTTCTATTCCTCATGTGCAATCTGTTCCAGAGCGAAGTTTAGATGTTTTGAGAGTGACATTGCTGATATGAAAAATGAACATGTGTGATACTTCATAGGTTTTGTGAAATTCCTGGAGGGATATTATCTCATTTTGGTTACAAAACGTCGACGTGTTGCTGTTATTGGCCATCATACAATATACAAGATAGAAGATACTACAATGATATATATTCCTAATGATGGGGTTCGAATATGTCATCCTGATGAAGCTCGTTATGTAAAAATGTTCCAGAACATAGATCTTTCTAGTAATTTTTACTTCAGGTATATGGTTCCTTTATTGTTATTTTCAAAAATGGTTATATTCATTTAGAAAACAGAGTTAATCGATTTTTCTTTTCAGTTATAGCTACGATATAACTCACACCTTACAGAATAATATGTCACAAGCCTCCTGCATACATGTAGGTAAGAAATTTTCAAATTAAATAGTTAGGTGTTACAAGTTCAAATTTTGCATTTTATCGAGAAATTCTTATGAATTCAATTTAATTCATTGTTTTGCTATGTTAATATAATCTTTCTTCAGTGTAGAGGAGATGCAAAAAAAAAGGGCTGTCCCTGAAACATGTAATTGGATAATATTTTGGGGATGTTTAATTTTATGCTAATTTCACAAAATATTATTTGTTTTAACTTTTTTGTGCTTTCTAACTTCACTTTTTAATCAACTTATTTTCTATTTATAATGTGTGTATACCTAATTTCATCTTTTATCAATTGTGTCCTACTTTCATTTTTATTTCTGATGCAGAAAAATCACTTCTAATATGAGCAAATTATTGGGTTATTTTATTTATAATTTTACATCATTATGACTTGTTTACAATGAGTATGTGTGTGTATGTATGCTTGCATGTATATATGGGCATCTTGGATGTTATATACAGTTCAATTTATTTTGGAATTCTTTTTCTGTATTATGGATGTACATGGATATCATGTTTAAATTAGAATATTTGGTCCATTACATCTGTTACTTCTGAATGGAGAAGTAAAATTATTTTTCTTGAGCTTAAAACACCTGAAGATACAGAAGGGAAAAGTTGCTCCTGGCATTTATCAAAGGCAGCATTTTTCGAGCAGTACATAGAACACAAAATATAATTTAGTTTCCTCATGTAACTAGAAATTATGAGAAAATACTTGTGTATGAATCAGCATTATTCATGTTTTTATAAAGTCATCTGCAAATCAACCATCTTCAGAAGACAGAAAAATATATCTATGCCTTGTTTTTCAGTGCATTCATTACACCTGTTTTGATGGTCATGCAGTGACTGAGATTTGAACATTCTATTGAGTATTACTTTTAGCAAGGGCAATAAAAATGCTGGGTTCATTATATAATCGATTTTCTTAAAAGAGAGATAAATCATATTTCTGAAGACAGAATTTTGTGTTATCGACTTAAGGTAACAGAAATGTCAAACTGAAATAATTTAGATGTCAGTATTGCAGTAGGATTACTATTGTAGTGATTGGGTGCATCAAGGCAAACACTGTCCTTCAGAGATCGTCTCTTTTTGCTCCAGTGAATATAAGATAGGCATTTGAATTTTTATGAAACAAACCACAAAATATTAAAATATTAGAAAGGGATAAGCAATGAAAAATTAGAGAAGAAATGGAGGAACCTGCGAGGAAAACTACTTTTGGGTCTTCTTGATTAGGTTTTGACAGTTCTATTTCCCTCTCAATGAAAGTATTTTTTGTAGGAAGTACATATTTCTTGCTCCTACATTTATTTTCTTGGAGGTTACATCTTTTTTCATAAATGTTCTTATTTTACTTTTGTTATTAACAGTTTGTTTTTGCTTGTTTCCTTCATTTCAATCTTTGCATATCTTTTTTCTATTGCATGTGAGAAGTAGAGGGACCACATGCTACTTGATGGTAATTAAGATAAAAAAAATTGGGCACCTGCCCAGATTTTCTTACACTATTGAGGGTGTGGGTTAAGTTGTTTAAAATTAATTCTTTTATGCTGAATTCTGTCTTGTTTTTCACCTCTCTTCACGAGTATCCATATGTAGATGTGAAGGGAATTTCCTCTCTGCAACAGGATGGCATATGTAGATGAAGGTCACTTGTAGCACTGCACTGAACTACTGCGGTGACACACACAGCCCCTCTTCCGTCGTCTGTGTTGGAATGGTATTGCACCCACCTAAGCCCCACCTAAGCCCCATTCAAGAGTTAAAATCATTAGTGTTCTTTGAAGTTGTGAAAAATTTTATTGACATTTTCAAACATTACCCATCCTTACATTATCACCTTATTTTCCTTAAATAAAAAACATGAAATATTGTGATATCTTAAGTTAGTTGAATTTACTACTGCTCTCTTCTTAAGTACTCTATTATTTACTTCATTAATCCTCTCCCCAACTTTGTCATTTATTTTAATATAATTTCTTAAAGCAAATATATGAAATGGTGTACGTACAATTTCCTAAATTCCATCCTGTCCTCCATGTATTGATTTAGTTGAAATACTGTCATAAAGGGGAAAGTAATTGTTTCATATACCTTCCAGTGTGTTCATTATCATAGTTCCTTCTGACTTTCGTCAAATATTAATTTTATTGCTTACATTGTGTTCTTTGTCTTTGATTGCAAATAAACAGAATATCAATTGTTGAAGAGCATATGTGCAGCACCTTTTTGAACATATTATATTTTAGATATTATAATCTCTTTTCCTGATTCTTTTTTTATCATGAAAAGGGTACAATAATAATTTTTGTTGCGAAGTGTGGGGTATTTTTGGATCTGCAAGGTTTGTTGATTTGGAGAAAAGGACAAAATTAGTAAACATGAACATAATACAGAAATAATAACATTTTGGATTTACGTAGGTGTTACTATGCATTGTAAATGTGATTGATGTGTGATGTGTTTGGAAAGGAAACAGGATACTTCAGACTTTTTATTTCAAATTCACTAATAGAAAAATTATAATATGGTTAAGATTCACAACTTCAGTGACCAGGAAGATAAGCTGATATTTTCTAAAAGATGTGTAGTATGTTGGAATCAATTCAATCTCTAAGGAAAATGCAATATTTGCATTTACTGATCTTTGGTATTGTTTTTTGTTAATGACCATTATTAGACCACCATGTACTTTTATGCTTTATCGGAATATTAGTTCAATAATTTCTGAGAAAATTGAGAAAAGTTGATACTGATCCTTTTAATGAAATTTGGCCATTACCTCTCATGAGATAATTTTTACGTGTGGACTGATTGGTTTTTGCCCCAAAATTGTATCTTGGGTGGGTCTATTTTATTATGTACAAACAGGAAATAATTAAATTCAGTTTTTGATATTGGAGACTTACCATATTGCTCTCAATGTGCACGAAGGTGTCCAATTCATATTGGCAATGTATTAGAGGTGCTTCACTCCCAATATTATCTTGCAAACCATGACAGACTGTGATGCTTTACACCACAATGTTTTTTTGGTGGAGCATTATACTCCTAAGCAGATCAGTAGTTGCCTTCCTAAATATACAAATTTGTTTTTAAAAGAAAAAATTTGGTCAAAACACCACCTGTATCAGGAAAGTTCAGAAAAAAGTAATAGTTTTTTACTAATATGGTAAATTGTTCCAATTTGTTTACGTTTTGCCTACATCAAATATTCTGTATGTATTGTAAATAAAACATTTTGTGCTCATAAAATTGATAAATTGACGAGAAATATAAAAACAACAACAATCGAGATGAGTTTGTTTTGTACATTGTATCAAAATGTGAAACCTATTGCAAAAAAGCATTTATGTAGAAAGTCTCTTCTCACTCTTGCTTTTGTAGCTTTCATATGAATATGCATAAAGTATTTTTGATGGTATGTCTGTATATGAATCTTGAACACTTCATCAGAATCGTTCAGTGTTGAATAATGTTGGAAATATGAAAAGGGAGGAGGGGGGGGGGATGTGAGAGTGCTTTCTACACATATCCATGAGGACAACACGCAAAAGCCTTGACATACAACAACCAACAATTAGGTGAATGTTTAATAGGACACCAAAAAACAATATACACAGATGCAAATTTAAAAGAAGCATTGTTACTTACATTTTCTGGATGATATCACCGTGAATCACATATTCGGCAACCTTGATTCACGTTACAATATTACTGTTATAGTAGTGATTGATTGATTTTTCGTGTTTCTGGGTGCGTCAACTGCTGTGGTCATTAGTCCCATTAGTGTAGTGCATGTTTTTTTCTTGGGAGATGGCGGTGATCTTCCCCCGCTGGATGGCGAGGTTCGGCGCCAACCTACTGTCGGCTAGTGGGGTTTCCCCCTTTGCAGGACTCTCCCACCAGTGGGGCACCGCCCCAGCCGAGACAAGCTCTAAGCTCCCGACCAGTCTCCTGGAATATGTGGTAGTGTAGTGCATGCTAGTGTAAGTGTGTGTGTAAGGGAAGAGGATAGGACAAGGAAGAGGAAGGAAAGATTGCGCACGGTCCGTGACCCGTTTGATAGGGTACTGCTCTGGCATTCGCCTGGTGTTGATTGGAGAAACCACGGAAAACTACCGATCAGAGCAGCCAGCCGCTAGAATTCTCCTCCAGACAGCAACTGAATTTGACCTAGCTGAGAAGCTAGTATCGAAAATCCTGCCGCCGTCAGGACTCAAACCTAGGACCTCCCAGTCAGAGGCGCTGCAGTGACATCAGTTGATGCACTGAGCCACCGCTCTCGGTTATAGTAGTGAAAATTAATTAAAAAATGAAAGAACATCTTATATAACCATTAGAATAAAATGAATGTGTGGTCTGAGGATAAAGTAAATTTGGTGCGAGTGTGGCAGCCAACAAATTAAAGTTATTGAATAAGATGTAATGGTATATCATCTGTGGCTACCTACAATATTGTGAATGTTAGAATGTGTATTTCTTTAATTCTGTTACCTAGTAACACACACAATAGGATACATCCAGCTACTACTCTAAGAACAGAGTGAACATGGTACATTAATTGAGGACTTGTGATTGTGCACCTGAAGCATTATGCAAATTGTCTTTTTTGCTTGACAGTTTTAGTAGCAGACTATCTGCTAATGTTGGTAACAAACAATGATTATTGTAAAATGTGCAAAGTAGGTACAATAATGTTCATGTTTTGGTCATATAGTGTTTACTAGTCGCAAAGTCATTGTGCATGATACTTGGGAATAAATGTAAAAAAAACAGCAGTAGGTGTTTCACCTACAACTAAACATAAAAATATCTACAGAACGACACCGCGGTGCAGTGTGGTACATCTCTACCCAGGAACTCTGCGGGCATGCATGAACAAGTCCAAGTCCAAGTTGACATTAATTTAGGGAGGAAAATTGTAGATTCTTGGTAATGTTGCTTTTGAGAAATTTCCTCTTCATGAAAAATTTATTTCTAAAGCAAACCACACACACCTCGGAAGTTTTTCAAATTTTTCTCCTCTGTTTTGAACTAAAGGCGGGGTTAGGATGTTGAAAATTTAGAAAAATGTGTTCGAAAACCCTACTTTTGTGGATGCAAATTGTAGCAATAATCGGTATGGAAATTGCTTTTTATTGTCATTTTTTGAGTATTTATTACTTATTCATCTCTGTGCTTTAATCTGTCACTCTGGGCAACCTTACTTTTGCCACCCTTTACAGCTTACAATTTATACAAATTGAAATTGTTTTAATCTCTTTATGTATACAGTACAATTGTAGTTACACATTTGGTTATTGTTTTAAAAGATGTTGACATAGAGTATTTGTTGTGTGTGGTAATTAATTTACTTGAAATTAGAATGAAAAGAATTTGATTTTAATAGGACTTTTTAAAATTAAATTGAATTTTTTATTGAATAACCTTTTTTATTTTGTTTATTAAACTCATTGTATATATAATTTATTAAATTAGTCAAATAAAAATGTATACTGCTGTTTAGGAGAGTTCATAGGAGATAATTATTACCTATTAAAAATAGTTATCTACAGATAATTTCTTCTTCATTTTTGTTGAAACTTGCATTAATGCTTGTTACAACATTTTTGTTGCAACTTGCTTAATGCTAATTAACTTGCATTAATGCAAGCTTACTTCAAAGGTTCAGGTGATTATATGAGTATTCAAAATGTCTCATCTATTTTTTTTAAATATAGATAAAAAAATCTAATATTGCTTGAATGTAGCATTATAAATAGTATACATTCAACAATTTTGTCCTACACACAGAATATTTATGTTTAAATTACTATAATGTAATATTTTACATGTATATTCTTTATATTAATGATGAACATTGCACATATTTTTAGTTAAAATTTTAGACATCATAATTGATGTACCATTTAGTATACAAATTATCCAACAATATTGCCAACTTCTGAATCTTGTTTTACTTTGGAAACAGACTTGCATGGCTGGAGCCAAGAGATTCTTGACTGACTGGGAGACACTTCATCCTAGGCACAGTTATCAACATTTCAGTCATCATACGAGTATAATGACCTTCCTGGGCAAAATGCCAGGGCATTTTGCAGGAAGTTTTGATTTAAATCCGTGATTTAAAAAAATCATTTGGTTAAATCACACCTCTATATTCGTAAGTTATTAAGGCAGTTTTAAGTATTTAAGTAAGTTATTCAACAGAGCCCCAAAGGTCTACCCATTTTGTAGCATCAAAAACAAACAGCCTAGTATGTTGAAGACTGAAAAATTCATCCAATAAATACAGAATTCTAGATGATAACTTATATTGATACAAAATTAACAAAAAACAACGTTTTGTCCCATTTAGTCCATACATAAAGTTGTGCCTTATCTTTGACCACAAGGATACCTTGCAAATTTCTTGGACAGAAACTCTGAAAATAATGTCAGCAAATACTATCAAAAAATTAGTGCCCTTTGTGTTGCTTTCAAGAAACAGATATTAACCTCTCACCCCAAATTTGTTTCTTGGCTAAGAAATCTGGACTGCTGCCTTGATGTCTGTTTTGTTCAAAATCTGTAAAATAGAGTTACACTAAATAAAAACTGCCCATAATCGCTTCAGATGTTTCCTTTTCCGTAACTTATCTTAACATCTTCGCAAACTTATACTTGGACGTAGTAATCAACAATCCTGAGAATGATTCCCTAAAAATTCTCAACTGAGAAAGATCCAATATTTTTTATAAAAAAAAATCATTCATAATGAAACAAACTGATCAGGATTATATAGTAGTAGATTGCACGTAAGTAATTGCAATTTATTATATAATTCAAATGCATTAATAGCATACACAAAAAAATTCTAAACATACATACAAAATCACATCATAAAAAACTAAAGATAGAAAGTTTAATTCAAGGATCAAAAGCAATATGTTGTTGTCCAGAATAAAAAATACTTTGAAATAACTACTGAAGTCTCAGAAGACATGAATTGGGAAGAGATTTGGTTCAGCTGTATTCTTTTATAACAACAAAGCTATTCTGTACATGTAGCTGATGTTGTTTTTGCCTTAACAGCAATGTGTGTACAGGAACAGATGATAGTGCTGACACTGTTCCCACTGGTCAGAAACCAGAAGCTTCTCAGTCCTCCTAGTGTACCTAGTACTCAATACCAAGCACTTGTACTCACTGGGTTAGCTCAGAACCAGCATTACCGCTGTTTCTGCAGTGACTGTCATCAGGAGGTCGTAGGGTTCAAGTCCCGACAGTGGCGGATTTACGACACTAGCTGCATAGCTGGATCGAATTCAGCCTCTATGTTGAGGAGAATCAGTAGGTCAGTAGTTCTAGTATCAGTAGTCAGCAGTCATTAGTAATGTAATAATAATAATAATAATAATAATAATAATAATTAATAATAATAATAATAGTAATAGTAATAATAATAATAAAATGTCTTTATTTGTGGCAAGGCTCAGGCCTTAAGGCCTGCTCTTCCGCCTAACCACTTTAATTAATTTACAATTTTAAAAATTACAGTCGAGGCGTTCAAATGTAATTAATATTAACTGACATTTCATGTCACAGAGGAAAAAAAATAAATTTGTGACTACCATCTACATTAATTTATTTGTGCAAGCCAAATGAATTTATTGTCTTTTTTTATTATTATTATTATTATTTTTTAAAATTTTTTTTATTATTCTTGAAATTTTGCAAAATGGAAAGACATGATGTAAGGAACATTCTTAAAAAATGTGATACAAAAAGACTTATTCAACTTAGAATCAATAATTCAAAATTCACATGAAATGTCAGTTGTCATTACCCAATATGCCTCAACTGTGAACAATAAACAAAAAAGGGGGGTTATTTTACATTTATGTCTGGGATGCAATACGAGAGACCACCCCGGCATACGCCTTAAGTGATTGAGTAAACCCAGAAAAAACCTCAATCAGGATGGCGGCTTAAAGCCGAAACATTGAGAGCAAGAAATAACAGGGTTAAGAGTGAAAAACAAAAGAGAAGGGGAAGAAAAGAAAATAGAGATGGAGAAGAGGAGAGAATAAAAAAATGATAATGAAAAGGATATGGGGGGATCAGAAGGGAAAATATAGTACATATAATTTTACAATTACATTACAACAGGTTGTACTTGATGACATACAATACATAATCTCAATCAAAAATATGGAAAATTACCACATTAATCATTAGGTAAAGGCACTTACAAAAGGATATCTTACAGTGTAAAATACAGAAAGTCTGTAAAATAATGGCGTGACAGTACTGATTTTCTTTGTAACAATAATAGCAAGAAAGAATAAAAGTGACATACATTATAATTTCAGAAAAATTTATATGCTGTAGTTTTACATAATATTTTCTTATTTTACATTTAGAAATCTGTTACATTATAGTAACAAAGTGTGCATTTTAGATACTGCTAAGTAATTTCTCTAATTTTAAACATTGTATCAGCAGTAATAGGATTAGCTTTTATTGTATCCTGAGGTAGGAAAGGAGGAAGATGGCCAGGAGGAAAGGAGTGGGAAGAAATATTTTCGAAAATATGACTTTAAAAAAAAACGATATAACATGGAGGATGATATGTAATAAAGGGATCATGGTCATTGTTTCAGAAAATAATTAAAATGAAATTGCGGATAGAACAGAGTGTGTATGTAAACTACATTTCAGTGTTGTTTTTTTTTTAATCCAGACCCCAAGTTGAGTTTTGAATTTTCTAAAGTTGCTAATTCTCTTAAGATGTGTAGGTAGTGAGTTCCAGTTTCGAATTACTGTGACAGTGTAAGATTTACTGTATGACACAGTGTTGTGTCGAGGTATGCAAAGCAATAATGCCGAACGTGATCGCTCTAGTGGACATTTTGAAGTTCTTTGACAGGTGTGTTTGTGAGTTTTTCATCCTTCTCAATTAACATTGGCGCCCAATAGGCTCGACTCTCAGCAACCTGAGATATAAGTACACAACCACAGAGGCCATTGTACAAGATTTTATGGAGAAGCAAGAGGCTATGCAATATTCTTCTTTTCTCGATGGAGATAATTTTTGTCTGTCTGTAGTACGCAGATACGTGATCGTACTTACGAAGATCGAATATGAAACAAATGCATGCGTTTTGTGCTGTTTGCAACTTCCGTTGATGCTTAGTTTTTAAGTCGGTGAGCACAGTAATCGAAATGGGGCATAATTAGTGAATTAATCAGGTTCATACGTGTGTTTATAGGAAGTAGTTCTCGTACGCGTTTTAGGGAATGGAGGTCTTTGAAAACTTATTGACAAGTCTTTCTTACTTGCGTAGTCCGGCTGAGAGTGATGTCTATGTGAATTCCTTTATGCCGTTACACCAGGGTAGAGGGGAGCCATTTAATACTAATGGACGGAAGGGTTTTATCTAATTTGTTGATGGCATTGTGGGAGCCTATCAGTAAACTTTGTGACTTACTTGGGTTTAATAAAAGTCCTAGGGCTGTGGTCCATTTATTGAGAGCTTTTAGGTTCTCATTTATTTTTTGAACTAAAGAGTTTAGCTCCGACGGATGTCCGCTGACATAGTTGAAGGTCATCTACGTACATTTTATAGCGACAGTATTGAAGACATTGTCCTACATCGTTTATGTAAATTAAGAATGCTAAGGGACCTAGAAATGTTCCCTGTGCAATACTCCGGGTGATTCTAATGGCACTGGATCAGTTTTCACCTGATACTACGACTTGTTGACGATCTGAAAGATATTGTGAAAACCACCGTATCGTGGGTTTACCGAAGTCTAGCAGGATATCATGATCGACCAAGTCAAATGCTTTACTGAAATCTAAGAGAATAAGTATTGTTAATTTACCGTTGTCAATGGCGATTCTGGCCTCTTCAATTAAGCTTAAAAGCACAGTTCCTGTACTTCTACCTGATCGGAAACTAAGTTGATGTTCGCTTAAGAGATTTTTGCTGTCTAAATACTCAGGTCTGTACTCAGGGGGATTTGTTGATTTAGAAACAGGATGGACAAGTGCAGTTTTCCAAGAAGTCGGATAAGTTCCACTTATGAGAGAAAGGCTGTGATTAGTAGGCTTTAGTAGGTCAGTAGTTTTTTGTAGTTTCTCTGATCAATACCTGACAAATGCTGGAGCAGGTTTCTGGCGCCCGTAGACTGTGCGATATCTTGCCTTTCTCTTCCTTGTCTCCCCTCCCCTCCCCTCTCCACATCTCATGTAAATACACACACACACACACACTCGCTTCACTACCCCACATGCAGGGAGCGTAGAGCTTGCTGCGGCTTGGACGGTGTCTCACTAGGGGAGAGACCTAGCATAGGGAATCCTGTTTGCTGCAATGTAGGTCGGCACCGGATCCAGCGGGGGAGAAACACAATACCAAAATTACAATAAACTTTAATAGTCCTCAGCAGAACAAATAACTGTCAGTTCTCCATTCATGTCAATCAAGTAGGTATATCATAAACAGTAATGGCTCTAGTTTGGAGCCTTGGGGAATGCCATTAAATACTGGATGTGGATTTGAGAAAACTTTGTCAACTCAAACTCTAATTGTTCCCTTTTCAAGACAAAATTGTAAACCAGTTCTAGAAGTAGAAGTGTTTAAGTTTGCAAATTAGTTATCAATTAGGATATTTTGTTTGGGCACTGAACACTTGAACTCCTGCAATAAAGCTGTCATTGTACATGAAGACTGTAATTAGATTAAACAAATGTCATCTTCATCCTTTAGTACATATCACTGAGTTTGGCATGAACAAATTTTATTTTTCATTTTGCTTCTAGTGTGTTCTCCAATATCTTATGTTCTTTATCTTAAGAGATTTGTACATTTAAGATCCTTTAGTTTTTATTTATTTTCAGATGATGGTTCATCCAAATGTCCAAAGGAATGTATATATTGTGAAAACAATATTCACAGGTAAGTTTCCTTCAATACAATTGTACATTGCCCAGTGATTTCCAATTTTTTAGGGTTTTAAACAACTAAATAATTCAAAATTAAGAATTAATCTAACCGATCGGCAGACAATTTCCAACAAGTTTTTTGCATTAACAGTGACTTTTGTATCAACAGTCAATTTGCATTAATAGTCACAATATCCTTAACAGTATTTATGTTACTGATATTATAAGCATGTTGATTTTGATTTTTCTGACTGTTGTTACAGTATTCCTAAAGAGAATGGCAAAGTTGAGAGAACAGATTATGGTGTGCGATTTGAACCTAATAGGAGGTTTGTGTGGAATTCACATCTCCTGACACCAATAGAAGATCATCTTCATCCTGATTGGATATTATATGTTACACATGGCTTTGTAGGTCAGTCTAATATGTGCACCTTTGGACGTTCTGTATATGTGACAATAATTGCACGGCGATCCAGTAAATATGCTGGGACTAGGTTTTTAAAAAGGGGTGCGAATTTTGATGTAAGTATTTAAATTAATATTTTTCACACTTAAATTACAGTTAAAACATTTTCAATTGTAAATATTCTAGAATCTTTTGTGTTAATTATAGCATGTTCCCTTTGTGAACATATGTGTGACATAATTAGAATGAGCATTAACATTTTATTAACCAGTGATATATCATAAACATTTCATGGCCACTAAAGATTTTTAATCCTTTACCTGCTTTGGAATTTGTTAAGAATCAAATCCATTGATCATGGTCATGATCATGTCTCACTTTTCAAGGCTAGAAGGAATACAGCCTAATCTTAACAATTTGCCTTCTCAAGCTGACATTACTTGAAATTGACTCTCTCTTTCTTCCTCTCTCTCTCTCTCTTTCTTTCTTCCTCTCTCTCTCTCTCTCTCTCTCTCTTTCTTCCTCTCTCTCTCTCTCTTCCTCTCTCTCTTTCTCTCTCGTTCTCTTTCTTTCTGTCTCTCTCTTTCTGTGTCTCTCTTTCTGTCTCTCTTTCTCATTTTCTCTCTCCCTGTTTCTCATTTTCTCTCTGTATATATATATTTTCCCCTAAAATCCTTATTTCTAAATCTTTTACTAATATTGAGCATTCATATCTTGTATTGTAGTTACTTTTATTTTGTTATTTTATGCAAGTTATATAAAAAAAGAAAAAATTTTTTAGGGAGATGTTGCAAATGAAGTTGAAACAGAACAAATGGTTCATGACTCTGGGGTTTCATCGTTGCATGAAGGGCGATTTAGTTCATTTGTGCAGTTACGTGGTTCAATTCCTGCCCAGTGGAGTCAAGATACTAGTAAAATGGTTCCAAAGCCAGCTATTGGATTTGATCTCAGTGATCCTTTTGCTGAAACTGCTGGTAAGACACTGTTTTGGTTCTTAGAATATTCGTTTTTTTCTTTTTCCTTTTTTTTTCCTTTCATTTCTGTCAAACAAGTTATCCATAACACACATACCCTCCTTAAGGCTAAATGTACCGACACTAGTTCCATTTGTCGCCACCACGTGTCAGCACCAAAATAAGCAAAATTTACTAGACCGATAACGTCTGAACAAATTTGTCCGATTTTCGATCTGTAAACGGCATTGGACTCCTTTTTAAAATAGAATTCACGCTACGATGCCGTTTTTTCAAAAAATATTTCAAAAAAAAAATTTTAAATGATTTCTCAAAGTTTTGGGAAGAAATTAAAAAATGTGGGCTTATAGCGCGATGACGATGTGCTTCCTGAATCCAACGCCGTGTCAATCATGCAAATCGGATGAATAGGAGCGGCGTAAAGTGAAATTTTGGAAAAACTACCTGACCCCCTTCTCCCCTCCCCCCTTCCCGCAGTGAACTTGGAGTGAGCATTCGCAATGATATTCGAGAACCACTGTCCCAGTGCCATATCGAATTTGGAAATCCCGGAACCCCTCCCCCACGGTCACTTTAGCCTAGCCCTTCGCGGCGGGCGCTGAAAGAACGCCCGCCGGTGCCTAGAGGTTCTCACACAGTAACAACCTGCTCCATGGTTTCACAATAGGCAAACTGAATCAGACCTGTAGAGATATTTCAAGATTTTCACCGTGAAATATAAAGATGGAGTCTCACAATTGTTATAAATTAATTTGAAACATCTGAGAACACTGCTTATTGTTCTTTTCTGTGAAGAATATTCATGTCAGCAACTCAACTGTTCTTCCGTTTCTAATTGACGACGGCTTGTCATTTACATATAAAAGAGGATAGAGCCTAAGATCGAACCCTGTGGGATTCCATGATTAATTGTCAAAGAATTGGAAAGATGTGTAAATAATGTTCTTTTGTCCCTGTGTGGTATTTCTACTCTTGGCAAACGAGGTTTTAGGTATGAGGATATCCTATCTAGGACAATACCACAAATTCCACATGAAAGTAATTTTGAAAGCTAAATGTTATGATTAGTGATGTTAAAAGTTTTCAAAAGATCTAAAAATTTTCCAATAGGTATATTTTGATCCACTTATAAAGAGATCCACCAATCTTTAAGAGAAAAAAAATAGCGTTTTCCGAAGATTTTGACTTTGTAAATCCATACTAAGAATTGGAAAACACTTCGTTTTTACTGATGAATTACGAATTTAGATAGATATAGAAGATGATGTTTGGAATGTAAATGATAATTTGACATTGTCATCACCGTCAGCACATCTGTGGAGCAAGCACTTCCTGATCATGTGCTGTAAAGTTGAGTTTGAGTTTGGTAACATGATTTAATGTCATTGATATGAAGGCCTTTCTGTACTTTTAACAGCCATCACTCTTTCCTGCATGACAAACCATTATTGCTTCATTTGTTCTGGAAACTACCTTTGCAAACTTTGAAAGTTTGTGTAAGACGTTGTGTGTCCTTAGATTGACAAAATCAGTTCCATGTCCTCTGTGTTCCTTTCATGCAGATATCTTTACCAAGATGAATGACAAAATCATCCTCCATTGTACTGTTGTGCAAGCACTGGTTTGGGGATCTATCGAAATTACACTTCCAAATTTCAATGCTTTTTATTTGCGGGGTGGTGTATCTCTTAGAGGCCAGCTGGAGAGTTTCCCAACATATTTCAAAGATCTTGTGTTTTGTTGGACAATCACATAATGATTGAAGAGAATGCCTGTTGAACATGTTCATAGCTCACACCTAATCATCAATGTCGATTAGTTCTGCTTCAACCTAGAAAAGCACTCTACTGTACACGTGTTCCTATTGGAGTAAAAACCGTGGAACGTACGGTACAAGACCATAGCTCAACTCATTTGTACACAGTGGTGCCAATGCTGTATGAAGATGTGCGCATTGGCCCCAAACTTTTCCAAATGCTCCAGAAACCAACATGCTCCAGCACTTCCTAGAGTTGTTTGTAAATATTACAATGATCTGGGTTATTCAGTGACACATTTGACCACACAGCTCATGGTCGAATGGTAGAAGAATGTGAACTCCCTGATGAAATGCTTGATCACCTGCTATGAAAATAATAGTTGACTTAAAGACAAGTTAAAAGATCACGTCACAATCTAACTGTCCAATGACTGGTAATGAGCAACATACCAGCTGGTGCTGGATCATTGTGCCAGTGCCTTGATGTTTACTTATTGTGTTATGAAAAACACACAGAAATGGTGTTCTTCATAACACCATAGTTGCACACTGTATCATGGTGTGTTCATCGTCCATCATGTCAATGTTCTACCCATGCTTCAAGTAGTGTGGACTTTTATTTTGCAATCCCATGTTCAAAGCATTCTTCACATAAGATTGTGTAATTGTGGAAGATTGGGATCCTAGGAGAGGCAAATAAAAAAAAAAAAGTTTTATGAGGATGGAGCACAATGCGCGTAATTCAATGGCTGAAGTGCCCTTTTCTTTCAAACTTTTGAATTTTCGAAAATTAAAGATTCATATACTTTTTTGAATTACCCATGCTTGACGAGTTTTTCAAGAGATGATTAAAGTATTAGTAGTATGCAAGTTGCAAAACTGTAATATTGATAACCATCGCCAATTATACAAGAAAGTATGTGCAGTTGTAACACCAGTAGTTTTTTATTGTTGTGAAGGTTTCTTTTCAATTCTTTTCAGGGCTTTCTCGTTTCCTACTTTCTCCTGTGAAATATTTTCTTCCATTCTACATGTGATTTAGCTACAAATGAAAAACAATGCAGAGAATAATGTGAAACTTCTCCTTTCTAGGGGGACATTTTAATCAACTACTACATCGCTATGGCTCTCCAGTCATAATTCTAAATCTAGTAAAGAAGCGAGAGAAGAAGAAACATGAAAGTATGTTAAGTGAAGAATTTAGCACAGCTATTCATTATTTGAATCAATTTCTACCCCCTGAACATCATATTCAGTATATTAGTTTTGATATGGCTCGAATGAATAAAGGGTAAGTTGTATGGTGAATTTGCTTGAGAAATATGATGAAGTGTTAAATGATTGTAATACTTTTCTTAACTTTTATGTTTGTAGGAAGGAAGCAAATGTTATGGGTGGTTTAGCAGAGATTGCTCGTAGTACTGTGTGTAAAACTGGCATATTTCAGAATCAGAATCCATATTATAGTCAAAGTCCACAGTCATTGCTGGGTTGGGCCAACCTTGTTTCTGGAAGATTACAGACAGGTGTTATAAGAGTCAACTGTGTTGACTGCCTAGATCGAACAAACACAGCCCAATTTGCAATTGGAAAATGTGCACTTGGTTATCAGGTATGTGTAAGAAAACAATGTAATAAGCTTTTGTAATGGTATTATTTATTTATGGTGTGAAGGAGAAATTTTGCCAAAAGCTATTTGAATGTGCAATTGTAATGTGTTATTTTTACACTGCTCTCAGGGCAAATTATTATCTTCATCTATGATGGTGCACTAATAGCTGAATAGCACTCCCATGTGTGTGTTATTAAGAACTTCATCATGAAACATGTGTTGTTATGGATTCATAATATCAATATTTTAGCCAGAAATATAAAAGAAAACCAAGAAAATTTTTAAATATAATTGTGAAAATTTATTATAATTATTAACTCAAGTTCTGTTTGGTACAAAAAATTTTAAATAACTGTGAATATTTTTGATAAACATTAACCATAAATTGTTTACAGCTGATCCGCTGGCCGAGATCATTAAGGCAATAGTGCAGTAGCGGTCTCAGACCAGAGGATCGCGGGTTCAAATCCCGCCTCGGGCATGGATGTTTGTGCTTTGTGTTGTCCCTACGTGTTCTCCCTAAAGTTCCCCCTACAGTTCAAAAATCACAGTGGTCGCTATATGACCAAAGAGTTGAAAAGCAACCAAAAAAAAAATTGTTTACAACAGTTATTTTATTTTCTTCATCTTTCTTTATTAGGGTCATCTAGGGACCATGAGAATTTCAACACTTCCTTTTTAGAAGCTCTTTCATCTTGTTATCACTATGTTTCATTTTCCTCTCTTCAGACCATTTTGCAACAGATTTCCTCTCCTTCCTTGTACCCTTCCATGTTTTGCAGTTTATTTTTAAAAATCTCTCTCTTTGTCTCTGTCTTTCTCTCTCTCCTTCCTCTTCTTCTTCCTCCTCTTCTTTCTCTTCTTCCTCCTCTTCTTTCTCTTCTTCTTTCTCTTCTTCCTTCTCTTCTTCCTCTTCTTCTTCCTCTTCTTCTTCTTCCTCTTCTTCTTCCTCCTCTTCTTCTTCCTCTTCTTTCTCTGCCTCTTCTTCCTCTTCTTCTTCCTCCTCCTCTTCTTCTTCCTCCTCTTCGTCCTTTTCTTCTTCTTCCTCCTCCTCTTCGTCCTTTTCTTCTTCCTCTTTCTCTTTCTCTTCTTTCTCTGCCTCTTCTTCCGTATCTTTCTTAACTTCCTGAACCCAGGTTAGAGTAGATTTCCCAAATTCATGAAAAATTTTTTGTTAGCTGTTATCATCCATCCTGAATATGTGTCCAAAGTACAATCTTCTCTTCTGAATTGTGTCTGTTATTTTTGCTATGTTGCAATTTATTTCATCATTGCTTCTTAATTTCCTGAATTATGTGGTTTTGAGCGAACAGAGTATTTTATGTACGAGTCTTCTTTCTAATACTGCTAATATATATAATTTGCAATTCAATACTAGACATTCACTTGCATACAGGTATTCTGGCTTGATTACTGCAGTGTAGGGCAGTACTGTATTTTCAGTTTTCTTGATAGACATTTCTTGTTGTAGATGTTCCTGGTAATACCGTATGCTCTTTCCACCTTATGTGTCCTTTCTTCTATAGCAAATGTTTCTAAACTATATTCTTGTATAATTTCCCCCAAATATTTGAACTTCTTCATCCTCTTTACTGGAACAATTTCTGTTTCTAGAATTTTGGGAGTATTTTCTATACTCGTCATAAATTTTGTTTTTTCTACAGAAATTCGTAATCCTATTTTGTTGGCTATCTTTTCTAATAGATTGACCTGTGCTGCTGCATTTGTCAGGTTTTCTGAAAGTATGTCAAAATCATCTGCAAATGCTAAACAGTTTATTTCGACACCTTTGTTCTTTTATTTTATTCAAGACATAATACAATGGGTAAAACCCATTACGGATTTCTGTGTACATAAGTTACATATAATCAATGGCACTAACATACTCTAGGGCTTTTCCACATAAAGATTGAATTGAGTCAGATAGTAAATCATTATTGCTGGCATATGTAGCAGGTAACATTTAACAGTTCAATACATTTGTACAATTTGGATTTACAAATGAAGTGATTGCTAGTAATAGGGTTATATAACAGATGTTATGTCCAGGATGGATGGTAAGGCACCAAAAGTGACCCTGTTCAAAAATATAAAGACAATCAAAATCCTATTTAATCATTTTAATCAGAAAGACCATCATTGCAAATTGCCTTCTATCACCTAGACTGTGTAAATTAAATTTATTGAGTATGTAAATGTTATCTATTCCCCTCTGATGGTATATACCACCACCACAAAATTCTAAAAGTTTTAAAAGTCTTCTTTGACATTTTTCAAGCGCATTATTAAAATTTTTCTGGTCTGGGGACCGGAAAAGGGGACTAGACACATTCTAATTTTGATATGACAGAAGAGCAAAATAAAATTTGAAGGACTTTCATAGATTTACTAATTTTACATTCCCATCTAAATAAAAAGCCTTATGACTTATTAGCATTACGTATTAAATCTGAGGACTGTGAAAATTTACGAGCTAACTTGGATAATTTTTTACACTGGTGTATCTGAAAGAAGCTAGTATTAAATCCTAGTAAATGCTAAATTATGTGTTTTCTCAGGATAACATGTCGTCTATTTCAATACTCATACAAAATTAATGAAACAATTCTTAAAAGCGTTAAAGTAAAGAAAGAGCTGGGTGTTTTGTGTGACATGCAATTAACCTCTATACCTCACATAGAATCAATCACACATTATGCCAGTAAAACTTTGGGTTATTTAGTGAGACTTGGGAGGAATTTTAAAAAGGAGAAATCATTGTGGGTACTCTCTTATTCTTATGTGAGATCCAAAGGAGAATACACATTAGTCATTTGGGCTCCAGACAAAATAGGGTTGATTAAGTCTCTTGAGGCTTGTCAACGGCAGTTTGCAAAATAATTTAGAATTTAAAAATTTGAGATGATGTGCACTGCAGGGAATTGTTAGTGCGTATCTATACACAAAATTCAATCTACAAAGTCTTGAGAGTAGGAGGCATTTGAACCAAATTGTTTTTCTAATAAAAGTAATTAGAGGCACAATACAGTGTCCACAATTACTTTTAGAAGTTGCGTTCTCGATTCCCACCTACATTAGACATTCCCACAGACTGTTCTATAATCAAATTACTAACAATTATCTTTTGTGCAATGCAAGACTATTTAAAATGATGGAATCAACTAATAACTTTTTAGTTAGCAACGTGTCTGATGTAGATATATTTGTTGATTCCATGTAATATATGTAATAATTCTTTTAATGTTCTATCCTTACAATTATATTTTTATATTTGTGTATGCCATGATGATGTTAGATTTATGTTGTATATAGGCCTGTCATTTTTTCTAATGTTCTATCTTTATAATTGTATTTGTGTATGCCATGATCTTGTTGGACTTAAGTTGTGTATAGTCCTGTAATTGGGGTTTCCTGCTAGACCTGTATTATGTCAAATAAATAAATAAATAAATATTACATACTCAATATGTAGCTTCAAAGTTAGTTGGTGATCAAAGATCACTCAGATCTTTCTCAATATTTAATTTTCAGTGTTGTATTATTTATACAATAATTAAATCCAATCCTTGGAGATCTGTAATATGACATAACTATGCATTTTCTGTGGATTACGTTTATGAGAAACACATGAATTAAAAAAATTAAAAAATAAATCTATCTTTTGCTGTAACAATTGACAATCATTAACAGAGGAAATTGGAAGATAGAATATCATCAGCATACATTAGAAGAAAACATGATAAATTGTCACCAAATTCGTTCACAGATCTTGCGGATAATAACAGTTAAAGATTTTAACCTTGTGGGACACTTATAGGCAAACCTGCATAATGTATGCAATGATTTAAAACCTGCATAATGCACAATGTTGGTGCAACATTTGAGGTATGAATCTAATAGACAAACGTAGTTATCAGGTAGTTCAAGTTATTTAATTTTTCTATGATTGTACCATGGTCAAGGAAGTCAAAAGCCCTAAAAAAATCTGTATAAATAACATTATTTGAGAAGAAGTTTGCAGAAGATTTGTAATTGATTGTGTGAATGTAAACTTGTTTGTTTCTTCTTCCTTTTATAATTCTATGCTGATGATCTGATATTTGTTGTTTAAAAGAGGCATATACTACCTCATAAATATAACTTTCCATAATTTTTGAAAAATTAGCTAATAATGAAATAAGTCTATAGTTTGAAATAACATTAGCATTCCCATTTTTCAAAATCGAACAGATCTAGGCAATTTTCCGTGTCATAGAATATATACCAGACTTAATATTCTTTTGATTTATTATTACTTAAACCATAAAATGTGTACAATGCATGATGTGTTTTTCCTAAAAATTGTCTAATTTCACATGGAATTACTTGCATAGAAATGATTTTTATGATAATTTTCATGCACATTTTTTGTGACAATATTTCTTAATAAATACATTTTCTATTTTTTTTAATCTAAATTAAATTTATTTCTTTCAGTAGTAAAATAGGTAACAATTATTTTTACATATTTATGAACTAATATACAATATGTTGAAAAAATTGTCAGGGGCTCTATCCAGCATAGAGCCTAAGCATGTGCTTAGTCTATTTACATATTAATCCATCACTGTCTGTTCAGCTAAATTTAATCATCCTGAGAGGTTCTGGGCTGGGATATGATTCTACTTCATTCTAGTAAAATCTTGTATTACTACCAAGCATGTTCCATTGTTGGATAATGAGGATTCCTAGTACTACTGCCCCTGGAGCGATCTCATGTTTTATCACTAGATAATATCATCAACAGAGCCCAGAAGTTCAACAATATGCCTTTTTATGGTTGTAACGATTTTATGACTTTTAACAATGGGAATCACTTAATTAAACTTCTGGAGTTGTTTTAGTAGATTTTCATATATCCTTTTTGCCTATTTTAGCTTCTGAAGCCTATTTTTGGCATTTTGCCTCATTTGTGCTTTTTCTGCCTTAGTTGTTCCTGTGTCTGCCTTATTTGTGTCTTTTCTGCCTTTTTTGTCATTATTTTTCCTCCTAGCACCAATCTTTATCAAGCTGGAAACATACCAGCAAGCCTGGACAACATGAAGGCACTGTCGTGTATTGTCTTTCTGTGGATGTGGAGACTCCAGTGTCAGGTTTTATTAAAAAACTAAAAGGGAAAGGAAGATGATACCAATGAAATTTTTTGATATTTTTCATTGATTCTGACAGACTTGTTCACTCACGAGCAATCTCATCCTATGTTTGTCAATGGCCTTTGATCTCTTTCTAGGACAGAGCTGTCTGTACATGATATACCCTTCTCAATTCCTTCTTCTCTCTTCCCTTCTGGTGATTAAACAAGTGCGAAGAATGAAATTTACTATTCCGTTTTCACTGATATTATTTCAAGATTCAAAAGGGAGTCCACAGTAGCATTTTGCAGAGACAGCATCAGAAGTAAAATAAATTTGTAACTGTTATACCGGATGGTCACGTGCAATCAAGATTACAAAGAAAAAGTAGTTTCCTTTCATGTAACTGCTAATGTAAATTTTAGTTAGAATAAAAATGTGAATCATTTTAATTAATTTTTTCTCACAATTACTTTTAAATGCAGGATTTTAATGTTTCCTCTGTTTTTACCTCCCCACTTTAGCAAGATTAAATACCTTTTTTGCATGTGTATTTTAGAAAAAAATAAATGCCTTATTGCCTGCATATTTTATAAAATAAATGCCTGAACTAGCGGGATCTAATTGTCAATACACAAGTGAAACTCACTAAATCACATTTTTTTCTATTTTGATGGTTATTGTTCACTTACTGGGACTGGATGCCAGTGTTTTGGATGGTTTAGTTGTAGGGAAATTTTTGTGAGCCACGTGTTTTCATAGAATTGTGTGAACTAGGCCATTACATGCCATTGTCAAAAACAAGACCCTTTATGCCAAGACATACCATTGTTTAAATGAGAACCAACCAATAATCTAGTAGTACAACAAATTGAACACCATCAGTTACTTTAAACTTAGTGGATATTATTGCTTAACTTCCCATAATTATATCAGGAAGTTGCTAAATAGTTCCCAGAAATAATTATAATTGCAAAGTCCTGACTGCATGCAGGTACGACAGACGCATTGATAAAAATTGATTTGTATATGTTCAGAAGAAAAGTGCTTAACAGCACACACTTTCTCATATTATTTGTAACAATGACATCACTATGGAAGAAGCATCCAGGGTTACATAATATTATGGTTAACTTGAGTGAAAATTTTGTGCATTTGGTCTTCATTGCGTTTGTTTTTGTAACCAGTATTAGGTTCCTTTTCTTGAAGATCACGAGCAAGGATAGAGCAAAGACAATGATAGTCTCCATGAGACCCCTGGCACTTCTGAAGTCTAATGTTGGTATTCTGCCACTGCAGGGCTGCCATGTACATGGACTTGTCTTTTAGAAAATAAACCTGCTTGTAATTGTTTAAACTATTGTTGCCCTGTCACCAGTGGTATGTCTTCATTGATAAATCACAAATAAATCACACAAAACAGTGCAGGCAGTACTTGTTACCGCATCAACCACAGAGGATACAAACGTAAGAGCTGCACAAGTCTGATGATACTATCCAACTTCGTGCGTCCTTGACGTATGGTAACTGACATATTAACAGTACAATGATGATATGAGAATAGAGGAAGAGGGGGACTTATGCTAAACTTTTTGTGTCTAATTTGATAAAATAATGAATGAACTATTGTAGAGGCTATTAAGAGTTTTAATAAGTGTAATTAGTGATCTTAACTTCGGTGAAGATGGCAAAGTCCAAGTGGACTAACAATGGTTTCTTAAAGAAGCATGTTCACAGGATTTGTCCTCTTGAATCAACAATGAGTAAGTTTTAATGAATCTTACAGTAATGTAAATGCTGTATGCACGCTGAAGCTTATCAAGCACATATTCCAAGTTTTAGATGCATTTCTGGATTATTTTCATGTCAAGCTACTGTATCTGAGGGAGGTCTGGTTTCAATGCTTAAATAATCGTCCTATTAATCCCATTTCACCTAGACTTATCTCATAAGGTTGTAGGCATATTGTCTTGGACTAATACTGAGATGACAACTTTGACATTTTGACACAGGTGGCCTATGCAGACACTGTTGTAAAGTATGCTGATTCCCTTTAGACTAACATTTCCAAATATTCACTTCATGCTTCTGTCACTGTGGCCGTTTTGATACTTTACTGTGGCCGTTTTGCAACTTTAAAAGTTGTGGCAGCCTGAAAATCCTTGCATGATTACCATCTTCTGCTTATAAAGTGATTAAAGGCTGAAATAAAAGCAGAGAAAGTCAGGGAAGTGACAATTTTTCACCTGTACAGCGTTGGTGGGCATAGAATCAAATAAAGCAATGTAACTTTAGTAAAGATCTGTGATCTAGTGCTACTCAATCATGTATTGAAACATGTCCACGTTCATTGTAGTCCACACCAATGACTACAATGCACCTAAACACAACATGACAGCATACAACACCTATGTAGTTTGTATTCTACTGTATTGTCAGAGTCGCACCAATTTGGATTGTATTGTCAGATAGTATTGTTGAGGAGCTCTTCCTCTGTGGCTGACACAGTAACAAGTGCGTCACTGACATGTGCCACAAGTGCTTGCACTTGTTTTTTACTTTCTTTCCATACTACATATGTAGTAAAGAGAGAGTATTGTAATCGTGCCCTGGAAGTGGTTGATTTTTCAACAGAAAAACTAAATGTCGGGACCTTGTAAAGAAAAGGTGGAAAAATATTGTTCCTATAATAAAGAATGCATTATGTAGTAAATTAACAGAATCCACGTTTTGTGTGTCCTTTATAGCAAAAATTAATTGATGGCAAAAACAATAGAGGAAAGAAGGTGCTACCCTTCCCAAATCCTTTCTCTATGGCAATATGTTTGTCAGTGTTCAACTCTAGTGCCGTTCACCTGATTTTTTGCAAAACTGATATTCTCTGATTTATTTAAAGGAATTTGAGGCCCTGTGAGTAGGATGGATGGGAAGGTAGGGTGGCCAGCAAACCTGGAATTCTTGAAAACTGGGGGAAAAACAGCAATTTGAAAAAAACTGGAAAAAACTTGAATTTGATTTGAAAACTAGGATTTTTCGTTATTTTCAGATTTTTTTTAACATTTAGCACAAATTCTCATATAGCATCGTATTCTGTAAAGTGCAGAATTTAACTCGGTACATGATAATGGTGAGTGTTAAAATCAAAGTATGTATGAGAAGTGTCACATGTTTGCTTGAGAATTGCGAAGGTCTTGATTCAAGCATAACCTAACTTCTAACACTGCCCCTTGTGTAGGTGCAGCATGAGTAGCACCCCAGCACTTCAGAGCACCTATATGGTTGCCTGTGGGTTGCACATGCATGGACGAGATATTTGCAGAAGAAACGTCTCATCGGGATCTCAATGGCAGAGTTTTGATTAGTGTCGCGCCTCTTTGATGACATGGGCGGTACCACTTTGCAATTTTTTTTATCGAAACGACCATGTTATCACGTCCATGATATTGAAAGGGAAATTTAACTTATTTTGTAGAAGAGTGCATTCAAAGCTATCTTTGCTTATAGCCTACACAGATATTAAGAGTGACGGTACCTGAATTGACAGGTAGCCCGAAGAAAAGGACCATGCAGTGATCATGGCAGGGTTCCGTGCCAGGAAATACAAGTAGACCCTATTTCCTTCGCTGCATTGTTCTTCAAGGCAGTGCAGGTAGTAATATGAAATCAAAGTTAAAATGTTGGTACAACTTTATGGTACTCAATTTTTTCAATTTTTGTTTCATATAAAGTATTAGAAATAATGTTAATATAGTCCAAGCCCAACAAATTCAAATGATGCGCCTGTGGTGCATGCCTGCATTTATTTTGATAGCCAGGAACAGTAGTCATTTCAAACTTTTACAAATGAAACATACCACAATCAGCTATCAAAATTTCTTGAAATAAAGAAGTAATTTATTTCAAAGTTCATTTTATGACCTTCCGTCAATCTACTTTCTTTTATAAGAACAGCTATAGCTTCCAAAAACCTCTCCTTCTCTTTTTTGAGAAATTGAGATAAATCCATTTTCAGATCCGCACAACTGTTAAATATTTATTCTGAAAGTGATTGAACTCTAAGTTCTCTCTGTGGACGACATAGTGCATTACAATGAAAGTGAATCACAGGAGATTGTAATCTATTAATTTTGAGAGTAGTACAACTCCAGTAGTATGACTACGTGGTTTTCTACAAGTCTTGCAATGAGAAATTTTTGAGATATTTATAGCATCTGCAATGATAAGATGAAAAAGAGCGTAATCCAGATTTAGTAATAGGAACAACAAAAATAATATAATTATATCACCCGTTTTTTATTTAACACAGAAATCAAAATTAATGATCTAGATGTTAAAATATCTTCAAAAGTCTGTAACAAGAAGGAAGAAAAATGAACCAAATGATGTCTGTAACTGGCTTAGAGTTTCCAAACAGAAGTCTTATAATTATGTACAAGTAAACCTCAAATCAAGATACTAGTTACTACACAGCAAACTTAGTTAACTGTGCTTAGCTAACTACACACAAACCATCAGAGGATGAGAAAGAACTAAGGTTTTCAAAAAATTAAATATTCCGCTTATACAACTACAGTAAAGGAAGGTTAAAGAAAAGAAACAGGATATGCTTCATTTGTTTCCATTCATTTCAAGCGTTAATCGCGCTTATTTCACTGATCTACTGATAGGAACCGAACGGTTTCAAGAAGATGAAGAAAACTGAATGTGTCTCAACAGTAACATTAAATTAATATTTAATCTTTTTAATAAATCGATATTCCCTTCGTTTCCAACTTTTCTTAGAACGACATCTACCACCAACCTCTGGAGGTGTAACTCCTTTACATCCCTAATATTCCACGAAGCATGCAGTATGCTTATTCATATCATCTTCAGATGAACCAGTAAATATCTTATAAGGGAAAAACACAGTTTTTTGCCTAGCTGCAGCCCAACTTTTTTGTAAAAATTTAACTTTTAGAGCTCAATATCTCAAAACGATTGTCAATGGAGTTATACAACTATTAAAATAACATCTCCAAATTATGTTTACGAAGCCCAGGAAATTCGAAATGCGCGACTATGAGGCCAAATTACACAAAAAATACTGATATTTTCGAAAAATTCATCATGACCTTATTTGAAGATTTGTTTTTGATGAACATTTTTCATTAAGAAAAAAAGTGTATCTTCAGAATTGTAGTTGTAGAAAGACGCTAAAATTTTTTTGAATTTTTTCAATTTTCGAAAAATCCGGATTTTCAACCAAGTAAATTCCCTTGAATGCCTGCGCCATTTCCTTAAACGGCCTTTAGACTATCCAACAACAAAATTTAATCAAAATCAATGGCACTTTTTTTTAAATTTTGAAAATGTCCGAAGGACTACATAAAGTACCCTCCAAAGTTAAAATATGACATGTTTTGCCATCAATCAATTTTTCAGTAACAAGGACCCTTAAAACATGGATTCTGGCTACACCACGTGTTAAGAGAATTTTTTTCTATATTTAGCAAATGGATTGATCCATTTTTGGGAACTATGACCCTGTAATAAGAGTTTTCTGCTGAAAATTCCCCGTTTTTTCACGCAGCGTTACATAACTTTCTCCTCTTAAGAAGTTACTTCTTAAGTGCAACAAAGTATTTTCAACGAACATGAGACATGCACACTTGAGAGTTTTATACGCTATCCGAGTGTGAAAATTGAATCAAAATTGTTTATGTGTTTTTGAGGAAAAAATTGTTTAAAAAAGTAAAAATTGCCTTTATTTACACAAAATTACAAGAAAACGACTCAAATGTATGAAAGATCGTGCATGACCTTATTTAAAAATCTGTCTTTAAGGAACAGATTTCATTTAGGGAAACATTACTTATCTTTATAATTGTAGTTGTAGGAAGACGCCAAAAAAATGTTAAATTTTTGCAATTTTCGAAAAATCATGGTTTTTAACGAATATGAGACCTACACCATTCTCATAAACAGTCTTCTCACTATCCAAAAACAAAATTGAAACAAAAACATTGGAACCATTTTTTTGAAAATGTCCCAGGGAGTTCATGTAAAGTACCCCCCAACATTAAAATATCGGTTTCAAATTTAAAGGGCCGCGACATTGCCAGATCAATTGAGGAATATCAATTTTGAAGAAAATTGGCTGATCGGGTTAGGCGCTATCATTGTTCATTGGACCTTTGGACGGACGTTTTGCCGTCAACTGAGTTTTCGGTATCAAGAACCAACAAAACATGGATTCTACACCATGTATTAGAAGATTTTTGCCCCTAAATTTAGCAACTGGATTTATTCATTTATTCGTCACCAAGGCCCTTCAATAACAGCTTTTAGGCCGAAAATTTGCCATTTTTCTCGCAACATTACATAACTTTCTTTCTATTCCATAAGCTGTAGAAAATAAGAATGTGTTGTAATGTGCCGAAAAGAACCTGGAAAATTTATATACTCAGACCTGGAAAACTGGGAAAATTCCTTGAATTTCAAAAAGCCAGATCAGTGGCTACCCTGGAAGGATATCTTTTGTTTTTTGAGGATACTTTATATGAAGCCTCAACATTTACAAATTTTTCTCTAAAAATCTGTTCCAAATTTGTTTATAAAACTTTGTCCTTGGATAGCAAAAAGGAACTTAAGAGAATGGTGTAGATCTCATGTTCATTCAAATCCCTGATTTTTCAAAAAGTACAAGACATACGTGTGTGTGGCCAACACTAGCACCATAACCGTTCAGGTATCATTTTCTCCAAAATGATATTCCGTGATCGTTCTGAATGAACTCGAGACTTTAAGAGTTTCAAATGGATATTTTAATTGTTGAGGCTACATACTTGACATGAAGTCTCAAAAACATTAAAATTTTTTTTTTTTAAAAGGCTCAAAATTTTTTGATTTAACTTTGTACTTGGATAGTGGAAAGGACTCTTAAGAGAATGGTGCAGGTCTCATGTTTGTTGAAATCCCTGATTTTCAAAAATAGCAAAAGCGCAATTTTTTGGGGGCATCTTCCTGCAACTACAATATTGAAGTTGGAAATGTTTTTCCATAATGAAATCTGTTCCTTAAAGTCATCTTCAAGTAATTTCATGTTCAATTTTTTGAAAATGTGAGTTTTTGTGTAATTTTGCACGAAATATAGGCAATTAAAATTTTTTTAAACCTTTTATTTTCTAAAAACACACTACCATTTCCCCCCTCATCTATAATAAGGGATATTAAAAAATATAGTTCTATTTACAATGAACTCTCTGCTTTTTTTAATATTAAAAAAAGTTAGCATTTCAAAACTACAAAATTGAAAAGTGGGAGCTTTGTGTGAAACTGTTAGTTGTTAAAAATCAGTTCTTTAAAAAAGGTCATGTACAATCTTTTGAAAAAGTGAGTGGATTTTGTGCAATTTGTGTCTGAAATTTATGCAATTTCTAAAAATATTATTTTCTCAAAAACTGCTTTAAATTTTTTTTTAATTTTCAAAATGTTTCAAATCTACAAAATTGTAAACCGCGTTAACAAAGTGTTACAAAATCAGCTCTTTAAGAAAGGTCAAGTACTTTTTTTTAACGAGCACATTTTGTGTAATTTGTGTATGAAGTTTGTGAAATTTCTAAACTTTTTACTCAAAAATCGCACCAAGTTTTTCCATTAAACCTTCTTCTTGTCTGTAACAACGGACGATAAAAAATATGAAGCTAGTCCCATTTTTGACGAATTCTTTGTATGCTCAAAATTTTTCAAAAATGCATGTTGGTAACATTGGGTTGAGTTCAGATCTTACCATCCTTCTGTAGCGTAATGGTATGGCTAACTGCGAATTAACTTGCTGGATCTGAATTTGAGTTTCATTGCGGAAAATAATTTTTGCTGACTGAAAACACTCTTGCATGTTTAAGTAGTATAATATTACGGAGCACTTAGAAATAATGCAAGAAAGTATTTGCTGTTGTAGCACCACTACTTTTTCTTAATGAAATATATTCTTTAAAAACAGATGGTGAAATAGTCATTTTCAATTTTTAGACAATATGACTATTTTTCATGTAATATTGTGTGAAATAAAGGCAATTTTTATTCTATATTTTCAACAAAGAAAAAGACTGCAGATTTTTTCTGTAAATTTTCCTTGTATGTAGCAGACAACGGTAAAAAGAAGTACTGCCAGCGAACTGCGTATTTTCAAAATTTACAAAACCTTAACATTAAAAAGTACAATATTGATGATAGAGAAGTTCTGTCTTGCTACTTGAGTACGTACTTCCTTGCTTTATTTCTAAATTTGCAATTTTCGAAAATTCGGGTAATTTCTGGGAAATTAGACCTACACTATTCTTTTGAGCATTCCTTGTTCTATCCATGGAAAAAATTCAGAGCAGTTTTTGAGAAAGGTTTTTCTTTTGTAAATTACATAAATTTCAATCACAAATTTCGCAAAAACTACTCTTCTTTGAAAAATTGTATATGATCTTTTTTAAAGAACTGTTTTAGAACAGATTTTGTTTAATCTCAATCTTCTGTTTTTTTAATTTTTAAATGTTAAAAGTTTTCAATTCACGAAAATACAGAGTTAATCGAAAATGAGACTATCACCAATTTTTTTTCCGTTCTTTGATGCACTGAGGAGCAAATTTGAAGAACACATTTGGAGCCAAATTTGAACAAAAAAAAAAAAAAAAAATCATAAAACTAAAAATTGCCTATACTTTATACAAAATTACATGAAACAATTCATATTTTCGAAAAAATTGTACATGACCTTATTTCAAGACCTGTCTTTAATAAACAGATTTCATTAAGGCTTTTTTCTTCAATTTTGTAATTGTAGAAATATGCCGATAAGAATGTTTAACTTTTGCAATTTTCGAAATTTATTTATTTATTTATTTATTTTACGTCAAAAAAACAGTTAAAAACTGCGTATGACGTGCTATGGGGAAAAGTGAATTGTGTGCACATTTTCAAAATTCTGTGATCCCTACACTAAGTCATATACTACTTAAATTTTGAATTTTGAAATTTGAAAGGGAGAAAAGAAAACAAAAAAACTCCCATGTAATAAAATCTATTTTCAAGGATAAATAAGCAATAAATTTTGAATTTTGAAAGGGAGAAAAAAAAATAAAAAAACTCCCATGTAATAAAATCTATTATCAAGGATAAATAAGCAATAAATTTTGGCTCTTATTACTTCCTGCCGCGACAACATGGAAACGATAATTTGAATAATTGTATTTCCCACTGAATTCTAGAAGACGTGCACAGAAAATGAAGTTACATTTATGTCCAGAAGCAAAACAAGGGGCCATCTCAGCATTTGCTCAATGGATCAGGGAAACTGGACGAAAAACCTGATCGAGATGGGGGTCATTGACCCGGAAGCTGTGTTACAATAGTTGTTACAGGTTGTTTATACTCATTTATACAGTCCAAATGGTAATTAATGCATTATGTATCATTGTTAAAATTAATGTTACTTTTCTTGTGATGCTCAGTATAGTCTCTAATTGTATAGAAACAGTTATGCAGCAGAAACGATTTCACTTGTGATTTAAACTTTTCTATTGAATTTAATCGTTTAATGTCATCTGGCAAAGTGTTGTAAAATAATGTACATGTATTGTATGTGAATTTTTTGTAATGAGCTGTTGATACTGTCACCTGATGAATATGATTTCTACGTCGAGTGTTATAGTAATAGACTTCGGCATTTTCTGAAAATATATTCCCGCCCTTAAGCAAGTCATTTTTTACAAAAACCACTGATTCATAAATAAAAAGACACGGTAATGGTAGAATTCCTAGATTAATGAAGAGAGGCTTACATGAATCACGTGGGTGGGATTTGGTTATTATTCGTACAATTCGTTTTTGTAATCTAAAAGTCTGGGAGCTATAAGATGTATTTCCCCAGAATATTATGCCATATCTCAGGCGGGAATGAACATTCGCGAAGTATACACAACGAGCAGTATGAAGGCTGACTGAATTTGCAAGAATTCTGAACGCGTAGCAGAGATTGCAGATTTCAATTAAAATTAAACCTGCACCATTCTCTTAAGTCCCTATCCAAGGACAGAGTATAAAAAATAAATTTGGGGCCATTTTTGGAAAATTTAGAAAATGTTGAGTCATATAAGGTTCCCCCAAAATCAAAATATCCATTTCAGGTGCAGAGGGTCTCAAGTGTACTCAAATCGTTCACAGACTATCAGTTTGGGAGAAAATCATCTGAACTGTTCAGACGCTAGCATCAGATGGATCATTCCAGCAACATTGCACTGACATTCTTTGTTCACGTTTTTGATTTTACAGTATGAAAGACCCACAAAACTTGATTCTGACTACACATGTTAGAGGAGGTAATTTACTATAGGAACAAGGTACTTTCTCGTTACCAGGGTTTGACGATAAAGGTTTTTCTGTCAAAAATTCATTTTCTGGCTCACGATTACAATACTTTCTCTTCTTATGAAGTAAGGGCGAGAATTCTGAAGAACAGCTCTGAATTTTTTCTTCAAATTTCTTTTCTCATATAGAGCAAAGGACTCTTGAAAAGGCAGAGGTGTAATTTTCATTGAAGTATCTAAATTTTTGAAAATTGCAATAAATTTCAGAAATAATGCAACAAAGTGTGTGCTGTTGTAGCCCCTAGTTTTCGCAATGATTCTGTTCTCCAAAGACAGATCTTAAAATAAGGGCTAGAGCAATTTTTTGAAAATATGAGCAGTTTTGCTTTAATTTTGAATGAAATTAGGCAATTTTAAAAACAAATATTTTCTCAATAGTTCCTTAAATTTTTTCTTCAATAGAGCGAAATACTCTTGTAAAAATGGTGCAGGTCTCATTTTCAGTGAGCTCTGTATTTTCAAAGATTGCAAAAGTTTAAAATTGCAAAACTACAACAATAATTATAGAGATTTTCTTTCATAGTAAAGTCAGTTCTTTAAAACTAGATCTTGAAATAATGCCAATAAAAATCTCTGAACATAAGACAACCCCCTATTTTTGAAGAGGCTTCCTGAAAAATTTTGAAATTTTTTACTAATTCTTACTATTTAGTCAAAATGAAATTGCAAGCTGTCTTATTTATTAGAAAATTGCCTTGTTGATGAGAATGTTAAGACCTATTCCTGGACTATCATTTTCTTGTTCCTTAAAATCATAATCATAGTTTTTTTCACTACCTTCATCATCTTCACACATATCAGTGTTTTGTTCTTTTTGGTCCTCCTTCCAAGCTGTGACATCTAACTTTTTAGGCCCCTCTGAAAGTTTTGTGGTGTAAATTGGCGTTGTACATGATCTTTAGTCAGACGCCTGAGAACATTCCCTTTTGTGTCGCCAGATTTTCTCTCCGTTCCACACTTGTTGATGGCCTTGTGTTTCTTCAACTGTTCAAAACGCAGATTTGCATTTGTTGGGTGTTGAACCGAGAATCCGCGCGGCCTCATTGAAGTCTCATTGTGTAACAAAATCTCAGCATTCATTTTCACATTGTTTCATTTGATACAATTTTCTAAAGTGTCAAGAAGGTTGTGTAATATGATTAGCTGTGAGGCGGATGGTGTAGGTAATGTGGACGGTGGGCTAAACCTAAGAACTTCAGTTCAGATCTCAGTGTGGGAAGAAAGAAAAAAGAAAGAAAGAAAAAGAAAGGGAGAAAAAATGCTGGTTGCTAACACTTTAGTAAGTTCAAGTAGTATTTCAATACTGCATAGCTGTTACGAATAATGTGTTCTGTTATAGCTGTGTTAAAACACTAGTTTTTGTTAAACTCGTGATCATTTATCTACCTGTGTTGAAATATCTTGCCCCAAACATAGAGGACAGACTAGTCAACCTCATTGAGCACACAAATTCCTCAGTAAAATATCAGAAACGCTTCCAAAAGCAATCAGCATCAGTACACATCAGTGCAATCTACCCTAATCTCATAGTTTAAATGTATTTGGCCTCTTGGTTTACATAGACATTTATATATATAATGTCTAGCAAATAATGATTAATAAACTTTTTGGGAAGATATTTTAAATAGAAAATGATTTATATATTTTTAAGTGATACCACTTTATATATAAATATAAAAATCATTTCGGGACTTAAGTTTTACCTCATCGTCAGGCTACATTACAAAGAAGAAAACTACTACAAATTTTAAAAAGAACATAAAATTAGGAGTTACAGAGACAAATGAATCAATATTAATGAAAATGACCATTGTAGAATTCACGACTGTTAATAAAATGTGGGATACGGATCATAGGATCGGTCAATAAAACACATTAGTTTGCCAACGTTTTGAAATATGTAATTTCTTCCTCTGGGCTTACTATTATACAAAATGGTCAAACTTCATGTCTGCCTACAGACCAACTTCAACATGGAGTTGCTAAAACACACATCCATTGTAAGCCAAGTCCAATCAACCATTGTTTCATTCACTTACTTTCAGGCCGTGGCCCTGATCAGACTTTAATAATGTGTTTTATTAATTGACCAATCCCGTGATCCATATCCCACAATTAATGAAAACATTATTATAACGAAAGACAGCACTCAATATAAACTAACACAGACCCACCGTTATAGACAAGAATAGAACATACAAAATCAATCCACCCTAACTACACCATTTTTGCTTATGAGTAAAGCTCTATTTAATTCTTCACTGTATAAATAACTATAAACTATGTAAAAACTGCACATTTTTTAACTTTCTCCATTTTAACTTCTCTCTTCTTTGCAGTTGTGTGCATTGGGAATGCTTCAGTCTCCTAAGCTGGAATTTGATACTGACTGTGTGCGAATGCTTGAAGAGCTGTATGAAGATCATGGTGACACACTTGCTTTGCAGTATGGTGGTTCTCAGTTGGTGCATCGAATTAAAACGTACCGTAAAACTGCTCCCTGGACATCTCAAGGAAATGATATAATGCAAACACTGAGTCGTTATTATAGCAACACTTTTTCAGGTATAATTTCTTCTAAATAGATTGTGTAGGACATGATTTCTCACAGAGATATTTCTGAGATATTTCAAATCAATGAGGCAAAAATTGTAATGGAAATATTTTCCCCGCAAATAACATTTCTAGTGAATTAGTTTGTTGGGAAGTGACTGTATGTGTAAAAATTATTTATCTTGTTTACATAATATTGGAAGACTGCATTGTGTCAATTCTTGATTCTGAAAATCAGATTTGCCACTAAAATTACATAATAATTTGTTATGCCACAAACACCTGTTTGTATTACATGCAACATTGGAGGAGGAGTAAACTGACAAATAGTGTCCAGAAGCAAACAAAGGGCCATCTTAGGAATTACTCTAAGAATCATCGACTTGTGGATGAAAGCCAGCATTGAGATGCTGGTCTTGCATCCAGTAGGAGTTACTTTTTTCTAATAAATACATATTTAAACTATACACTGTAATTAAAAATGATATTATGTTAGAAAAAAAATTAATTTAGAAAAGAATCGGTAATAATGAGGTGTTAATGCAAAGTAACGAGTTTAAAACAAGTGTTTGTAGTTAGATATAACAAAATAAAATTTTTAAAAATTGAAAATTGTTAAATGCATGCCAGTTAAAAAAAAAAAGATGGAACAGAAAATATTTTTTGAAAAGCATTTACAGGACCAGCTGCAATAAATATTTGAATTTCATAAAAATTTAACATTGGATCATTACATTTTAATCTTTCTCAAAGTTCGTTTAATGTATTTTTTATTTGTATTCTACTTTTTTGCTTGCAGTTGCTGTTATTGCTTTAGTTAATGGGTGTTATTTTACAGATGCGGAGAAACAACATACGATAAACCTCTTTCTTGGCCTCTTCATTCCTGAAGAAAATAAACCTCCTATATGGGAACTTATGACCGACTACTATCTACATCATTCTCTGGCCCTCGGAATTAAAAAATACAGAAGGTGAATGCTCTTAATATTCTTCTGGAATATACTAGTGATATCATTTGATGTGCCTGATGTGTTATTTTTATCATGCCATTTAAGCATGCATTTAAGAATTTCTGAGATGTCATTTTTATCATCAGAGAAAGCTCAATCTTTTATACCCTTGCTCTATTGCATATTCATCACATCAGATGTATTGAATAATATGTTCCTTCAAATTTCAAGTGATATTTTGGTTCTTGTATTTATTATTGAATCTAGTTAGAATATTATAATTTAAATTGATGTCTATAATATAGGTATCTGAAATAAATTAATTTTGTATGTTATGTTCAAATATATTTTTAAGTTACTGAAATAAACAAATTAATTTACCTAAAAGTGTAAAAATTGAAAGGAGAAAGGGACCTCGTACGCAATTGATATACTTGTTGTCTCTAGTTAAAGACCATAATTGTAGATTACAATGAAGGGGATGTAGGTTTTGGGGAGTGAAAGAAAGGTCTAATGAAACTTAATTAATTTGTCTTACAAAAATCTCATTCTGCCATAAGAACCTTTTTTCACTTGTCCAGTTGCACCCAATAAATGTTTCATACCTCTATTCTTCAGTCTATTCCACTTCTCTTTTTTGCTTACTCTTTATGTCTTCATGCTCCCTCCTTCTTCCCTTGTTCTCTCTTCTTCCTTTGCACTCTGTACACTCTCTCTCTGTCTCACTCTCCCACCCTCGGCTTTCTCTCCCATCCTCCCTGTCCCTCCCTCCCTCCCTCCCTCCCTCGTCTCCCTCCCTCCATCCCTGCTGCTCTCCCTCCCTCTCTCCCACCATCCCTTTCTTCCTCTTCCTCCTCTCCTACTCTGATCCACCTATTCTCCTCCTTTATCTCTTCCTCCTATCTCCATCTGTCCCTTCCTTCTCCCTCTTCCTTCCTTTTACTCTTTCTACTTCTCTCCCTTCTCTCCATTTCCCTTTCCTTGGTGCTTACCCATTCACCTGCCAACCCATGCACTTGGATCATACACATTGTTTTAAAATCTTCCTCTTTCTGGTTCCAGAACCCCACAGAGTCAGTGGTGGGATCAAGAAGTCTTGGAATTTCTTCCTCGAGCTTACAATGAAATTAAAAAAAACTGCAAAGCAATAATACCAGTGTCACGTAATGATGAAATGATTGATGCATATATGGACTATCACAGACCTTACGAATTTAGTGTTCTTAGCGACATGTATGCATATAAAATTAGTCATTCTGTCAGGTAAGTTCTCAATGAAATAGGAAGTCTTAATTTTTTTCTTTTTGATAACAAATAGGATAACAAGATGAGTTTTGTGTTCTCACCGATTTTCTTCAAACTTATCCTATGTGCCTTTCATAAATCAGGAATGGGTGACATCCTCAATTTTGATTTTCTCTGTTGATATTAATTGGTCACATGAATAACATGATAATTGTAATTCCTTATAATGGGTTGGAATCCATGAATGATAATTTTGGATATGCAAGATTGGATATACAAGTTGAAAAATTAAAAGGGAAAGTAATAATTTGAGTAGAGTTACTTCCGCCAACTGTACTTTTGGAATGATTTTAACCTTACAGTAGTAGTGCCATATTTTGAAAAGTCAAAAGTCATGGCAGACCGACAGTTTGCACGTAGCCTAAAGTGAAGAAAGGCAAAGTAGATTAGTCGGATAAGCCTAGGTATGAAAGGAACCTATTAGAAAAGACTGAAATGTTACAATGTTTTAAAAAGTAAATAATAATGGAAGACCAATTTTGTACTTCTTCCATCTTCCTCCGCCATGAAACAAATCACAAGTAACATGGGCTGTATTCTAGTATGGCGTAAGAGCAATAGCAACTTGTACGTAATGAATTTTGTGAGCTTCTGGTGAACAAATGTTACATGGTAGTAAATTTAGTTACATTGCTTCATAAAATATGGTGTTTTTACTTTCTTGTCTGATTCTGTGTAGTATAGAGAAGGTATCAAAAAAATGCATGCAATGAAGCCATGCATGATATCAGGCCATAACATACCTAACACTGAAACACGTTGGGATGATTTTGAATTTCTGAATTTATTAGAAAAAATCCTTAAATCTAAACGTAACCTATTTTGACATTAAATTTACATTCATTACATTACACTACATTACATTAATTTATTTTTACATTGACCCCGGGAGGGCATATGCGCAAGGCACACAATGTTCTTGCCTGACAAGGGATGCAAGGGACTTTCACTTTCGACTAATAACCTTTCGCAGGCCACAATAAATGGCACCAGGGGCTGCCGGTTGGACAACCCTGTTCTAGACTATGTAGGAACAACATAGTTATGTCTTTATTTGGAAAGACCTGGCCTGTAAAAGAATAGGGTTCTCAAAATCCGTGTTTTGTGGTGTCATTCGTACCCATAAATTTGTTCTTCGCAAAACATCTATCCCTCTGCCCGCCCTTTGAATTTGAAATGGATATTTTGGACAGTTAGAGTATTATGTGAAATGAATATTTTGGGATTTTGGAGTGTACCTTAAATAAAGCCTCTTGGAAATTTTCAATATTTTCTCAAAAATTGCTCTATTAAAAATTTTCTTTCTGCTTGAATAGAGTAAAGTACAGTTATAACAATGCCGCAAGTCCAATTTTCATTGAAACCTCTAAAAGTTTTAAAATTATAAAAGCCAAAAAAATGTTTCCACCCCTTCCACGAACTACATTATTGATGATAGAAATTTATTTGTAATTGATTGTGATTTTCAAACTTTGAGTTGTAAAACATGTCTTGAACAATTTTTTAAAAATATGAGTAGTTTTTGCCTAATATTGAATGAAATCATGGCAATTTTAAAGCTAGTGGTGCTACAAGAGCACATACTGTCTTGTGCTATTGGTAATAGTTACATGATATTTTAATCTTGCATCTTCTAAATCACTAATACTTCACCGTCACTTGAAAAATTTCTTGGCTAAAAATAGAATGCCAGAGTTATTGAAAAAAATATATAGCTTTATTTTTTTGAAATATCAAAATTTTAAATGAAAATGGCTTTCTGCTTCTCCTATAATCTTTCAAGTATTTTGATATAATTTTGTGATTTGTGTAAAATATTACATAGATGTAAATAGAAAATCACATTAGGTCGTGACTAAATTGCTTAAATAATTATTTTTTTAATGTAAAAATTGTTTTAAATTTTCAGTTGTGGAGATGAAAATTTTAATGGGCTACACACACCTGTTTGTAGGTAGATGGACTTAGACTACTGTTAAATATATGTAAAACAGAAAATTACTTTTTATTTAAAATGTAAAAGGGAAGCTGGCAAAAGAAATCAAAAGAGAAACTTTGTGATCTCAAGGAGAAAAGACTGCCTAAATAGCTTTTGTTCATGAAGAAAATCATTCTGACGATTTCATTGTCACAATAGGTGGAACAAGCTTTTGTTGCGTTTTTCAGTAATAAACTATTCTGAGAAATTTTTGTAAAGATTTTCAGCTTTCGGTGGATACAGTATTTGGTATTTTTTCTCAATATTTGAGAAAGATCCAGATGCAATTTCCTGTAATGTTCGTGCTGGCTGATTGGTAAACTTGACAGTACTGCTATTGGGGGTTCATCCATGCTGAGCTGGTCTCGGCGGACGAGTCAGATGAAGGGTTGTCTCACAACGTCCCGTTAAACAGATACCTCACTTATCCTAATTTCCAGACTCTGCTGTTTCCATTTCCTACCCCTCCCCCACCTGCGGCACTGTCGTTAGGATGGTATCCCTGTCTAATGTATTATTTCCACTTACTTGTACCACATTACTGGTGTCTTTAATATCAGACCTCTCTTGGTCCCTTGTGGTATTTCGACCCCAATGCTATAAGGTTGCGAGGGCTGGGGTGTTTGCCATTTTCTTTTCTTCCCTTTTTCTCTTATTAAATTCTTCTTTCTTCATCTTCTTCTTCTCTCATGCTTTCCTTTCTTGATTTTCCTAACAGGGAAGGGCGGACAAGGCTCTGAGGCGAGAGGGAAGCTGGCTTGTTTAGGGGAAAGTAACCTCAAAAATAAATCTCTGATCCTCCAGGTTCCAATTATTTATTTATGCCGTTATTAGTAGTTTTAAATTGTCTTATTTCTCATATTGATCAGTTTCTTTTTTTGAAACGATTTCATTTTTTAAATTAATATTAACCAAATATGAATTATTATAATACTACTACATTGTTACAAGTAGATATTGTGGTAATAATTGAATTTAAATTTATTTAAACTATTGCTAGAATGATTCGGTTGCTGGAAACAACTCATTGTTTTCCTGTTCTCATGTTTCAGTAGGGTTGATTTCTTTCCAAACATATATATAAATGAAGACATAGCACACACAGTTGATTACCCACCAATGAGTTATGCTTCTAAAATAGTATTTAAAAATAGGACTAGCTAGTATTTAATTTAAAAATTTGTATATTTCAAAGCTATCCATGGAAATTGTATAAATCTGTTAACAGGCTTTGAAAATATGGATGATTTCCTTCAAAAAACAAATACCAAGTGATTTTTAAAAGTTATCCATGGATAGAGGAAAGGACATTGGAAAAAAAGGGTGCAGGTCTAATTTTTGTTGAATTCTGAATTTTCAAAAATTGCAAAGTTAGAAATAATGCAAGAAAGTATATGCTGCTGTATTAGCACTATTTCATTGCCAAAATTGATAAAAACCTTGTGAAACTCGAATCTTGTAAATGATAAACTGATGGGATTGTGATGTTGCAGTTACATTTAACTCAAATTTGGTTGAGTGAATTTCACCAGTGTTGCATGATAAAGTTGTTTTTATTGATTTATTGTGTAATGCTTTGTAATTATGGAATTTGATCACAGATTTTGGAGAAAATGAATTATTGTCATGTTTTATTATGAAAAAACTGGTTTCTTGCATTTCCTGACAATTTGCCTGGGCAATAGGATGTCGTTAATTGATTCTTGATTTTCTTCTATTACAGGGACTTCATGCCCCACTGCACTACAAATTTCAGCCCTTTCACTGTGCGAGCTCGTCCTGGGCGTAGAAGAGAGGAAACCTCTGCTAAGGGAGGAGCAATGAAAAACCCTTCTCTGACTGGACAGAGTTCTACAAGTTCAACAACTTCTAGTGCTAGGTAGGTGTATTGATTGAGAATTTCAAGCCACAGATACAGAGGGTCTGCCAGTGAGAGATCTAATCACAGTACACGTGTTTATACAGTAGTGCAGCTCCGTGTCAAATGCCTTATGATGACATGTTGGTCAGCGACTCTAGCGATCCACACAGTGATCAAGGAATAAATAATAGCAAATCAAAGCAAATAAATCAAACAATGAATTATGATTTATAAGCAATGAATGTCCATAAAATATGTGTGCTGAATAGTTTCTTTAAATGAGAAACATTTAAACTAGTAGAATTCTAGTCTTCTTGATGTAAGTAACATAGTAATGTTAAATACATTATTGTCTGATAGTTATTAAATTAGTTCGAAATTCAGTGTACTTGATAATGGTAATGTACATACCATAACAGAAGAGTTCGTAATGAACATAAAGGTTCGAATATCAAACCAAAAACAACAGTAAAATATTTGAAAGGTCAAAGGTTTAAAATTGGAAAGGTTCAATGCCGCATAGTTGCAGGGGCATACAATCTAATGTCTGAATTTTTAAATACAACAGTGTCGTTGTCTGGCTAAAGGTCATTAATTTTCAAAAAATATTAGATTCTGATGTTAAATTTAGATAAAATTACATAACTTTATCTAAACTTCATATATTCTAGTACAGGAGAAAGTGAAACTAAGAAGATTGCAATAGGAATAGGTTGACATAGTGAATTGATTTATCTGTACTTGTACGTATTTCATACAACCCAAATTCACCTTTTAGGAGGGATGTAAACATCATTTTATCACCTGCTCTTTGTGTTTTGTAAAAAATTCTCTTGTAAAAAATTTTCTTGCCAGTATTTTTTACAAGCCTGAAACCATTATTTTAGAATATTTCTTTTCTAGTTCAAGTCCTGAAAGTGATGATTCGGACGATGATGAAAACAAAACGGACTCCCAGTTGTCTCCCTCTAAAGACAGTTCATCTGGAAATGTGACATTTGAAGCATTATTTCCACCCATGAGACAGGTGTATGGAAGTGAAGTGGGTATTCCAAAGAAGAGTGATTTGAATATCTATCGGAAGTAAGTGAAATAACAGTTAGATGAAGATTCTTTGAAAGAAAGTAAATTTATTTATAATACATTGTTGCCAGCAATACTGTTTCATTTGGTGTGAGGAGCAAGTTGATAATCCAATGTGCAAGGATTTTGGGAAAAAGGAGAAAAAATGTCTTATAATCTGTTGTAAATCGGTTTTAAACACTACAATTTAATTGATCATCAGTTTATGCTCTGTCAGAATAATAAAATCTTAATTTTCACTTGTAAATTTTGGTTATCAAATTTTTCATTGCTGATTTCAGAAGTTTATAAACATATGATAACATAATATGACAACTTAGCGTTTCATTCAGAAAAGGCAATTAAAAGTCTACTACGTGTACATTTTTGAAGTTATCTCGTATTTTTAAGTAACTTGTGAAAAATATCCTGGCAGAGATCTTCATATACTTCACATGAATTTGATTTATGATTGATACATTACAAAGATACTTCTTGTGGTATTGGATGAACAACTTTGTCTCTTTTGAGCAATATTTAAATATTAAGTGCCAAATTATGAAAGAAAAATATGATCAGAATACAATAGATATTCATGTCTCAGAGAAGATTTCAGCTTTGAACATTGTCAATGTGCTCATGTAGTGTCAATATTGTTAGAGAGGGGTAGAATACATGTTTGTATCTCTATAATCAAATGTCACTTATGAAGCTTTTTGGGTGTTCTTGATTCATGTCCTTTGTGTAATATTATCATCAAAGAAAATTAATTTTATACCTTATGTTGTTATATATTCCCTCACACAAAATATTTATTTTCTGCTCTAGGTTTGTCTTAGTGGGCAGGAATGCTGTGAAGAACTCTGTGAATCCGAGTTTGGTGAAAGCCATGCAACTTGCTCAGCAAAGTACATTTTCATGTGGTACATCTTTGCAAGTGCCTTCTCCAAAAGTTAATAAAAATGCTGAGAATGTTTATAAGAAATTTGTAGAACGAAAAGCTTTAGGGGCTTCTGAACCAAATCCTATGGATTTAATGCTGTATTTCAAATATACAGAGAATATTCTTGTCTTATCTAGTGAATGGGATGACTGTTTATAGAATATGATGTTCATGTGTATATATGAAATAATAATAATAATGATAAGAAGAAATTTAGTTTGTTTCTGTGATATTATCTAAGCAAGCTTTTCAATTTTAGGGTAAAAATATAGTCATTAAAAAGTTTAAAAATGATACATGAAACAATTTTTTATTTGTTTGTTCATGACTGCTATGCTTTAAATTTAAGTGGACTATTCATGTTTAGAATATAAACCAGACTGGAAATGAATTCTGTGACAAATCATTGGGGGATCTGATAACTGTACAAAGAAATTAAAAAAATTTTGAGATTTACAAATAATTATTAAGATCATTTTTTACATGCAGAACCTCCATTAAAAATTTCGTATTTGGCTGTGCATGTAAATGACATTTAGCCTCTAAAGTTAGTATTATCATACAACTTTCTCTTATTTTGAATTTGCATTTAAAAATATCTGATACCCTTTCGCTCATACATTTTTATCTAGTTATAAGTGTTTTAATTACATTATGAATTCCTGAACTCATAGGAATTCCTGAATTGGTATGCAGTTGTGGTATTTTAGTGATCTAGTCTAATGTTTCATTCTTTGTAAGTTGAAATTTGTAATGATTATACACCGAGCAGACCATTGTCACTGTGAATCCCTTTCAGAATATTTTGGCCTACAAATATATTTTTAAATGCAGAGTGATTACATTATTGAGCAGAAAGGCACATATTTCAGAACGATTGAAGAGATAATTCATTTTGTTAAATTAATAAATCAGCTGACCAAATCACCACTTTATGACATCAGCTATTACATAATTTTCACTTTTTCTTTCTGTTTCAGATTAATTGAATTTTTTTTTTTTAAACTTCCATTCATCATTCATCTATTTATAGTTAAAATATTGGGAAGGGATTATGGAGCTCAAGAAAATGTGCACAGATGGTACTTCTCCCCCAAAGTCACATACCCCTTTACCGTTCTTTGGCTAAATAAATCAAATCAAGTAAATTAAAAGTAACTTTGGTACCAGTTTCTGCGAGCAGGTCCAAAAGTAAAGCGTGCCATTGAAAAATATTGAATTTTTGTTTTGCTCATAATATTCAATTTCAGCTATGCATTTTTCTCACATGTTTTTCCCTTCAGTCCCCTGAAAAATGTGTAAGCAAATATTTACTGTAAATCTCAACTGTTACAGTTGTTGCAGCACATACAGACAAGCAAGGATAATTTTATACAAGCTTCCCTTGATTACGTCAAAATGAACATACATTTTTTAAATACTTATACTACAATCAAACCTTTTTAAACTAAAAGAAGTGTATAAATTGAAAATCCAGAACTGAAGGCCAATCAATATTTCACCCTATAAATGAATGAAAATAAGGTTACAATTCTATCGCATTTAATCATTTAAATTTTACATCTGAAACGTAATAGATATGTTTGTATGAAGCAAATTCACCATTTGAGCATTTTGTATGCGTGCGTGCACCTTGAGGGTGCGTGCGTGTGTGTGTGTGTGTGGGTGGGTGGGGGGGAGGAGATGTGTAATTTTATGAGGGCAGGGTAAAATCTTCCAAAGACACTGCAGAGCCTGCACTCCACAGTGTGTAGGATTTACAGTTAGCGTGTGCCTACCCACTAAAAACCCCTCCCATTCTTCTGAATCCCTTCCCACGGAACCGCCGTCAGGCATTGCATCACTGGAAGGGTAAATTGGCTTATCGCTCTATGCCAACTGATGTCTGGGGTACTCCTTCAAAATCATTCTTCTACCCAAAGCTTCCTCGGAACTTTTGTGGCATAGAAGTATAAGCTGCTTACCGCACTACAATTCTCTTGGGACACCAGCATCCCAGTGATGATGGTATCAGGAGTCACTACCTCCAGGAGGAGTCAGTGGAGTTCTTCCCTCTCCTCAACAAAGCATGGATAGTGAAAGAACATGTGCTCCACATCTTCAACCAATGGATTACAGGATGAGTATGAGAGGTTATCGTCCAACTGGAAACAGAGTTGGTATCCATGGTGGCACCCGTGCCCCGTTAACAACTGGGTCAAATAATAATCCATAACTCTGTGTTTCCTGTGGGACCACTTCGTTATGTCAGGAATAAGACAAAATGTCCATCTACCAGTGGATGATAGAATCCATCACCGTTGTCACTAAGCCAGGCTTGCACAAGGGCCCCAGTGACATGTCCCACAATGGCGGTAGCAACCCTTCCGCACCCCACCGCTTCTAGTGAAAGACTTTCACTTCTGGGGCAAGGTGACTGTTGCCCGAGCCCTCGGTGGGAGGAAAGCCCTGAGGCTCTTAAGTCGGAAATTTGTTGAATCATGTTGAATTTGACAACTAAAGACTTGATGTAACAGCTGTTGTTTCTGGAGAGGGAAGGTTTCGTTTTATATACTATTATTTCAGATTAAATTGCTCAACAACTCCCACAAATTTTATGTTCAATCTTTGTGTTGCAACTGATTCGAAATTATTTGTAATTTAAAAAACAAGAACAGAATGTTTAACGATCTATCATTGTTAATAATTATACGCACTTCATTCATTAAATTCTGGTTGTAATACACTTGACCATACTTTTGTAAATGTTTCAATGCTGGTAATTTTATTTATATAAGGAAGAAAATATAAACATTTGGCAAGAGCATTCATGCCACTGCCACTCGCATTGTCTACAGTAGATGCGAGAGTGTCATTCGGCCTCTGGACATGTTTTTCTGTAAGTTCATGTGGGAGAAAAATTGCTCACAGATATAAGTGGAACCGAACATTGACAATACCCGTGCAGTTGTGACGATTCCCAACTACCCGATTTTGTCTGGGACCTGCCACAGTTTGCACCTTCAGTTGAACCTCCCAACTGACTATTTCTGAAAGAAAAATCTTAAGAGCAGAAAAGTGAAGGGACAGCCCAGCCATCAGGGATTATGCCAACTTTCCTGGTTCTCGTCCTCTTTCCAGCGCCCCAAGAAGGGGCTCAAATGGGGCGCCCCTTCTTGGCACAACAAGCGCCATTTTTTAAAGATCAAATTTTTTTTTAACCAATTTCATTTTATGCAAAATTATCTATCTATTAAATTTTGTAATTTTGCAATTTTCAAAAATTCTGCGTTACATGAAAATGACCAATTGAGGTTGCTCAGGGCATCAACTGAGGCCACTGCAGTGGCTCTGACCTGGAGGTCCTAGTGTTAGGAGTTCCAAAAGTTGTGGGATTTTTAACATTATCAAGACAGCAAGGTCAAGTTCAGCCACTGTCTGGAGGAGAATTCTAGCAGCCTGCTCTGATCAGTAGTTTTCCATGGTTTCTTGGATCAACATCTGGCGAATGCTGGAGCAGTATCCTAAAAAAGGGGCCACAGACTGCACATCGTCTTTCCTTTCTTTTCTTTGTCCTATCCCCAACCTTCACACGCACACAACATGCACTACATTACCAAACATGTCGGTAGCTTAGAGCTTGTCCTGGCTTGGGCGGGGCCCCGCTGGTTGGGGATTTGGTGAATTTCAAACGATAATCACTTAACAGTAGTGGCCAGTGCTGAAATCCAACTATGTGCTGTTAGTAGTGAAATATAGTCCTGAAATCAGGATCTAGATACTCCAATTCTGATAGAAAACATAATTCCAATCTTCTCCGACTGTGCAGAAGAAACATGCAATTTAAAAATTGGAGCCCTTTGAGGATCACTGTTTAATTCAATTTTGGATGTATAAAATGCGTAGGTGGCATTTTCATCTAAGATGTCATAGAATATTTTGTACCTACTTGCATCTGCTATTGGATAGTGTCATTATATTTGGGAATAGATGGTGAAGAATTCATTCTTCATTTATGTTGGAAAGATTCCAATCCCTGACTCCTATTTGAAAAAGAATTCAAGAATTTTTCTGTTCGCAAACTTTGAGCTTTAGAACTGGTAACAAAATCGTTTTATGAAAAACAAAGGTCATTTATTTGTTGTGTACTTTTGCTAGTTTTATTTGCATAGTTTACAAACAAAAATTTTACAAATCCATTTTCAGAATATGGGCTCTGGTCAGATGAGCAAACCGTCAAGTGTATAAACACACACATGGCACAGCTGATGCACTCTGAAAACTCCCTTCACTTAACCACTGTCCCATCTGCAGACTATTCTTTGGTGAATTCATGAAAAAATTTGTCACATGCCGCTACAGCAATAATAAGGAAATAATCTTTATTAAATATTCGGTTGACATGTATTTTGTTGCAGAATATTGTACTTTGTGAACATAAAAAAATTGAAAAGTAGTTCCGTCTTTGCTGGGGTCGTTGGGGGTCTTCATTTGGGTCTCTTGACATGGGGGAGGAGAGGGTATCGCAGTGCCATGCAACGGATGCTATGCACCTGACCCTTATTTTATCAATATTACTTGAGGTCAAATACATCTCTCATATTTGTTTTACAAAGCAGTATCTATTGCTTTATAAGACAATTAGAAACAAGTGACATCCAATATTTTCATTAATATTTATTTTAGTTTAAAACCATGAATAACTTCACAACGTTTCATGAATGCGTGCTCCCAAAATCAGGTGAATGTGTTTAAAATCTCAAAAGACAGAATATGAAATTTTTCATAGATAAATATTGTTTAAAAACCATTAAAACCATCTTTGATTTTTAAATGATTTTTACTTTCTCGCCTTCGAGTTCTTAATAAGAAGGGAAAGTAATGTAATCGCGCATCGGAAAACCGAATTTTTGCCAGAAAAACTTATAGCTGGGCTCTGGTAACGAAAAAGTGGATAAATCCTGTTGCTAAATTGCGGGGGGGGGGGGGATCCTCGCAGTCGTGGTGTAGCCAACATCCGTGTTATTTGCTTCTTGATACCGCAAAATCGATTGACGGCAAAACGTTCGTCTGTGGTCAACGCTAGCGCCTAAACCGTTCAGCTGATTTCCTTCAAAATTGATATTCCCCTATCGTTCTGGTTGATGCCACGGCTCCTGGAATTTGAAATCGATATTTAAATTTTGGGGGGTACTTTACATGAAGCCCCTAGGACATTTTCCAATTTTTAAAAAAAATGGCTAAATATTTTGATTAAATTTTGTTGTTGAATAGTGCGAAGGATGTTTAAGAGAATGGTGGAGGTATAATTTTTGTTGATATCCCCAATTTTTGTAAAAACAATTTCTAAACTACAAAATTGAAGATATTTTCCTTTGCCTCAAACAAAGTGGGTTGTACAAAATTAAACTTTAAATAAGGTCATGTGCAATTTTTTGAGAAAAAAACGAGTAATTTTTGCGTAATTTGCGCTTGAAATTTACGGATTTTTTTTTTCTGAAAAACCCCTCCAATTTTTTTCTTTAAATTTTCTTCAAATATGTAATAAGATATGGTAAAAAATATGGTAATACATAAACTAGAGGTGTTGTAGAATGGCACAGACTTTCTCGCGCTAGTTAGTTTTCAAATCCTTTTAGTCTCGACGAGCTTCTGAATGGTCTTGATCTCTTCCCAGCTGACATCTTTTGCTGCCGAAAGGACATTCTAAGACGTTTTCTTAATTGTTTTGGCTGCCAAATGCTAGAACTCAAACAACTATATGATTGCAACAGAAGTGCCAATTCCCTGTGGCCGAAGTGGCTAGAAGTCTGGTACGGACTCAGCCTTCCAGAGGGAAGAGTCGCTGGTTCGAGTCTCTCTCAGGGATAATTATTTGTCACAATTCTCTGTTGCCATAGAAAACGATAGAGAATTCCAGAAACTTCCAAGTTTCCATGATTCCTTACTCTGTGTCCCACCTATGTTCTCTTCCATTTCTAGGCATTTTTTATTTCACCATTCATATTTTAATTTCTTTACCAGTGTTTTCACTTCTCTATTCACACTCCTGTGGTCCAGATTTTGTGTCAGAAGCCATTTTTCATAAGATCTTTTTCTCTCCTTTATCTTAGTTTCTACTTCATTATTCCACCTTTATTGCATAGGTTTTTCATTATTCTCTTCTCCCAAAGCTTCAAAAGCTGCATCATGTATTTCTGCTATTAGTTTTTCAAACATATCGTCAGTTTTCCCAACAGGTAGTACTCTTTACTTTATTTGCCAATCTTAACTGATATAGAAATTTGATGGACTTGATTTAAAAAGCCAACATCCATGTCATTCAATAATTTTAACTGATATTTAGGGTAAGTTCAACTTTCTGCTTCTTTTTTGTTATAATTGTTTTTTGGAACTTGCTTTCTAAAGGAAAAACTCACTTGTTCCCTTCAGTAAGTAGTGATCAAAGCCACATTCTGCAGCACTAAAAACTCTTACATCCAATGCTTTAGTGCATGATGTCTGTCGCATAATTACATAGTCAATATTAATTTCTGGGTCTTTGTAGGCCGCACCCAGGTATATTTGTGAATATTGTTATGTTCATAGAAACCATTCATAATCTCCGTGTCATAGACGTTACATATCTCAATCCATCTTTTTCCATTTTCATTTATGAAATCTCCTAAGGCACTTTACTGCTGTGTCCTTTACTTTTCTCCCTACTGTAGCGTTCATGTCCCCCATTATTATTTCTTTCTTGTGACATACTGAGTCGAGAAGAGTTGTGAGTTTCTTTTCAGTTATCTTTCAGGTTCTTGTTGGAATCGTCAGTTGCTCCATAAATGGAAATTATTAGCGTAGCACATCCCATTATTTCCAATTCCAACTTCACAGCTTTTTCACTTATTTCTTCCCAGTTTTCAACATTTCTTTTCCATTTTTCATTTATTACTATGAGATGCCTACCTTTGCTCTTATATCTTTGAATACTCCACTATAGAAATGCAAGATGTTTCCTTTAATTTCATTTCCTTGCCACTTTCTCTTAGTTTCAGAGAGAACAGCTATGTCAATTTTAAACTTCTCCAATTGAACAAATACTTCTTTTTCTTTAGTATTTAAGCCCTGCACATTCCAAGTACCAAAATTCAAAGTTCTTTTTCTCACACTATTTCATTTCCATACCTGACCAAGGCTGAGTATTTGAGTGTTTTGCATTTGAAATTTTTTACTGGTATTGGAGAGCAAGTCCAATGCATTTGAACCTCCAGACTGGATGACCAAAGGTTTGGTTATCGAGCTTCCCATGCTCTAGATGGATTACTTCTCTACGACTATCGAGGCTCCTCTCCCCATTCAAAGGCCTATCTAATAAAAGATAAAAAGGAAAGACACCCTAGCTCTCAAAACCTAATAGCATCAGGGTCGAAAAAAACAAGAGTTGGCCAAGAGAGGCCTGATAGAAAAGTTAAAAGATGTCACACCTGAAGAAAGGGTACCTCAGTAGATATGACTGTATCCTTGTGGGGGATCAAATAGATGCTTAGGTCATGGAATAGGGAGTAGGATTAAGATAGGACATTGTGAGACACGGTTGTCTGGCTTCTCTATTTCAGCCTGTCTGGCATGGGTGACCTTACCAGTAGTCATGCCTAAACGAGCAAGCTACACCTGGCATAACCTTCCACGTCATTGAAACATGCAAGCCTCGCCACCCACATGGAGAGTGCTACTTCAAGGACTTCTTAGATCTCCCCAGTGTGTCCCCTTGAGAGGTTTGAGAAGTACTCACCTTATATTGTAAAAGTTATGTAATAATAGTTTCATAGATTAAATTTGTGTATTAGTTATTTCAGAATAGAGTTACAGAATTAATATCTGCAATAGTAAAGTAACAATAGAACTACTTATTTCATAGAATTCATAGAATGTGGAATTTTTAATTATCACTCAACAATATTTGTAAATAAAAGAAGAGATGAAAATTTTGTGTTTATTTATTGAAAAACATTTTCAGACACCAACAAATTATTTTGTGTCAAAACCAAATATATTTTTTCTGTCACAATATGGATAGTCAAAACAGAACAGGGTAATATTTACAGCCATAAATATACAAAAGCACTTATCAACATTCCAATTAATGTTGACTGGATTGTAATGCTGCCGGAACCTTCTGACAGAACACGACACTGATGACGAGGTCGAAGAGGTCGTAATTCACCTAAGCTATCCCTAGTGGCTAAACAAAATTGAAGAGGTTTTTGTGCTTCAGCAGGTATTGGCAATATAGCAGTTCGTTCTATATATGAGAGATCAACTTCAGCCAAAGGCACATTTGATGTGCTTATGCCACTTTCGGACACTGGACGAGCAAGGAGAAGAAAGTCTGCCACATCGGAACGGGTCCAAACATACCATGAGGCGGATATTGACCCATTTTCAAATCTGCAAGTTACAGAACAAATAATATTTTTTAGTTTGAATGACAATGTATCATGTGGTGACACAACTTTAGAGAGACTATAACTAAAGTATAGCATGCAATTTGTGTTGGAAATTGACATTTTTAAGATAACCATTTTGAGAACACAAAAAGACCAGAATTGGATCATTTGTGCTCCATAGTTTCTAACTCTAGGATCTATTCCATACTTTTTATTTGGAGTGTGATAGAATTCTTTTAATAAGATGTATCTAAGGTAGAAACAATTCAACATTAGCACTTGTACTCATTGCAAGTGATGTATAATCCTTGTAGCTTTGTTTAAATATAATAAATTTTGGATTTGCTCCTTCAGTTGAAAGTTGTTTTTAACTTTCCTATAAAATTGAATTTTCACGAGTTATAAGCTTATTCAGAGAGGTCTAAAAATATAAATAGATGAACATATTTTGAGAAAGTTTGTTCTTCCGACGTATCCACAACAAAGAGTGGATTGGAGTAATCTTGTTTGGTCCTTTGGGTGTCCCTTACCTCTGTACTTTCCGGAAGCGAACATCTGGAGCAGGATCATACTCGATTCCATTGTCCTCAGGAATTCCTGTTGAGGGCAGAACCGATATTGGTTTATCACTGCAGGAAAGGCGTGGCTCAGGCACTTCAGGTACTGCTAATCCAGCCAAATGATCAGGTTCTGAGCAGCGGACATTGCTCCATTCGTCAGGCACAGAGCCTTTCTCAGAAAACCAGCGCAAAATAGGACGAATACGACAGTCACACTGCAGAGGATTTCCTACACATACACACATCTTGTAAACATCAAAAGGTGGAATGACAATTTCTCTGAGGAAATTTCTTTATAACTACTGCCCTGACAGGTACAAGTTCAAACTAGAACTTTAATTTGATTTAATAAAAAAAAAAAAAAAAAAAAAAAAAACAGTAAAAGCTGTCTGTGATGTATGGGGGAGAATTTTTTAGAATCAGTGCACATTTTCTTGAGCTCCAGAACCCCTAGTCCATTCTTTCCCTACAACTTTCTTGAATGATGAAGGCCAGCAAAGTATGCTTCGTAATATTTGAATACTAGAAAGTTTTAATTTCGAGTAATAGTAAACTTATTTGCATTGGTAAACAAACTACAGATTTGATTTTATAATATTGACAACAAAATAACAACCCATACCCCAGGCGTTGTTCCTATCACAACTAGTTAAATGTGTGCATAGTAAAACTACATTCATAGGACACTACATACTTTTGCCAGAACAGATTAAAACCCAACTTTTATTACACCTGAACTTTCTAGGCAGCTGGGCCTCTACAATTAAAATCACATTAAACCCAACAAAGCTACTGTAAAAATATTCACTTAAAAATCATATAACCTCCCTCTCTTACTTTAAATAAGGAAGTAGTTAACTGGTGCCCTCAAAACAAAACCATAAATACTCGGGATTATTAATGGATACACAATTCAACTAGAAACAGCACATAAATAACGAAGTAATACAGGCTAAAGCAAAACATCACCAATTAAGTTTAATAATAAATAATAGGTAATAAACACAACCCTAACTATATTCAAACCCATAATCAGATCACACTCATTATACACTTGTCCAACATGGATAAATGCTGCAAGAACAAACACAAAAACTACAGGCCATACAAAACCACATTCTCCACACAATTGAAATGCACCATGGCCAGGGGTGGATCCAGTGGATAATTTTGGAGGGATCCATCATAGATTTCTGTTAAATAATAAACATTTGTTATTATATTATATAGTATTATATTTCTGTAGTGTATATATGATACAATACAATATTATTTTTTAAATAATTACATAATTCTAACAAATAAATATTTAAATCAATTTTGCCAAATAAAGGAAGGTAAAAACGAAAACTCACGGTCTTTTGGAGGGGTCCATACCTCCCCTCCTCCCAGATTCGCCACTGACCATGGTTTATTTCCAACCTCCAGCTTCACAAGAAATTCAATCTCGAAATATTACAAACTACATCACATATCTCCCCACTTATTGTCAGCTGTAACATAACTTTCTTCAAATCACCAGAATACGCATCCCCCCGATTAGGCAGGTCACATTTAACTACTTTAGCATTAAGATAATGAATAATTATAATTACGATTTCGTAAATCTCCTTTCAACTAGGTATCACAAGGTACTTATTTACTTTCTCGCACTTACTTCGTAAGAAGAGATAGTATTGTAATCGTACGCTGGAAAACGGCGGATTTTCGACAAAAACCCTAATTGTCGGGCCCTAATAACGAAAAAGTGGAAAAATCATGTTCATATATATAGTTAATTACTTCCTCTAACAAGTGGAGTAGCCAAAATCCTTGATTTGTGGGCCTTTAATACTGAAAAATCGATTGACCACAAAACGTCCGTCTGTGATCAACGCTAGCGCCTGCACCGTTTGGCCGATTTTCTCCACGATGAAACGATCTCCTTTTCATCATTAATTTTTTCCAAAATTAATATTCCCCGATCGATCTGAACTGCCTCTAGGCTTTGCGAGTTTGAAGCAGATATTTTTTGAGGGTATTTTACAAGAATCCTAAAAAGAATATTTCAAAATTGTCTCAAAATCTTTTATTAAACTTCGTCCTCGGATAGCGTAAAGGTATCCGAGGACAAAGTCTCGTCGGTAGCGTGAAATATAAGCAATTTTAATGTTAAGTAATTATTTTCACAAAAGGCTCCATTTTTTTCTTCAATTATCTCCTTATATGTATCAGAAGTCGGTACAAAATATGGTGCAAGTCCCATTTTCGGAAATCTCTCCACAATTTCGAAAATTGCAAAAAGTTAACATTTCGAAATTGATGATAGAGTGTTTGTTGTCTTAAACAAAATCTGTTCTAAAAAATCAGCTCTTTAAAAAAGGTCACGTAGAATTTTTTGAAAAAAAATTGTTTCACGTAATGTTTGGTTGAAATTAATGTATATTTAAAAAAAACTTTCTCAAAAACTGGTCTTAGTGTTTTTTTCTTTTATTTTTATTTTTTAGGTATTAAACAAGGGATGCTTAAGAAAATGGAGAAGGTCTCATTTTCGTTGAACTCTCTGAATGTTCGAAATTTGCGAATGAAAGATAAATAATCATGTGGTAACGGTATTAATTGAAATCATTGATTGAGCAAAGATTGAAATCATTGCAGGAGGGAAAGCGATTACGACGAGAAGTTACCGTTTTCACTCAGGATGAACGAGGAAATCCTTTTTCTAGCCACCATGAGTTCACCGTTCCTGGTGTGTGGAGTCATTAGTCCAGTAAGTGTAGAATTCTAGCGGCCGGCTGCTCTGATCGGTAGTTTTCCGTGGTTTCTCCGATCAACACCAAGCGAATGCCGGAGCAGTACCTTACCAAACGGGCCATGGACCGCGCGCGATCTGTCCTTCCTCTTCCTTGTCCTATCCTCTCCCCTCACACACACACACTTACACTAACATGCACTACACGACCACATATTCCGGGAGACCGGTCGGGAGCTTAGAGCTTGTCCCGGCGGGGGGGTGCCCCGCTGGTGGGAGAGTCTTGGTTAGGGGGATACCCCACTAACCGACGGTAGGTCGGCGCCTGATCTCGCCATCTAGCGGAGGAAGATCACCGCCATCTCCCGAAAAAAACATGCACTACACTAACGGGACTAATGACCACAATAGTTGACGCGCCCGGAAACACGAAAAAATCAATCAATCAATCTCAAATGCCTAAACGTTAAGTATCTGAGAGACGCAACCATGATCAAGAATCAAATATTCGTGTTCCAAATCTTCTCTAATCTGCAGTTGTGGCGAGCGCTAACCGGCGCTTCCGAGCACGAAACGAGTCCTCACATAGTGACCTTGGCTACAGATGCAGCTCACCTTCAAATTTCGAAAGCGTGACCCGGTCATCAGTGTCATAGTAGCTTTCGCTTGCCAAGGTACAGCGAAGCCGCTCGCTGCAGTGCAAAAGAGAAGTGTTTCGTTATTTTCTCGTGTTAATAGTGTTATAAAAAATGTTTTTCTCGCCAAATACGTTTAACGCTGGTGCTTTAATTTCGCTCTGTGCTTTCAGAATATTATTGATTAGGCACAAAGGTTATTTGATTTATATCTTTTTTCAGATTTAAAAATTTAATTTTTTTTAATATGGTTATTAGTGTGTCAAATATAAAGAATGGACAGTAAACTTAAGTCTCACGTGCATACAAATAGAGGAAAAGTCATTATTGCCAATTTTAATGGATTTTTTAATGCGGAAATTTGTCAGTTTCACTTCAAACCCACTTTTTCGCGAAAATCATTTCACTAGATTCTTAATCCCAATCCCCAAAACGTCAAGATAACACGAACACGCCCAAAGTTTTCGGTTAATTATAATTAATTAAAAATACTCACGCCCCTCCTTCCTTCACCCCGCCACCCTTCCCCTTGGCCAGCAGCCAGTCTTTCAGTCACGTCTTTCAGTTCGAGAACGCGAGCTAGCTTAGGAATAGAACGTGATCAGGACTGTTCCATATCTTCCTTCACACTTCCTGCTCTGACGGAACTATCGTCACATTATTCTTTTCGACTTAGTCCTTAAAGAAAGAAAGGTCGTTCAGAGAGCTCGAAATTCAGAATTAATAGTGACCAAGTGGAAAATCTGTAAGATTTGAAGGAGTATCAAGTGTTTCCCAGCGTATAGACTCATTGTGGTGACACCATCTTCTTCGTAAGTGATTTACTAGTTCAAATACCTCTGGTTATTCCCTTAGAGCGCTTAAGATTACCTTCAAACTTCATAACAGTTCCATTCAGTAGTTGCGGAATTAATTCCACTGGAGTTCCAGACAGCCGATTGCCTGCAACATCCAGCAACTTCAGAGTAAATTTGAGAGCTGCCAGTTCTTTTGTTGGGAGTGTAATTAATCGATTGCTCGCAATTCGTAATTCTGTCAGATTTGGAGGTGGACCAAGCATAGGGCCGGGAAAAACTTTCAGTAGATTACTGGAGATATCCAGGTAACGAAGATTTGTCAGATTTCCCAGTACACCTGCAAGTAAAGGTAAACATTTTAATTGCTCTCATAATTAGACTCATGTTAATGATCATAAGAGTCCGTGAAAAATGGGCTCTGAGATTTTGATTTTATTAATGCAGTGTAAACTTTTTACAATAAAACCCAAGGGACCGAATACTTTCCTTAAACTATTCTCTTTATATGGAGATAGTGTATCAATGTGTAAATGAATGTGTTATAAAATAAGCCAACTACACTCACTAACAAGTCTACGTTGTAAGAATCTTTTCGTTATAAGAAGTTTGTTACAGGGAGTTTACACTACTTCCATTTAATACTTTTGATTCTTTTTTAAATTCTGCAGTTAATAGTCAAGCTTACCTGGTCGAAGCTCTGATAGGAGGTTGCCCGCCAGGGAGAGACGCTCTAAGCGGCGACCGCCCGGAACAAAGTCCGCAGTTAAAACCGGTAGGCGATTATGAGACAAATCCAAATTATTCAGCTTGTAGGGCACCCACGGCGAACTTGGAAGACTGCGTTTCGAAAGTACAAACATGTCGTTGTAGGAAAGATTCAGCTGAAAACAATTTTTGTCGCATCATAAATGTGTGCCATTCGATGAAAAACAATAAACATAATACTTATATCATTATTTATAACTGTTAAAAACCATGATATATCATTGCTATTAATGTTAATGTCAATAATAAATGAACAATTAGATGATTTGATGGGGTACGTAAGGCTTTTATATTTTATTTCTTATCAAAATCAGGGTAATACTCCCATGACTTAAGAGGGACTCGAATCTATAGTTTAAAGTTAGAAGTATTTGAATAGCATTTAACTCCTTGTAACTCCTGGATGAGCAAATCAAAAGTAGAAACTATAATACAACTTTATGGTTAGGAATTGTAGTAGACGTAATAAGCGAAAAGAAGATGAATCATAACCGCCATTTAAATCCAAGCATGCTTCCTGCAGATCTAAAGTAGAAAAGGTGAAAAACAAAATTTCGGTCTTATTATAGATATGGGAGAAAATCAACCACAACAATAAAAATAAATTATATATATTTATTTCATGCCCAAAGTAACTTTCGGGGACAATATTTTCCCATCCTCAGTTGGTCTCTAACAAAAAGGAAAAATTGAAAGATCAACATAAAGAAGAACTTTGATATAAAGGATAAAATTGACAAAAGAAGTGAAATAAATAATATAATAATAAAATTAAAAACTTAAAATAACTTACTGCCTAAGCAACGTGGATCACACCTAAACATGTACAATAAAACAAGATGTAATTCAGAGGTGAACTACTAGGGTGGCCGCCAACTTGTAGAATGGTGGGAAGTGGAAGCCCGCTCAATAGTGGTGGAGGGGGTGACTGGAAGAGAAGAAGGTGTAAGTCATAAAAGATTTAAAATGGACTGCTTTTTAATAATGGAATGTATATTCATGATATAAAATCAGAATAAGAAAGTTCTAACATTGTTTAAATTCCAAAAGTTTATATATATTTTTTAATTGACTAAGTGAAGAAATTTTAAGGTTGTACTTAAGGACAGTTGCGGGGGTAGTCAAGAAAATAAAAAATAAATTCCTTTTTGTTAGAGACCCACTGAGGATGGGAAAATATTGTTCCTGAAAGTTACTTTGGGCAGTAAACCTATATTATTTATTTTTATTGTTGTGGTTGAATATCGCCATATCTATAATGGATTACCATAAGATCTCGGTTACCACCACGGAATTTCTGTCTTGGTAAATAGGGTCGCAAATTAATTCAGAGCGGAAATGTATTGCTTGTCATGTGAGCCAGTTTACGCAAAGACCCCTCTGGGACTGAAGCTACACAATATTTCATAACTAAGAGAAAATATCGCCCATCCATTGTTTCACTAGTTTTCTCTTTGAGTCGCTTAAATGCTTCGAGAAATGGTTTAAAGAAATGGAGAATGAAATTAATGCCAGATATACTATACAAATTTTAATGAACTATTTGATGCACGAAGATATTAATGCACTCGCTATGCACCGGTGTGTAATGTTCACGCGATGAATGACACACTCATGTTCTCTACACTGAAGATAAGAGAGACTGCCTCTTGAGTGGTGAGTATGGTAACTGTAATGAAAAAAAATTCGTAAATATTAAACTATTCTCCGAGACACATGTCTATTTGGTATTTTCTCTCACGTCACCCACAACAGACTTCTCAAATCAATTTCTCAAAATTCTCATTTTGGTTGAAGGTTTCAAACCAAACCAAACTTTCTCTGTCGCGTTTTGCGCAGCTGATAACGGTCAAATATCCTGTCACGCTAGGGCAATACTTGACATCAGAGGCGGGTTTTCTGATCTTTTATTTGGGGGTGTAAGTATTTTTAATAAAAAATTAAAATTACAGTTTTATAAAAAAATTAATTATCTTTGTTTAAATATTATTTTAATAAAAAAGTAGTATGCCATATGCTTGTATTCAGTGTCGGCTCGTGGGTATTCGCACGTTCGCATGTGCACACCCAAATAATTGCGGTGCAATGTTTCTTAAACATTTCTTAACATGAGGGGAATACAAGACCTCTTAGAGCGTTTCCGAAACATGGTATTTCAAAACACTCGCCGTTCGGAAGCTGCGATTGACAGTCCGCCGCCAATGCCCTTCGTGACAGCAGGCTAGAGCACAGTCGGGAAATGCGAGCAAGCAATTGGGGTCAGTGGCTCCCGCGGGGCTGAAGACGAAAAAGGGGGAACATGGTGGCTTACGGGCGCTGGGAGCACACTTCGGACCGTGCGGATATTACTGCGCAGGCGCGACCTCTAGAAGTACTTTGACATGTCGTGAAGATATAACACTCGGCTAGCACAAGTTTTTAAGAGAAGTAAGTGTGGCATTGATGGAAGAAAGTGTGAGATATCTCTCCGCTTAAACGAACTCTCACCCCTTCCAAAGCCATTCTTCGGTAGCGCGCGAAACACAAACGCATTGCTGTGCAGTGTTGCATTCATAAGTATTGTGTTAATCGAACATTATTTGCACATTTTAAAGGAAGTTGCAATTAAAAATCCATTCCCAAGCATGTGAAAGCCAAATTGTATTGTGTAAACGTATGTAGGGCTACTTTTTAACGCGTTTTGAAAAACCGAAGTTAGAGTGTTCGTTTTTCTGTGAAGTGTGTTTCTACAACTGACAATGAATAGCGTCGAAAATATTAAAATAACATCAATGGAAAAATCAGAGACAAAATTGCCGAAAAGAAACAGCATTTACTGAAGCGACACAGACTTTGTTTCGTCAGACAGTGTAGACGGCAAACTATCCAGATTTTTTGAGTATTGGTTATATAAACTTGTACTTTTAAGCTTAAATTTGTACAGCTAATTTATAGAAAATACTCCATAGCAAAAGTGCGAGTAAAAAAGTTTCGAATCAATGTGTTTATTGACACCCTTTGGAAAACGTTCTGGAAGTGCCGAATTATGAGGTAACACGACACAAGTAGTAAATATTTCGGAGGGGTCCTTGCCGAGCGAAGTCGAAACGAATGTTGTGAAAAAAAATGCGGTCAACCCTTGTTGGTGATGAAATGAACTATTCAACATGTTATCAAACTCCATAAGATGCCTTGTTTCTAATTGTCATTATCTGTGTTAATGAATATATGTGTATGCTTGTAATGTATGCCTGTATGTATGGGCATGTGTGGGTGTGAGTGTGTGTGTATGTGTGTGTGTGAGAGAGAGAGAGGGGGGGGGGAAGGGGAGGGGGGGGGGAGAGGGGGAGGAAGGGAGAGCGAAGAGAGGTGTTGCACACCCTAATAGTTTGACCACGAGCTGCCTCTGCTTGTGTTAAACAATTTACTTTTTAATTATCTGTAATGTTCACAATATGTATCACCGGTAGCGGTAGCTCAGTGCATCAACTGATGTCACTGCAGCGCCCCTAACCGGGAGGTCCCAGGTTCGAGTCCTGACGGCGGCAGGATTTTCGACACTAGCTTTTCAGCTAGGTCGAATTCAGCTGCTGTCTGGAGGAGAATTCTAGCGGCCGGCTGCTCTGATCGGTAGTTTTCCGTGGTTTCTCCGATCAACACCAGGCGAATGCCGGAGCAGTACCCTATTAAACGGGCCACGGACCGCGCGCGATCTGTCCTTTCTCTTCCTTGTCCTATCCTCTCCCCTCACACACACACACACACTTACATTAACATGCACTACACTACCACATAGTCCGGGAGACCGGTCGGGAGCTTAGAGCCTGTCCCAGCTGGGGAGGTGCCCCGCTGGTGGGAGAGTCTTGGTTAGGGGGAAACCCCACTAGCCGACGGTAGGTCGGCGCCGGATCTCGGCATTCAGCGGGGGAAGATCACCGCCATCACCCGAGAAAAAACCTGCATTACACTAACGGGACTAATGACCGAAGCAGTTGACGCGCCCGGAAACACGAAAAAATCAATCAATCAATCACAATATGTATCTGATGCATAACTTATAAATATAATACATGTATATAAATATTATATTATGTTATAGCTGCTTGTATTTTGTTTTATATTTTGAAATTAGAGTTCCATGTACCACATGTATAATCTTTCTTTTTCAGGGTTAATTCTAGTGTTATGACTAGAGACCGAATTTTTATGTAATTACATCTTTTTTGCCGTTCTACTTACCGTTCTAAAAATTATAATCTCGGCGAATCGTCGCCGTCCTAACACAATATCCAATTTTTTCATTATATATTTTTAGAGCACTATATTACATATTTTACATATTTTATTATTTTCGCAAAATATTTTTTTTTATTCTATCAATTTTCTTCAATTTTATTAATTTTTTAATGAAAAGTATGAGAATTTTGAAAAAAATACAGCATTTTCCCTTCACTATTATACTAAGTGCTTTCTAATCCAGGTACGCTGTAAGACGCAGTCAAATGTTCTCACAGTCCGGCGGGCTGCTTCAGTTATCTCAGGAGCGAGAGGTTCGCGTCAGCGACGGGGATCATTTTTACTTACTCACCCTTGCGAAGGAACTTCCTATGAAGCAGTGGCGTGCATTCCATGGAATGAAGTATTCGGATTTAAATTAATGGGAACGTATGAGTCATTCCCCCAAACAAAGCAGAGAAAAAAACCTTTCGATATTTAAAATATTCGTTGCTTATGGTCAGAGCAAAACGTTTTACTCAATCTAAGATTCTGAGCTAAGTACCAGTGGTTGAACCGTAACAATCGATGTTTTCAAAACGGTGAGTATATTCGTCTCGTGGCGTCAGCGAAGCTTCGTTCTTGAAGGGTGGCAGGCGTTCGACTTCATGTGTCGTGGCAAGTCGGGTCGGTTCGTGAGTGCGCGAGAATGAGTTTTCTACTACGTTCCGTTGTGATCAGCTGGTAGCTATGTCAAGTTTGAAATAATTATGGCTTTTTGAGAGTGTTTGATATACGCAGGAATTTACATCATAATAAATGTAAGTATACAGTACATAATAATATCGATGACGTTTATATTAAGTTAAAGAAAGTGTTATAAAAAAGCTAATCCTTTGTGTCCCGTTCTGCAGTTCTCCCTTGCGGGAAGGGAATGCTTGGCAAACTCATTCCGCGCAGTAGTCGTGGCACCTAGCGAGAAAAGTGGAAACTAGGCTGGGAACCAGAGGGGAGGTACGATGATAGATTTAGGGGGGGGGGCTTCGGGTCCCTCTCCTGTCAACTTTTGTACCCTTCGTAACTTCCAGTTGCTGATCAGTGACAAGAAGCGACCCCGAAGGAAAAATTCTCTTGTGCTTTCGACGTTGTTGTTGTTTTGAGCAGTGGTATCGTGAGTAGTGCTGTCACTTTAATGCCATCAAGAAAATTTGGACGCAAATAAACGGTTTGGTTGCAGAGAAGAAAGAAAAATTTACGTTATCTGAGGTGGAAAAGCTCATGAATGAGGCTGGGAGAGGACAACAGCAGAACAATGGCGCAATGAGGTAGGTCATATTAAAAAGGTAATTTCGAAGGCATGGGAAGACGAAGGAATTGTGAAACAAAATTTTGAAGAAATTATTTTTCTTCAATATTCGAGTTCCATGCCTTTCGAATCAGAGGGAAGTGACTCTGAAATAAGGGGAGTATTTCCTTCATAACAGTAATTTGTTTGACAATTAAAACTGTATAAATAGTGTAAATCTAGTATAAATTCTTGTTTTTAATGTTAGAGAACATCTCAGGGTAAATTAATGTGCTTCGCGAAGTGGAGAGCAGCATTTGACATAGGACGAAAACTGCAGTTGTGACGACGACACATGCAGTCATCCACCCACTGTAAGTACTACTTGTTTTTCTGTCACCACGTACGGGAGGTCGTCGCCGCTCCGCCCCCAACCGCTCTAGCACGTACTCAGCCCCTCTCGGCGTGGCAACGCATCTCCACACCATAGCCCGCCCTCAAGTCGGTTCTTATTTTAATCGGACCACAGGCACGATCAACTGTCAGGAGGATAAAACATTACTGATATTTCGAGGAATCAACGCACACAAGAATTACAAACGTAAGTTTGGAACGTATTCGCCCTTGGTCTATTATGGAATAAATTCTACCAGAATTGCCGCGAGAGTTGATACCTAAAATAGCACAATAATTGCATTTAGAGGAAATACAAGAAATACAAGTTGGAGAAAAGAGAACTAACAAGACATGGAATTTGTCCGAGGAATTCAAACAGCAAAGAATCCAGAGAAGGTGAAAAGTGCAAGAAATCAGTAGAATCATCACATCCATTGTTTGTACAGATAGCGAAAAAACATTTCTGAACTGTATACATACATTTTCAAATCAACATTCACCATATATGAAAGTGTATGCTCTTATTTTCCATTTTATGAAAGAAAAAAATATTCTTTAATGCACTGATGGATTTTATAAATTTATATTAATAATTTTATATAACAAAGTACTCGATAAAATAGGTTAAGAATGTAAACCACATAAATACCGAATTATATTTGTTTATGATGTTAGAATGCATTTACGCAACGAAATTTTCCCTGGAGTCCGTTTTCTCCCAGGCGACCACTTACGTTTGTTTGCAAGACGCGATCTTTCCCGGGTTAATATTCACATTTTGAGAAAATTTATATCATTTTTAATTGTTTTACGTTTTTTATACTGTGGACTTCAAAAGTGCTTCCCCAACTAAAATTGTCACCACACGCCACTGCTATGAAGAGAAAGTTATGTAATCGTGCCCCGGAAAACGTTGAAGTTTCGGCAGAAAAACACTTATTGTCGGGCCCTCGTGATAAAAAAATGGGTATCTGTTATTTTATTTACGATATGGAATCGTGCAACTAATAATTACCGAGTACAAATACAAATGGTAGGTATGTACGATAATAAGTCTTTCGATGTGAGTTGTTTTACTTTCTGTTCTGTACGCATCATGTACCTTTATGAAATCGACAATAAAATGTATGTACAATAACAACAATATCTATTGTTACTAAATTTTGGAAAAAGTCCTCTAACACGTGGCGTGGCTAAAATCCATGTTTTTTAGTCCTTTTGTTTATTTATTTATTTATTTATTTATTATTTATTTATTTATTTATTTATTTATTTATTTATTTATTTATTTATTTATTTATTTATTTATTTATTTATTTATTTATTTATTTATTTATTTATTTATTTATTTATTTATTTATTTATTTATTTATTTATTTATTTAGTAAAAAACAGTCAAAAACTGTATGTGACGTATGGGGGAGAAATCTTTGATAGCGAAAAAGCGATTGACGGCAAAACGTCTGTCTGTCCGTCCGCCTGTGCACAACGCTAGCGGCTAAACCGTTCGGCCGATTTTCTTCAAAATTGATATTCCCCAATCGATCTGAATGAACTCGAGGCTTTGGGAGTTTCAAACGCATATTTTGATTACGTGAAGCCTCAAAAACATTGTCAAAATTTCCTCAAAAATGGCACCAACTTTTTTTGATCAAACTTTGTCTTGGGATAGCGGAAAGGACGCTTAAGAGAATGGTGTAGGTCTCATGTTTGTTGAAATCACAGATTTTTTGAAAATTCCCAAGGTGAAATTTTTTTGGGCGTCTTCGTACAACTATAATATTGAAGATGGTTGTTTTTTTCCTAACTGTCGATGTCCAGAGAAAGCAAAGGCTTATCTGTTCCTTAAAGACAGATCGATAAATATCCATGTTAATTTTTTCGAAACTATCAGTAGTTTTCGTGTAATTTGGCGCAAAATATAGGCAATTTAAAACATTTTAACATATTTTTCTCGAAAACTGCTCCAAATGTTTTGTTAATTTTTTTTACAGATACAAGAAGGATTGCTTAAAAGAATGGCGCGGGTTTCATTTTGCTTTCTGAATTTTCGAAAAAATACAAATTTAGAAATAATGTGTAGAAAAGTACAATGCGTGAAAGTATGTGCTGTTTTTAGTGTGAATAGTATCACTGAAGCCGCGTTTCGTGACCTTTCAGTCTAATTTCGGAGAAACTTGGCGGACGCCAATGGGTTCGATGAAAATGCTGCACGCTGCAGTGATTGTTTCTGGTCGTAGATATAATTAATTTGCGCCATGGCTTCTATTGCGTCAAGTCTGGCTGCTAAAGGACGGTCTTGGATAGCAATGGATGAAGTTTTTACTACTGACGGGGAAGTTGGGTGATTCAACTCGTGCTCTCAAAATTATTTTTTAAAACGATTGTATTATTTTTTTAAATTTGTTTAGGAATTTTTTTATAAATGTAATTTCTTATTATGTAAATGTGTTTGATAATTAGTGTATTTTAATATCACGTATTATATCCGATTTTACATACTTATTAGATACTCCATATTCTTACTGTTTTCATTACATATTTATGAAAATATTTTGACGTTTCATACTTCATATTTTCCGGGGTCTCTAGTTATGACTTATGATTTTAGGCATGAGTATGTTTAATTTCTGAGTAAATTACGTTTAAAAGAAAAATATAATTGAAAGATGATTTATTGATACGGGATATTCACAGTAACGCTGTTCATTTTCGCACGCGTTTTATAATATTGAACTAAAGTTCGCCAATTTATTAATGTATGTTATTAGCACAGCTTAATAAAATTATAGTTTGCTTAGTTATAATATTAATAATAATAATAATACTATTATTATTATTATTATTATTATTATTATTATTATTATTACATTTCTTCTCTAAATACTGAAAAAGTAAATATTTCATAATATAAATTAGAAGATCAGCGAAATGAAATGTTTAAATTTTTTTTTAATTTGTCCCGGGGTTAAATTAATATTGGGACCGGGAGCGGTAGCTCAGTGCATCAACTGATGTCACTGCGCCTGTCAGCGCCTCTGACCGGGGGGTCCTAGATTCGAGTCCTAACGGCGGCAAGATTTTCGACACTAGCTTTTCAGCTAGGTCGAATTCAGTCGCTGTCTGAAGGAGAATTCTAGCGGCTGGCTGCTCTGATCGGTAGTTTTCTGTAGTTTCTCCGATCAACACCAGGCGAATGCCGGAGCAGTACCCTAACAAACGGGCGTGCGATCTTTCCTTCTTCCTCCTTGTCCTAACCTCTCCCCTTACACACACACACACACACACACACACACACACTTACATGCACTACTCTTCCACATATTCCGGGAGACCGGTCGGGAGCTTAGAGCTTGTCCCGCGGTGCCCCGCTGGTGGGAAAGTCCTGGTTAGGGGAAACCACGCTAGCCAACGGTAGGTCGGCGCCGGATCTCGCCATCCAGCGGGATCACCATTAGAAATTATGACGCATTAGCCGCTTATAGCAAGAATAATTGCGTTATCACACATTCAGCCAGAGAGCGATTCGTGGGACGTGGAGGCAAACAGCACGATCGATGGAATCTCAGCGAGCGAATCATGGAGTGGTGGCAGTAAGCCGCGCAGCCGAACACCGTTTTTTCGCAAAATAGTCTAATACGCTTGACGTCATAATAAAGTAATTTCCAAAACTTTTACTATCTCATTTATATTGTTGGTATACAAAAAATACATGAAACTCGCCCGTAATGTTGCTTCATTGCATTAGTACAAATTTGAAAATTCGCTCCAAATGTTACTCGTTTTCAAAACGTGCTTATACTACAAGAAAGCTCAACGTTATGAACTAATTGCATAAATAATATTTTAATATTCCACAATGCCGACCTGGATGGCCGAGGTGGCTAAGAGCGTGTACCGACTCCGCGCTTCGGTTCGAATGGTCGCGGGTTCCAATGCGAGTCCCGCCTGGGGCATGGTTGTTTGTTCCTTGTCTCTAATGTACATGTTGCTGCTGAGGGCCTCGCGTTCTCTTGACCCCAGATCAAAGGAGTCTGCGAAGTGTGTTGGTGTCTAGTGTGTGGTCGAATATACGATCCATCGGGTCATAAAGGGTAACCGGCTGTCGGCTGGAAAAATCCCTAGGAAAAAAATCCACAATAATATTTCACATTATTTCCCGCGTTTTAGGTTGCTACCCACTCTCGGGTTTTAAGCGATCCCACGCCGGCAAGTCTCTATTCTCACATTTCCGCATTCCCCACAGGGAGTTTCCGAGTGTTCATCCTAACTTATACTACTACCCCTGGTGGCACCTTCTACCATCTCCTGTGGGGCCATCCAATCTCACATGCCTGGAGACCCCTCCAATCTCACGTGCTCGGTGAAGCCCGTAGGCCTACCCTTTCTATTTATTTCAAGCGTCCAGGTGTTCGTAGGCATCTCAGCCAAAGTAACCTGTTTTAGAGTAGGATGAATGGCGGATGAATGACCGCTGAGAGACACATGGGAGATACCTCGAGCACATGGTGATAACCCGGATTTAGGATTTCCATGTAATAACAGTATGTACATATGGACTAAAATGTCCAAAATATGGAGTAAAATAGGATGCCGGTACACCCCTGGATTTAGCACTTTATGGTGAATATGCGAAATAAAGAATTCAGGTAAATTGCGTATATCTTAAAGCTCGCCGGTACAACAATCAACCAAATCAGAGCGCTGATATGAAATTCTCATAGAATAGCATACAGCTTCAGTAACGCAAGGTTGCAGTGAATTACTACAATAATACCAGAATTTCCACGCACACTGCTAGTTTTGTACATGCTTATAAATACTTATAATATTACTATATAATATAATTATACTTATATTTTTGAACACAAGTTTAAATCCCAAGTGAAATCGTTTCTGCTGCATAACTGTTTCTATACAATTAGAGACTATACTGAGCATCACAAGAAAAGTAACATTGATTTTAACAATTATACATAATGCATTAATTACCATTTGGACTGAATAAATGAGTATAAACAACCAGTAACAACTATTGTAACACAGCTTCCGGGTCAATGACCCCCATCTCGATCAGGTTTTTCGTCCAGTTTCCCTGATCCATTGAGCAAATGCTGAGATGGCCCCTTGTTTTGCTTCTGGACATAAATGTAACTTCATTTTCTGTGCACGTCTTCTAGAATTCAGTGGGAAATGCAATTATTCAAATTATCGTTTCCATGTTGTCGCGGCAGGAAGTAATAAGAGCCAAAATTTATTGCTCATTTATCCTTGAAAATAGATTTTAGTACATGGGAGTTTTTTGTTTGTTTTTTTCGCCCTTTCAAAATTCAAAATTTATTGCTTATTTATCCTTGAAAATACATTTTATTACATGGGAGTTTTTTTGTTTTTGTTTTTTTCTCCCTTTCAAAATTCAAAATTTAAGTAGTATATGACAGTGTGGGGATCACAGAATTTTGAAAATGTGCACACAATTCACTTTTCCCCATAGCACGTCATACGCAGTTTTTAACTGTTTTTTTGACGTAAAATAAATAAATAAAAATAAATAAATAAATAAATAAATAAACACTGTCGCCCCTACTCACATTTTCCAACGACAGGCAGTCCTCTAGTAAGGAATTTGTGCCATTATCCAAGCTGTTCAACTTATTCTTCGAGATATCAAGCGTTCGTAGTGAAACTAGCCCTGAAAAATAAGAATTTTGAAAAAAAATGTAAGTATTTAAATGCAATAGTCAAACATTCAGAGAATTAAACATATTCAGAACAAAACTAATCGTATATAAGTAAAAGATCAAAGAAGTCATATCTAGAAACTGCCTAATTATTTTAACTAGCATTTTTCTTTTACCAAATCATAATATAATGAAAGAATTAATTTGTCAATGTTTTCTTGATCTTACCTTGGAAAGCTCCATTTGGGATTCGAGTTAAATTGTTGGACGTCAGATTCAGTGTTTGTAGCTGCAGCAACCCATCAAATGCGCGCTCACTGATATTGTTGATCATGTTCTGGCTCAGATCCAGGGTAAAAACAACTGGAAGGCGCCCAAATGCCCCACGTTCAAGGCGATGCAATTTATTGTTCTGGAAATACATTAGAACAAATTACAATACTCATGCTTTCGGAATTCATTATATTTTATTTTTCGTGAAAATGAACATATTTTCTACGCTTTTCTTCGAGGAAAGCTTCAATTGAAAATGCGTAGGTAAATGAAACTAAACGTGCAATAAAAATTCAAAACGTGGCACGAATGATTCGTAAGTTGGCAATAATCATGCTTGTTGTTCAAACAAAGCTGGGTATATCGCGGTATGATTCAGGAACTCTACGCTAATAAGCGTAGCCGCTAATAAGCGTAGCCATTTATAGCGACACATGGCAAGAACACCTTAGACATTTAGAGTAGGTGTTTCTAATATTAGAGAAAGCGAAGTTGCATGTGCAGCCAAGCAAGTGTAAATACGTGCGTAGGAATGTGCAATACCTAGGCTACATGGTTGGTAGTGGCATGATGCGGCCGGTAGAGGCCAAAGTGAAAACTATTAAAGAGCACCCCGTACCTCAAACGAAAAAGCAAGTGCGTGCTTTTCTCGGATTAACGGGTTACTACAGGAAATTTATTCCCGATTATGCAGGTATATCAGCGCCATTAACGGACTTATTGCGAGGTCGCGAACGGCAAGGCAGGGTAACGTGGACGCCAGCATGCGAGATGGCATTCGAGAAATTGAGGAACGCTCTCTGTCACGAACCCGTCCTTCACGCGCCCGATTTTAATAAGGACTTTATAGTGCAGTGTGATGCGTCAAAAAGAGGTATTGGCATCATTTTGGCTCAGTATAATGATAGAGGAGAAGAAAAACCGGTGTTATACTTAAGTCGTAAATTCACAGATACGGAATTATTGCGATGTACAACAGAACAGGAGTGCACAGCCATAATATGGGCTTTGCAGAAACTAAAGTACTATTTGGATGGAAATGCAAAAATTAAAGTGGAAACAGACCACAACCCATGAGTATGGCTAAATAATTGTTCAAGTAAGAACCCGAGATTGATGTGTTGGTCATTAATGATCCAAGCATACAATTTAAAGATTATTCATAAAAGGGGTAAGGATCACGTAAATGCTGATGCCTTTATTTATTTAATTATTTATGTAAGAAATTATTGAGATTTATGTAAGAAAAGATTTATGTAAGAAATAATATTGATTCTACCTTCTTGTCAGAATTCAATTTATATGCAGTTGAAAAAGTTTTTGAAATAACAGTTGTACATCTTACTACGCTCAAAATTATTTTACTTTGCATCTACAGACCTCCAACAAAGCAAGCTTTAGATTATTTCAATTTCGTAGAAAATCTAGAGATAACTCTGAACAAAATTAGTAATCTCTCTTTTAAATCCATTGTTGTATGTGGAGATTTCAATATTGATTTTCTGAGCGAATCCCACGAAAAAGAGCAGTTTCTCAATTTAATTCATTCTTTTAATTTAGATATTACAGTGAACGCACCTACACGGAATACTCTTAAATCACAAACAGCAATAGATCAAATTATAATTAACAAAACCACAACTAGATATGAAATAATAACGAATAATCTAGGTTACAGTGACCACGATGCACAAATTCTTACAATTACTAATAACATGAATACTGACACAATAAATAAAACACGCATGTGCAGAGCATTTACTACAGTTAACATAAAGTTATTTACGGACTACTTGCTGAAAGAATCATGGGAGGCAGTTTATAACGCTATTGACACAAATGAAAAATATAATTTATTTTTCTCAAAGCTTTCATTTCTCTTTAACGCATGCTTTCCTATTAAAAAGAGAAAATTAAACATTTCACGAAAAGTAATACTTGGATCACAAAAGGAATTAGAACATCGTGTAAAAATAAACGTACTCTCTACTTTATTTCTAAACGTCATGACGTATCTCAAGATTTCCTTATCTACTTTAAAAAATACAAAACATTGTTACGAAAAGTCATAAGGCAGGCTAAAATCATGAAAAACGATCAGGATATTTTGAACTCAAATAATAAAACAAAAACAATGTGGAATATAATAAACAATACTACCAAATCAACTAGAAAACCCGTAGAGAATGTGGTTTTAAAATATAACGATATAAATGTGAACGATCCGGCAACAGTGGCTAATCTCTTTAACCAATACTTTTCGAGAATTGCTGCCGATCTCACTAAGAGTTTTCAGCCACAAAATTCAAAAACAGACAGTTTACCCAAAATTTTAGACACAATGTTCGTTTCCGAAACTTCTTCCTATGAAATTCTCAAAATAATCGGTAAACTAAAAAATAAATATTCGTCCGGTTTAGATGAATTCCCGGATTCATTGTTAAAGACTTGTGCGTATGCCATTATACACCCGTTAACTCACATATTTAATGCATCTTTATGCACTGGAACGTTTCCAGATATTTTCAAAACAGCTAAAATTAAGCCGCTTTTCAAAAAAGGCAACAAAAATGAAATTCAAAATTATCGGCCCATTTCTCTTCTATCAGTTTTTTCAAAAATATTAGAGAGACTTTTTTACGTACGAATGGAAACCTTTCTCACTAAACACGACGCGCTTTCAGATTGCCAACATGGATTTAGAAAATCAAAATCAACGGAAACAGCTATATTTTCTTTTCTTAAAGATGTCGCCTCATCATTGGATCAAAACGAGGCACCTATTGGATTATTTTTTAGATCTCTCAAAAGCTTTTGACGTCATTGATCATGACATTTTACTTTCCAAATTACCTTCATATGGAATTCGTGGTATTGCTCTAGATTGGTTATGTTCGTACCTTAAACAACGATCTCAGAGAGTTGAAATACCTTACTGGAATGATGGAACATTACGTACGCACCTTTCCGACTCTTTGCCCATTGCATGTGGAGTTCCTCAAGGATCGATTTTAGGCCCTATTCTGTTCCTACTTTACGTAAACGATATGCCCTCGACGATTCGAAACGGAAGAACGGTTCTCTTTGCGGATGATACGAACATCCTTTGCAATAAAGAAACCGTAAATAGTACAATATCAGATGTTTCAAATTGGTTCCGAAATAACAAATTAATAGTAAACGAAAAGAAAACGGTTTTAATGCAGTTTTCCATTTCAAATAAACAATTCTGTGCTCCATTGAAAATGAACGGTGTACCATTGACTGATGTTAAGGCAACAAAATTTTTAGGTCTCTCAATTCAGTCAAACCTTAAATGGAACGTCCATTTAAATGAATTGAACACAAAATTAAGTTCATTATGCTACGCGTTCAGAATTCTTGCAAATTCAGTCAGCCTTCATACTGCTCGTTGTGTATACTTCGCGAATGTTCATTCCCGCCTGAGATATGGCATAATATTCTGGGGAAATACATCTTATAGCTCCCAGACTTTTAGATTACAAAAACGAATTGTACGAATAATAACCAAATCCCACCCACGTGATTCATGTAAGCCTCTCTTTATTCATCTAGGAATTCTACCATTACCGTGTCTTTTTATTTACGAATCAGTGGTTTTTGTAAAAAATGACTTGCTTAAGGGCGGGAATATATTTTCAGAAAATGCCGAAGTCTATTACTATAACACTCGACGTAGAAATCATATTCATCAGGTGACAGTATCAACAGCTCATTACAAAAAATTCACATACAATACATGTACATTATTTTACAACACTTTGCCAGATGACATTAAACGATTAAATTCAATAGAAAAGTTTAAATCACAAGTGAAATCGTTTCTGCTGCATAACTGTTTCTATACAATTAGAGACTATACTGAGCATCACAAGAAAAGTAACATTAATTTTAACAATGATACATAATGCATTATTTACCTTTTGGACTGTATAAATAAGTATAAACAACCTGTAACAACTATTGTACTACAGCTTCCGGGTCAATGACCCCATCTCGATCAGGTTTTTCGTCCAGTTTCCCTGATCCATTGAGCAAATGCTGAGATGGCCCCTTGTTTTGCTTCTGGACATAAATGTAATTTCATTTTCTGTGCACGTCTTCTAGAATTCAGTGGGAAATACAATTATTCAAATTATCGTTTCCATGTCGCGGCAGGAAGTTATAAGAGCCAAAATTTATTGCTTATTTATCTTTGAAAATAGATTTTATTACATGGGAGTTTTTTTTTGTTGTTTTTTTTCTCCCTTGCAAAATTCAAAATTTATTGCCTATTTACCCTTGAAAATATATTTTTTTACATGGGAGTTTTTTTGTTTTTTTTCTCCCTTTCAAAATTCAAAATTTTATTGCTTGTTTATCCTTGAAAATAGATTTTATTACATGGGAGTTTTTTGTTTTTTTTCTCCCTTTCAAAAATTCAAAATTTAAGTAGTATATGACTTAGTGTAGGGATCACAGAATTTTGAAAATGTGCACACAATTCACTTTTCCCCATAGCACGTCATACGCAGTTTTTAACTGTTTTTTTGACGTTAAATAAATAAATAAATAAATAAATAAATAAACCCTTAAGCCGTATGTTTTCCTGATACATGGAACCTGAACTGAACTGGGAATGCGGAGGGCTACACTGAACCGAATCACTTGATTGCATTGTATAAAATCAAGATAAGAGAAAAATTACTGTATATATGTAACAAATTGTTGAAAGTGTATTGTTTGTGTATTCTGTTTGTTTCATGTGTGTCTTATGTATGTGCAATTATGGGTTTAAAGTGAAGCTCTGAAGACATTGTTGGTTCTGGGGGTATCAGGGAAAGTATAACATCATTTGATTGTGAATACTACGTATGTAATTGTAGCAGAGTGTATTATCTCAGATGATTGTTTTTGTAATTTAAGATTGTAGAAAATTGTATATAGTAGGATGAAAGGAGGTACGTGAAGTAGGTGAGGCCAAGTTAGTATATAGGTTCTGTAGATAGGTTAGTTATTTATATTAGCTAGATTTTGATGAAAAAATTATGTTGTAAATATAGAGTAGGTTAGAGAGATCAATAGAGTGTGAGCCCAATGGCCAGGTAAATGGTATAATCATATGCAGATCCACAAATCTAGTTGCGGGACGAATTTTTATTGTGGATACCTCCTGCATAAAAAATTCAAAATAGGGTATGGAGAAGTATGTAACGTATTTTAGGGCCACAGAGCGACCGGCGGGGCGTCACAAGGTCACTGCGTCAAGGGATTAGACGCCAGGGGTCAGGCAGGATGTGAGAACAATTGGCAGAAGCGGAGACACGCCGAGGTATTTTGAGAATTCTAAGAGCTAGGGAAAGGGATGCCCAAAATGCGGGACAGCGCATTTTTGCCGCGTGTCGCGTGCAAAATTCTTCGAATCCATGGAAATGGATGTCCAAAATGCCTGGCAACGCGACTAGCGCGGGCCGTGTGAAAAACCCAGTGACGTTTCAGGTCACGTGGGTGGGAGCTATATAAGAGCGAACGCAGAGCGCGGGGGCGGGGTTTGTCGAGCTGAGTGGAACCCTCGTGCGAACGCACAAAACTTGCGCCCAGGGCGGTGCGGAGCCGAGCTAGGCTCGTACGGCAACCCATGTGTTGGGACGCCGTTGTGGACACTATTTCACGGGTGACCAAGGTCGCCGGAGCTGTATGCTGTGGGCATAAGGCTCGCTGAGGAGTGGCGCGGGCCACGAGTCAGACTGCATTGTTAAGGATCGCTCCTGCGATCAGAGGAGTAAACGTCTACCAGAGTTAAGAGTAACTTAATTATTTACTGTACATATTGTGAATAAACCTGTACATATTTATCATTGAAGCTCGTGTCTGTGATTACAGTGTATTCCTACGACGTCACAATACATAGTCTAAGTTTACTCTTTGAGCGATTAATTCGCGATCCAATGGGGGCGCGCAGAGCTCTGCGAGGCTTCCGTGAGCTGCAGTTTGAAGCTCCTAGACATTTAGCATTGCTGTCAATCACAGTGCAAGGCACAATGCATGGTCTGTTCTTGGAGTTTTTAACGTGGCATCTCTAGGTCACGCGCGAAAGAGGGAGAAGGAAGGCAAACTCCAATAGGGAGCCGTAAAGGTCGGAGACGTTGCAGCTCCCCATTTAAGTCTGCCTCCCTCTCGTTCTTTTGCGCATGATCTTGAGATGGCACATTAAAAAAGCCAAGTGTAGCATGCGACCTGCGCTCCTAGCAGCTACAGAGTTCTGAGGAGCTCCAATTGCTTCGCAAATATACTTAGGTTTTTCTAACTTGGCATCTGTCGCATGATTGCGACCGTACCAAGCAGTACTGCAGATCACGCGACTCTAGCGGCACGACCGAGAGAGGCGCGAAAAGCCGTGCCTTATTCCATCTTGGAGATACTACCCTCAGATGTCTTGTTAGAAAAACCCAAGTATAATGCCAAACTGTATGACCCAACTGCCCTTCCAAAGTTCCGACGCGCGATCGTAGAGAGGCGAGAGCACGTGCTTATAGGTTTCGTTCCCGGCGCTCATAGGTTTCGTTCCCGGTGTTGTGCCATCTAGTATGTAGTGCATCGTTCTTTGAAGGCATTGTGATCGGTTTATGCAAAAGTGCCTTATCAACTAGGAGTCAAATTGCGCGATAATATTCGGTCGAAAATGAATTCTGTGAGTCGCCTTATTGAACAGCCATTTTCTTCAATGGTTTATCACCGGTAGCGGTAGCTCAGTGCATCAACTTATGTTACTGCAGCGCCTCTAACCGGGAGGTCCTAGGTTCGAGTCCTGACGGCGGCAGGATTTTCGACACTAGCTTTTCAGCTAGTTCGAATTCAGCTGCTGTCTGGAGGAGAATTCTAGCGACCGGCTGCTCTGATCGGTAGTTTTCCGTGGTTTCTCCGATCAACACCAAGCGAATGCCGGAGCAGTACCTTACCAAACGGGCCACGGACCGCGCGTGATCTGTCCTTCCTCTTCCTTGTCCTATCCTCTCCCCTTGCACACACACACACACACACACACTTACACTAACATGCATTACACTACCACATATTCCGGGAGACCGGTCGGGAGCTTAGAGCTTGTCCCGACTGGGGCGGTGCCCCGTTGGTGGGAGAGTCCTGGTTAGGGGGAAACCCCACTAGCCGACGATAGGTCGGCGCCGGATCTCGCCATCCAACGGGGGAAGTTCACCGCCATCTCCCGAGGAAAAAACATGCACTACACTAACGGGACTAATGACCGAAGCAGTTGACGCGCCCGGAAACATGAAAAAATCAATCAATCAATCAATTCAATGGTTTATGAGGATAAGGTACGAGTACAAGGACAAAGTAGGCCCCTTCCCGATTGAAAACTCGACGTTTTAAGCAGCAGCCGAGGCAAAACGTATTCAAGGCGTTCGGTAAAGACATATATATAAAAGAAAAAGTGAATATGCGGATGTGATCAATTCAATGCTCATTTGTGTATTCCATGCGTTCTTTTTGGTGGGGAAAGTACGTGGTCAAAGACAGGGGTGAAAGAACTTGTGCATATCTCCGCGAAAATTAAAAATCATTCGAGGTCACATTTGAATAATCAAGTTCACTTATCTCTTCTTGGGACAGTAAACGCATATTGGTCGTATATTAATAAATACAATGAAAATATCACCAAAAATGGGTATTTTCTTTCGAAAATAGTAAATTATATTAAATTTTATGGAGCGTTTGAACTCGCAATACGTGGTCATAGTAAGACAGACAATTCGTCTAATCCTGGAATATTTCGAGGATTGACTGATTTCAGTGCTGATCTAGATCAAACTTTGAAAGAGCATTTAGTGAGTTCTTTTCAATTTAGAGGAACCTCTAAAACAATTCAAAATGAACTTTTGCTCAGTATGCTGGCAGTGGCTTGCAAAGAAATTACACAGGAACTGGAACAAGTACGTTTTGTCACATTAATAGCCGACGAAACGATTCTTTAATACGACTTCTACTAACTTCTATAATTTCCTCGAAATTTCAAATGGTAATAGTGTTATGTGAAAGATGATATTCCTTTTGAAAGATTCTAGGGATTCATTCTACCTCCTAGACACGATAGTGACAGTCTAGCTCATACTATTTTATCTCAAATTGAACCACTCATCTCAACCGAAAAATTGATTGTACAGTATTACGATGAAGCTACCGCGATGAGTTGACACCATGGAGTTCAAAACAAAATTAAATCTATACTTGGGTTTCTGTAACCTGGCTGATGACAACTGATCAGCTGTTATGTATTTTTTAATTTGTTGTGTCCTTAATTGTTAATCATATCATTATCGACGCAACGCGTCTCTTCGCCCTTTGTCGAGCGTTGAGCGCGGAGTAATCTTCCATTATTATCTCGTATATATTTATTTTTATGTATGTCTCGTCTCGTCTGTTTGTTGTCAAGAGGACCGCCAGGTAGCATCTCCGCGTACGCGCCTCCTTCCCTGCGCTCCTGCGTAATTACCCAGCGGCCAGAATTGGGAAGGAGTTAAAAAAGGGGTAGGGTTTAGGACACTTCACAGGGGTTGGTCTAGCCCTTGTGAAGCAGCCAAACGCGTTTTGTTGGAACAAATTTCACATGAGATTCGACGGAAATCGAACCCGGACCTCAGGGGTGAAAGCCAGCGACTTCTCTATGAGCCACGAGCGAGCCAAGTGGTTTCGTCCAATTGGGAGCTTAAACTACCCCACAGTGACGTCACCATGACGTTTTAGCTCCCTATTGGATGATACCGTAACAGCTGATGAATTCACATCAACCAGGTTAGAAAAACCCAATTATAAGTATCCGAAAGCACATTCCATGCTACCATGCTCATCAGTAAAGACAGGATTCCCGTCTGCATCTTTCATTCTCTAACTTGAAATTGGATGAAACTCGACAGAAATTTGAATCATTAAACGGTCGTTAATTTAGTTCTTGTTTTATTTTGCACGAAATTACACGTTTTGGGGGCTACTGCACGACATTACAGTTTTAGGTATTGCTGCCTGAAAATTGTACATTTTGAAATTTTACTGGGATAATTTTTATATTATCAACATGTTTTAATTTATCTTTTTTAAAGGTTTCATTTAGGAAAAAGTTTTTTATGGCATAACCCAGCAGTACATTCCGGTAGTCTGTGAATCCCTAGTGCGGTATAATGTATCAATTCTTCATTTTTTTGTCCTATGAACTGAGCGTCTATACCTTGAATGATGCCTATTGAACTGAGCGTCTATACCTTGAATGATGCCTATTGTCTAATTAAAATTTCAGAGGCAGCTGGGCATGCCCGTGCAGACGGCCATGAGCAGGTCGGCACCCCTTGGTTGCGGCCACACAACCAACGCTATTTTCGGAATCTATCTTCCCAAACAGATCATATATCCCTTTTGTCAGACATCCCTGAACTTGCCAATACGAGACTGCATCCGCGAGTCACATATGGCCTTGTGACTCAATGTGACTCAATGTGACTCAATGAACATTCCGATATGCTGATAAAAACAAAATTCAATTAAAGAAATATGAAGAGTCCAACTTTTAATTTAGCGCGGTACAGAACCACCGTGTTAGTTACTCTCGAGCCACCACTGGTGGGAAGTAGGGATAAAAAATAATGTGCCCACTTTCCAAGACTGGGAGCGGCAAGATTCAAATCACAGTCAATGCAAAAAAATCTAATTTGGATTTGCATGTTCCCCCGTCTTCCATGAATTTTATACATGGACGTCAAACAATTTTATGTGTCTCTAACACTTCAAAAAGTGTACTTCATGATCACATAGCCTTTCGGAAATCATGATGTGATATAAGGACCTGAATTCACAAACACGTAGCTTTTCTTATGTTGGCCAATGGATCATTGCTAAGACAAGATTACTCTATTTTCAAAGTTAACGCAAAGAACCGTATTATATACCGTATCAAAGAGCCAATACGTAAACTGTAATTGCGTCAGCAGAGATGAATTAGGTTTCTTACTCTCAATCCAATGTACTGCAGTGAGGTGAGGTCAGCGAGGGCTTCGCGTGGTGGGTGAGTGATGGAATTGTTGGCAAACTCCAAACTCTGCAAGGTCAGTAGATTGGATAAGCATCCTCTTGGCAGTCCTTCATTCGTTATCTGGTTGTGTGAGAAGTCCAACGAAAGAAGAGCATTCATCGTTGGCCAGGCTGTCCTTTCCGGTAGCCCTTTGAAGCTGTCAAAAACGTGAGAAAGGAATGTTTAAACAGTTGTTTTCAATCACAGAATCGTAGATCGGTTCAAGATGCGAGGAAAACACATGTATTTCACGTCACTTTTTTAGGATGATTTTGTGCCATTCAAGAAAACTCCATGTATTACAATTTATGTAATTACCACGAAGAAGCTCCCTGAAGTTGGCCGGAGAAAAACTTAACCAACTTTGTACTACATCGTTTGCCCAGGTTTTCCTACCAAAAAGTTTCGTTTATCCACACATAGAAAAGAAGTGTGACGCCAAGCAGATTTTTCAGCCAACTTCAGGCTAGCCGGAAAATATCTGGAATTTTAACCAAACTTGGTACATCTTTGGCCCATGGTTTGCCCAGGTTTGCCCACAAACATTTTTCCTTTTGCCCACCCACACAAATAAGTTATAAGCAAAACAAATTTTTGGGACAACTCCACGCTGGTAAAAAAAATCAGGTATTTTGACTAAACTAAGTGAATGGTTAGCCTATCGTTTGGCCAGGTTTTCCCACAAAGAATTATCCACCCACACAATCAAGTTAACGAAAACAATTTTCGGACTACTTCCTACATCATCGACAAAATCTGTATGACATTTCGCACATAATTTTCCCGTCTTATGCTCAAATTAGCTCAACCAAAATTTTTGTTTTCCCTCACAAAAAAACAACCAGAAAATACTGAGCCCAATTAATTCCGAGCGAAAACTTGTATGTATACCCATGTTTTACCACTGTCCTATTTTAATGACTGTGAACCTTGCTTTTTTTGCTTCTAATTTTGTTCATTTTTCATCAATTGTCAATGTATACTGTTTTTAACAATTTTGTCTGCTGACTCAATTATAATTGATTGAATATTTTTAGCATACTTAAAAATAATTATTTCTGAATATTTCGCTTTTTCTTGCCCAAGGTACGCTTTCATATAACTCAATAAAATGAAAATCTAACGCATTATATCATTCAAATGATGAATCAAGTATCAATTACTGTAGTTTTCGAATTCGTTCCTACATTTATTTCCCAATATTTTATTTCATCTAAGAGAAATTTGCAAGAAAAATTAGGTGCACTATAAGTATGACAGTGGTAAAAACCGGTATCAATGGCGGGGTGATACTTGAAAATATTGCTAACAAATGTAATTTCGTAATTTCCCCCGTAATTTCGATTGGAAAATAGAAACGCTAACTATTATTGTCTGCGCGAAACATTTTGAGACCAGAGATAGTTCTTTATTCTTATAAGCAAGTTTGGAGTTAATTCGCAGAAAGCCAGCGTAATAAACGTTGATGTGCGAAGAGACAAGTGACTGAACAACCACACGTGCATGGTATGCACGTGATGTTGGCACCGCCACTACAGTGAAAACCACTAAAATCATTACCATTCGTTTATATCTCGTGTGTACCACTTTGTTGTATAATAACATTTCTTTGAACCAAAACCACTTACAAGTTAGAGCACTTTCAATTATGGTGGTGCCAATTCCACACTGGCGCCGCCATCATCGTAAGAAAATTTGGAACCATTCTAATTAACAAGTGGAAGCGTGTATTCTTTGGAGCGCCGTCAAGCGCATTCGCCGCCATGATCGGTCGAGCTACTTCCTACGCTGAAGGAACAACTATGATATTGTGCATACTATTGTGCAAACGTGTGTTCTAGTTTGCCCAAAAAAAGATGATCGTTTGGCCGGGCACAGAAATCGAATTAGAAGCGTACGCGTGTATTCTGTAGGTGCTCTGACAAGAGCATTCGAGCAAGAGATCGGCCGCTACTACTTCTTACGCTGCAGGAAAAACTGCTCGGTTTCCTGACGGGGAACTGATAATTGGTTTTCGGATCGAACGACGCTTTTCGTTACGATCATGATAATTAGCAGTTGAACTTGGGAGATTGCCCGTGACACGAAAGAAGACATGAACCTGGAAAGTTACGTATCTAAAAGACGCTTCTTTGTGAAGAACAATATAGTCGTAAGACGCATGTACTGCGTGATACCAGAATGCCTGATTTGTGGGCGAAGTTACAAGTTAAAAAACCTTAAATACAGATTTTAGGTCCGAAAATTTTGAAATCGTATTTCTAATATTCCAACACGTTTTCTGTCTACACTACAGTATAAGAAAAAGTAAAAATTAAAAATAAGATACAATTGCCCAAAATCAAAGCAAGGGACGAAGGAAGTCGCTAGGACTCTTGCTTTGATTCTAGGAAAACTGGAGACAAGGCGTGATAGCGAAGTTATACAAAGGTCTGGATGTAGGATGAATCGTTCGCGCAAAATTATAATTCTTAACAATTCTTGATATTCAATATTTGTATCAATATAGTATTTAGAGTTACAAAATATACCATTCGTTCATATTCAGATACATAGTTAAAATTGTTTTATTAGGGAACAAGCACTTATAATTTGAAAACTCTCTTATTTCATCTTTAATGTTTTTAAAATAAATAGTAATAGTAATAGCACTTCCATAAGTAATATTTTCGATTCAGTACGTCAAAGAAAGTATATAAACGTATATCAGAAGTTTATCTAACAGATTTGCAGACCTCATCAGTACCAAAATAAAACAAATGATGGCAAGGTAACATAATACTTACTGTAGTACCTATGGTCTAAAGTTAATAAGGTTATTTTTCTTTCTTTAATTGGTCAAGTATAACTTTTAATCTGTGACATACTAATGGATTTTTGTATTTTCTGAAATTTCGCTCTGTCTTGCTGCATCTCGTAAATATTGTAAATACTATGTTATATGATAGTAGGACTTTTTTATTATTTGAGTTCTTATTAAGGAAGGTAAGTTTAAATCTTTTTTGTCAATTTCATACCATGTTTTAATATTTCACTATACTATTATATCTTTTGTCATCCTTTTTACAACTGAACAGGTCTGCAAATCAGACTGATTAACCGTCCGTAAAGTGTTTATGTACTTTTTTCGAATTAAATGAATCGAAAATATAAATAAGAACAATCAGTGTCGTTATCCTGCATGTTAGTGATTACAAAATAACTTGCCTACCCAAATGTGGAAGGAGAGGATGTTCTGCTTATCATTTTCGGTTAGGGACTTTGGTTTCTGCGAGACCTAGTTGAGCAATTAAAAACGCAATTAATAACGAAAATTATTTTTCTCATGTAGAAAATTACACATTACTAAGGCAATTTCCTTGTACCTATTAACTTAATCTGGTTTTCTAGAACTTGCTATGTGATTTTGCCATCGATTCACAATCAACGAAAGAGTGGCGCGTATTGCGGGTTGCCTATCCCATAGGCCTGTGGGCTTTTTAAATTTTTTTAAAGGTCGCATCAACATCTAGGTCATTAGCGACTACTATTGGAATTAACGGTATGGTAACTATGAAGATGAAATTATATGGTGATGACAAGAGGTGAAAGGACGAACACAAATACAACCATGCCCGAGGCGGGACTCGAACCCTCAACCCTTCGGTCCGAGATCGTAACGACACTACTGCCTTAGCGATCTCGGTCACCGGATCGGCACTTCGTGTCTCACATTTTGTGTGTCCGTTATGCCTTCGGTTCAATAGGCCTCACTCAAGTCTCTTGTTTTTCAGGGAAAGTTATTTCAGAAACAATATGCATAAGGGAAGATTAAAAAACGTCAGAAAACATTCCACCTGCTGATCACAGGGTTCTTTTTTCCTGCATTGAATGTTCTTGTATAGAAATATTGAAATGGATACCCAGATCGAAAATGGTACCGAAGAATGCTTCTTTAAGACTGACACTTCAATACAGATTCTCCGAAGACGATTTGAATTGTTGCATTTAGAGAATCATATCATATAAATGATGTTAGTTATAAGTACTAATTTATCTTACCTGTTGTATGAGAGATCTAGGTGAGCCAAGGAAGGTGGGGGCGTGAATGGTTTGCTTACATTGTTGTGGCGCAATGAAATGGCTCGTAAGGACGATAATCTCGTCAATGCACCTCTGGCCACATCCTGAAATACGAAACCATTGTCAGGCGACGGAATTTTCTCAAAACACTTCCTTATAAAGAGCGAATTATTACCGCATGTGGCTATATGAATGACACTATACCGAGCAACACTCAAACGTTGATATTTTTATGTTTCTCTATAAAACCAGTTATTCAGTGGCTTAATTAGTTTGCAACTTGGCAACAAAGCTTTCAAATTCAATGCAATTTGGAGTCCCCACAGAAATCGCCACTTGATTTCTTTCTTATTTACATAAAATGTTTCAAATTTGGTTACGGTGCTATTATTTTTAACAGATGCACCAAGATTAAAGTGTGAAGATTAAAGGAATTTTGGAATAACATAATAATTTGCGCAGTGCTTTAAAATCATAGAACGGTCTATGTGCTTATTCTTCTTTTGTATGGATTATTTTTTCATTCCTTTAAATATCTTTTAAATAGGACTCTGTCCGATCCATAGATGCTTTTTTTAGTATTAAAAGCGACATGGGAAAGAGAAAGAAAACTAAGATTTTGGCTAAACTGACATGAATTCGGGCTATCGTTGATTAAACCGCGTAACATCGTGTGTAAACAGTGCCATTTAAATATCGGTCCCAACAGGTTAATGAGATTACATATAATGTGGTTGTAATGTAAATGTAAAGAAAGTACAAATTAATGTACTACAAAGAATGAAAAGCAAAAGAATGAAAGCAAGAAAAAATAGATTTGCTAATTACAAAAAAGCTCCATCTTGCTAACCTTGCTTTGTTTGTTCTTTTCATTCATTCAACTATTTATGGTTAAATGTTGGGAAGACATTCTGGAGCTCAAGAAAACTTGCGCAATTACCTCCTACGTCACAGTTTTTTCAAAAATGTCAAAAGACAGTTTTTACTGTTCTTTGACAAAATAAATCAAATCAAATAAAATCAATAGTTTCCAATACAGATAGCTTGCAAGTGCTCATGACGCACAGTAACGTTCATCAACAGGAAGCCTTGTAATAGAGGTGATATATGCACACGTTTTCTTGAGTCCCGGAATACCTTCCCCCACTCCTTTACTAACAATAGTTGTAAAATGTTTGGTCCCTTGTAATAGAAACTGTTTTGCATCGAAAATCCAGTTACAGATTTGATATGTCAAATTGTCGTCAAAATACCCCTCCCCCACTCCTCTCTCATCTAGCGAAATGAAGGGTCAAGAAAATGTGCGCGGATAATGTTTCGAATTCGATGGTATAACGGTTAGCGTATCGGGTTCAAGCCCGACCGAAGCCGTGGAATTTTAAGAGCGAAAAATGTACGCCTTCCTTCGGGGGGAGTAAAGCCGGCTGCTCCACGTAGTGGTTTTACTGCATGTAGAAGAACCTCAAGCCTAAAAGAAACCTCTGAGCTAAATTTAAAATCGTCTGTTTCGCCGCCCGAGATAATATCTTCTTTCTCCGCTAGATGGTGAAAGGAGCGTAGCGAAATTTGGGTGGTCAGATGGAAGACAGGGACTGTTGCCTAAGTCTCGCCACGTAAAATAAGGCATTAACTACCTACCTACCTAACTAACTAACGTTACCTGCAGGTCGTTGTGGCCCAGGTCCAGGTGCAGCAGCGTGGGCAGCGCTCCTAGGGCCCCTCCGCGCAACTCGCGCAGGGCGTTGTGCGCCAAGTCCAGGCTCCGCAGGGAGAAGAGAGGCTGGAAAGACCCTGGCCATATCTCCGACAAATTGTTGTACGAAAGATCGATCGTGTGGAGTTCATACAATTTTGGAAACGCATTGCGCGGGATCGCGTCGATTCGATTATGTGAAATATTCAGCAGACGGAGACCTGTCATATTCTGCAATGGCACCTTAAAACAGATAAAATAATACGTTGCATACTACGAAAAAATAATAGTTGTATGAATTTATAATAAATTCTTCTAGATATATGCCTGATACATAATCACTACAATCTTAAGAAATAAATAAGAATTAATTCATTTGAATATTGATATTCATATGAAATTATTATTTTCGTTTCATCTCTTCTATAATGTATTTATTTAAGATTACTCGTTTAAAAAAATTTAAGTAATTTAAATTACGTTAAAATATTGAGTAATTTTTTATTATGGTCGTTTAATCAGCCTAAGATGTTCGTGTTGCCAAAATGCGGTAAAAAAGTTACTCGAAAGTGTGAATAATGTTACATACCTATTACTACCGTTCATGTACTAATTTACTGTGTAAAATGTTAATATTTAACGAGAAAATCATGAACTATTAAGTAACACTCATCTATTTTTGAATTGTAAAAGTAATATACTGCAAAATAAAAGTGTCACACTTGACATTAAATGACAAGCAATTCAGCGAAGTCAAAAAATTATATTGTGAATACCTGAATGTTCACATGTACATGCCTACATCCACTGTAACAATGTTTTGGTAGATAACTTCAAAGTTCTTAAGGTGAATTTAATGCAATAAATGAAAAAAGTTACACAATTAGGATTGCCATATGCTTCAAAAAATCGCTATAGCTCTTTAAGGTCTGCTTAGATCAGACTTATCTCTAACACAACGCCTTGCAACCGTAAGACCAACCCATCAGAGCGAGGTGTCAGGTAGGAAGAATAAGAGCAACGATTTCTGCAGACTAAAAAATAAACAAAACATCCCTTCATATAAAATTTTAAAAAATGCGAAATTGGAATCACAATGGCAACCTTCTAAAGTTAATGATATTTGTAACAAACTAGCTTTCGGTAGGATAGTCGGAAAGTTGTTTCATGGGAGTGAGAAGGTAGGAGGCACAGATTGAATAGTTTTGGTCACGTGTTTGCAGGGAGCCAGGTCCCACGCTTGAAGACTTCAAAATGTCGATATTATAATGAACTGTTTTTCTTACCTGGGTGAAGTCTGATATATTGTTGAAGGATAAATCAAGATCACTTGGATATGAGAACTCATCGAGAGCTCGTTTAGTTATTCCAGTTAGAAGATTGTGACTTAAGTCAAGTCTTGTCAAATTCGTACATTGTATAAATGTCCCGGCTGGTATTTTCTTTATTGCATTGTGACTCAGATCAATGTGAGCATAAAGAATTTCCTTGAATGCTCCAGCCTCCACTGAAGTGATGTTATTTCGAGCTAAATGAATGCGCTGCAAGAAAAGAGGTTTGTTAAATAACTACACAAAAGCTCTTGGTCCAATAAGCCAAGCCCAAAAAATGTCTTCAAATGCATCCATAATAGTCTAGTTTCCAGTGCGTAGTGTTTTTCATTCAATTGCAGTTATTCAGTGAAAAGTTTCAGTGTAGTATATTGAAGAGAGAGTATGTAAATGAAACATTGAGAAGGAGTCAAAGGATCAGAAATGCTTTAAGAATTTTTATGTAAATTTAGACTAAGATAATCATGAAAGTTGACTGATTGATTTATACTGAAATACTTTATTACGAACAAAGATAAAATGTTAAGATCCAGTACAACAAGATGAACAGAATGAACGCTCAAAGAACCCATAGAAATTTGAGATCTCGTCCATACGTCCAATACTCCTAAATAGTGTGATGCCACTGATATATTGATTATCCTAGTAGAAAATAAGTTCCATAATAGTTATTTCTCAGTCATCCTTACCTCTACTAATGTCAGTCGCTGAAACATTTGGAATCCAATAGTTGTGAGGCGATTGCCTTCTAAGTCAATTGTGCCAACACGTATTAGGGAATCAAATGCTCCTCGTGCTACATCAGTTATTTTGTTGTATGCTAGATAGAGTCTGCGGATTGATCGCATTGCACGAAATGTTGTTACATCGATCTTTGGAAGAGCATTACTTGTTAAATTCAGGACCAACAACAAAGAATTTCGGGCAAACGTTGATCTGTGAATAAAAACATATTAGAAATATCTGTAATTGAAAAAAAACAATCACTTTTCTTAAAATGAAATTCTCCCATAATGTTTTAATTAGTCATAACATTACATAAACAATATAGGTGCTCTGGGAAGAAACGATGAAATTTTAAAATTTACTTCTCAAGTTGTTCTGAAAAATAAATTCATATGGACCCTTCTCAATTAAGCATATCTTTTCAACGTCTCTCTGAATTAATCATATTTGACGTATTCGAGTGTGGAAGTGAAACCGTTAGTACTTTGCAGGAAAGAAACCCTTGCATCAAAATGCGTACCAAATTCGAAAGCGGCACTCAGCAGTGCGCCAATGTCGATTATTTTGAAAAATGTCCAACGTTTCACCTTACCGGTATAGTCCGGATCGGTAGAGTCCGGTCGAATAATGCGAGTTACGCAAGAAAACGCCACCTTACTGCCATGGACTAGGAATACACAGACATGATTTATGTTTACAGTTTTTGTGTCGGCAATTCAGAATAAGTGGTACATGCGTATCAAAGACAATTTCGTTATCTTTTTTTTTTTCAGTATAAAAGCGTTCAGAAAGTTGGGAGAAACAGGGAGCTTATTGTTAAAGACTGTGAAGAAACGGTGTAAGCAGAGATTCTAGTCAGTTGGACGTTGGAAATACTACAGCATAGAAAGTTCTGCACAACGAAAGTTTCCTTCATTGCATTGCACATATTCAACACTTACAACCACAAGTCACCAGGTTACGTAGCTACCTTTCCTCTACAACACCTGCGACAAGTTAAAGACGCGCCACGAAGACAATGTGTTCAGTGGCAGATGTGGCATATGTTTCAGATATACTCAATTAAAACAGTTAAAAATCTTTTCATTTGTTTTATTTTTCTTTGCAAACAAATGTTTTCAGTTTTGCAACTAATAAACTATTTAGATGTTTCTGAAATGTGTTTCGCGTATTTCATATTCTTGACCCAACTTTTGCTTGCTTATTGCAGTTCAAACATTCAAAACACAACAGGAGTTTATTAGAACAAATATTTTTAAAATTGTCTTAAGAGTTTATTTTCGAAGTTTCGTTGTTTTCTCCTTGAATACTCAGTATGTAGCAAGTTGAAAGGAATACAAGAAATATAAATGTGAAGTGAATGCTAGTGCAATGCCGAGAGTCTTTGTCGTTTTGCTAATTGGTTATTAAACAGGAAAAAGTATAATTAAGTATTAAAAAAAGTATTAACGCAAACCTATTAATATTTGGGAAGCTTCCGAAAAAAATATGGTGGATTCCAGCCTATTCAGAATTAATGATATGTATATATCCCCAGTGTATATGCATTGTAGAGCTGCAATGAAGAAAGGGTTCCTAACGATTTACAAGGTATCGTCCTCAACAGTGTGAGCAAAATTCGACCGGAAACCTAAGCCTATCTCAATTCACGTGTAAATCGGATATTGCTTTCTCGATCTCAAATATTTTTACAGCCGAGTACGATAATGTATAATCCGAGATATACCACACAAGACAACGGTCATTCCATCACATTTCTTAATTCGAACCCCCGAATAAGTGGGTCAAACCCACAAGGAAACCTTTGGACTGCTGGTCTGGCAGCAGCACTTTCAAACGCTAGCGGCCACTAAACCTTGCACAGTACATTCTTGTATGTCATCACGTCTAAAACTTTTTGGGCGTTTTCTGTTCGTATTAAACAGGGTGTACATTTTATCGTTCGCCGAAGATCCGGGCCGCGACGCACGCGGAATCGAGGGCTTGCTCGCCCAGCGAAGCGCTGACTCAACTCCCGTGCGGGAACAATCGCTGCGTTAAATTAACCTTAAATAAGATGCTGAAAGTGGTGTCCTTTGGCTAGAATGAATTATTGCCACCTCCGGAACAAATTCTGATTTACCCTTTGAAGCAAGTCTCGAGAAATATCTGCGAATTTCTCTTCAATAGAGCGCTGGAGCTCTTCCTCCGAAAGCGGGTTTTCTGTATACGTCTGATCTTTCAAGTACCCAAAGGAAAAAGTCACAAGGAGTCAGATCAGGTGATCTAATGCGCGCATAACCCACGCCTAATTATTCGATCGTGTAAACAGTATTTAAAAAGTTCATGGCTCGAACAGCAGTAAGAGCAGTTGCTGAATCCTGTTAAAAGTAATCAGAGATTCTTTCTTCTGGTGTCAGTTGTTCGAAGAATAATGTTAATATCTGATTTATGTAATCATCAGCAGTAATAGTGGTGTTGAAAAAAATAGGTCCTGTAATTCGTGTGAAACTCAACGCACACCACACTCCGATCTGTACGTCGTGAAGTGATTCTTCTGGAAGCAGGTGCGGGTTTTCTGCACTTCAATAGCGGTAGTTTTGGCGCTTGAAATATCCACTCAGATGAAAACACTTTTCATCAGGAAAAATAATCAGAAGAATCAGAAATTAAAGATGTTCTCGAGGTGCCAAGAATGCATTCGAGTCGAAGGTCACCACATTCAGCATCTTCTTTAAGGTACGTTAAGCGCAGCGATAGTTCGCGTATGTCAGCACGGGAGTTGAGCCAGTGCTTCGCTGGGTGAGCGAGCCCCCGACTCCCCTGGCGACGCAGCCCAAAACTTCGGTGAACGACAAAATGTACAACCGGTATTACACCAAAAAAAAAAACAATTTTGTGTGCCACCCGTTAAAAGGCACTTTGTAAGTCTACTGGGGGAGAGGAGAGTTACATCAGAATGAAATCAATTTTAAATAAAATTGGCATGAGGCAGAGCAACGACAAATAATAAAAATGTTTAGGAATTTTCATGACTAGATCTGATCTGACTGTGATAACTGGGCTATTTCAGGTGATTAGGTCTGGTTTTCATGTGAGATAAGGAAATTATCAGGAGGTGGATTTCCACGTTGCCGCCGAGAGCCGTAAGTGAAGCATATCAAATGATCACGAGCTAGGAACTATTATAAAATCATCTTTTCGACAGAAGAAATTTATAAAATGTCCTGTGTCAAACGGTAGTGTTTTTTACGGTGCTGCGCAAATACTCAATGGGAAATATTTGAGGGCACCGAATTGTATTGCGAAAGCGGATGGAAGATTCTGAGCGATAATGCAGAAAAAGTTCTACTGTTTTTTTTTCACTCCTGTATTCTTTTCCAACAAGCGGAAATATTGGAGAAGGTAATGATTTACTAAGAAATATAATCAAAATGAAGATAAAGCCTTTGATTAATTTTGCAGAGCAAAGTCACCACATAAGTACTGAGTCACCGTTAACAGAAAAAACAACCGTTGATTCTGCGCGACGCACTTTGCACTGGTCATAAAATGAAATATTTTCATTTACGAGCTGTCATAAATACGTCGAAGGGAATAGAGTTGATTATGTTCCTTCCTTTAAACCTTTCGCTTTTAAACTCTTTATTGCGTTCTGACGAAACCAGAGTTTTGAGAACGCTTCAATTCACTGAAGGCCTCTGAACACATTTCGTTTCTTTTTTGGTCCAGAAAAAGATATATAATTTGGTATCTGAGAAGAGTGTTCTCGACATCACTATTGTGTATGGAAATTTGAATTATGAACTATTATGGGAAATGAACCGTCAAAACTCGGACGAGACATGTACTACAGGGATGTCACTTAGGTGTTGTGGACACACAGTAATCCCGGTCACTTGCGAAGATCTACATTGTATTTGAAAGTTCGTGATTGTTTCACTCCTTTTAGTTTTACTTTGTAGACATGTGTAACGTCGAGCCGTACTAATCGTTTGATCTATAGTAATGTTTTTTGAATAACATGATTGTAAAAACCGTCGCCGGATTTTAAAGTGTACTGTTTTGTCCTTGAGTGCGAGGAATTCCAACTATAAATGTCTGTGCTAATTGCTTTGGCGCCCGTTACTTCAAGGACTGCTCTCGATTGCGGCTTTCATCCTTCCGCCTGCCTTTGCTTCGCTCCGCGCACCGGCTGCACGCCGACCATGCGGTCTGCACTGTTCTGGAACCATTGTAATTGTATTTATAATTGCTTTAATTGCAAACGACGTTCTCGAACCAAGCCCACACTTCCGCCTAACCAGTTAGAAATTCTGAACCATAACTGTTGACTAAAAATATTTCACCAAAAAATAATTCCTTACAGTTGCAGTTTGTATCAACGTGTTAAAAAAATACAAATATGATCCTTCACTGGAGGTGAATGATCTCGTAGACAACTTAACAAACAAATGTCTCCTAAAAATTTGACTTGAGATTCGAAAGAATTACACTCATTTAACAGCAAACCGATTGTAAATGTTGAGTAACAAATACGTGGAAAAGGATTCGATTTCATTTTAAAAAATGTCGACAGCTATTAAATATTTCATATTTTGAATTTCTTTCTTCACAAAATTTTTCTGCACTCACTCAAAAGTCCTTCTAAACAATGAACTTTTACTTCTTCAACTTTACTTGCAATTATTCGTTAACTGTAACGTAGACTTAAATCAAGATGTCAAGCATTGCATTTTAAAGCCGTCATTTCTGTTACTATGTATGATCAAAATATTACATAACATACACAAGAATTTTAAAAATAAAAAATACCCGTAAAAAGACAATTTTGAAGAATTATTTTGAAAATAGGCCCCTGTTGTAAACAATGCCTAATGAAGCCTAGTCTCATAGCTCTGCTGAGTTCACAATTTGATTTGTAACGTGAGGAATGTGCCAATCAGATTGTTGTGTTTTCTTTAAGAATCACGTAAAAATTTTATTGACATTTCAAGAATAATGACATTAGTTAGAATGATTCAATATTCAAATCCTGTGTTTTAATATATAATTTAAAACAAAAATACACGAGTGATTAGTGAATGAAGGGCAAAGTGAATAACAAAAACACAAAAAAAAACACAATGGTTAAGAAAATAGAAATTCAATGTTAAAACAGATATGGGAAGAAGAGTAACTTAAACCAAGAAAAATAGATTATCAAGATAACAAAGAACTTTTACACGTACTATTGGGTATCCAGCGGAGAAACTGTAATAAATGAATCGTATCGTATCTGTAAAAACACAAATGACAGTTCACCTGGGTAAGTTCGATAAGTGGTTGTGACTGAGGTTCAGGAAAAGAAGCCGAGTCAGGTCCCCAAAATGAGCAGCTTCTACTTTCTCCAGACCATTGTGTGACAAATCAAGCACTTCACAATCGCGCAAACCTGTAGCGAAAATAGAAAAAATACAAAGTGCCCAAAACACCAAAAGAAATGCATAGAAATATATTGTTCAGTAAAGCCAAGACATTTCATATGGATTTATTATTGGAAAATTAAGCGTAGTTCAAACTTAATCATACTATTCTCATGCCCCTTACTGAAAAACATTATAATATTGATGTATTTCAATTCATTGCATAAATTACCATACATTTCATAAGAGTCATACGTGTCGTTTGTAATACAGTTTTCAAGAAGTGAAATAACATAAGAATATGCAACATTGTGCAGAAGATTTTGCACACAAACACAATGTAAATAAGCATTCGAAATATAAATCAGCTAATTAAAAACAAAGCTACCTTACAATATCGCGAAAATTCCATGAAAATATCATTAAAGGCTTGTTTAATGAATATGTTAAATTTCTTTCATTTTCTTCAGATAATATGCTTCCCGTCTCTTCTTACTCATTGTTTTTATTCCTTTTATTTTGCAAACGCATTTGATAACGCCTAAATATTACAATCTGAATATTAGTTTTGTAAGCATTTACAAATAATTCTACTGAAAAAGAAAATGTAATAGAAATTAAAGAAATGTTTATAAGCAAAAGTTATCTTAGAAAAAGCATATCATTTTCAATTTGTAATATGATAAAAAAACGAATACCAAGAATACACATGAAGCATGTATATCAAATCCAGCTACTAGGCATATGAAAATGAAGGATGAAATAGTGTGGCATAACACCGTAAAAATAGAACGGAATCAAAGAGTAATCCAATGTTGCGTGGAGAAAGGTCCGCCAGCATTTGCATAAATACGTCGCTAGACGTATTATGTGCATGTCATAAGAGTCCCTAGACGCTGCTAAACGGCAGAAAATAAAAAAATGCCTGTAACGTAGAGGATAAAATACTTATTCTGAAATGGGATGTAATGCCGTAGTGAAATGGAATTCTATATAACTACTTACAGTCAAACAGGGGACACGTGAGACCTGGATTAGTGAAAAACTTCTATTAGTGATACTAATTACGAAGTCTGCCACTTTTATACGAAAAAACCTTTTAGTGAAAAAGTAAAAGCTGTGTGAGGCTGCTTTTAATTAAGATTTTTCTCTATATTTGCTAAAAAAAAGACTTGACTTTCTTTGCTTTGTCCGAAAGATAGCATTTTTCGTAATTTTCAGGCGTTTCTGTGTTCTTCAATTCTCATTAACGTGTACTAACAGAATACATTGTTGAAGACTTTTAGGCAGAATGCGCACGAAGATCATTCAATCCGTTGGGCGCGCGTTGCTAATGCTGCAGCGAAGATAAATTCCTAACAAGCCAATGAAAAATTAGAAGTATTGTATAAATGTAATAAAAATTTCATGTGTCAAAATTGACTCTATATCAATTTTTTACTTGCGCTTGGCAAGGAGTAATAAAATGTAATACAAAACACGTAATTGATAAATAAAGTTTCTTGTAAAATTGTTGCATTTGCGCCTTTGTAACTCGAATCGGCATCAGCAAATTCCTCTATAAGGGAGACGAACATTAAACGTGTGTAGTGAGAAACTAGATAAGTGAGATACCTCTTTAAGCGAGAATGAAATGAATGGCCCCTTGAAATCTCATTTAGCCTGCTTCGACAGAACATCAATACATGAAGTAGATGAACGGCTTCCGCGAACGGAGTCATTAGAAAGTTTTGCAAGTCGTGAAATTGAAAGACGTAACATGATAATTCTGGAGAGAATTCTACTGCACGTGCGCCGACATCCAATGACAACATCGATTGACGGGTACCCCGTCATTCTCTCTGAATTGTCGTGTACGACAAACGTGTTCATAGCTTACACTTTACGTAGTTTTTGCCGGCACCACTAAACACGAATTCGACACTAATGGACAATAAGCATGGAAATAATGAAAAATACAATATCTATAGTACGAATATAATATGGCACGAACTTTATGATTAAATTTTACCTAAGTTAATTCAAATGTCTCAGGAATAAACTATCGTATTTGTTAATTATTTGGAGGTTATATGTATATTGAGACTACATCGATTGTCGCGAAAAATGAATAATTTATCAATAGGGCGATATAACTGCCATTTATTTCCCATTCCCAATATAAACAATATAAATATGTTGTAGTAAAATTGCGAGGTTTCATTTTAAGCTAAGAAGCTATTCTTTTCTTTGGAGATAAAGTCATGTAGGGGAAACTGCCGTACCTAGGAACAGATGTACCTAAGGACAAGGCATGTTATCGAGGAGTCTGAGAAAAATTCCCGATTGTTATTTTCTCTACATTGCGATTTGTGTTTATTTAAGTGAACCATTTTGTCGTGAGTTGTTGTGATGAGAGTGAGTTGTTTTCGTGGTTTTATGAGCGTTTAAAAGATTTGACGAGTGAAAAGTACAAATTTCTGCATTTCTCTTTTATCAATTTTATTATAACTACTATTACTTCAAAAAATTGGAGTAGACCTACACTTATTAGCATATAATGTAGTTAATTCAAGGTGTATACTTCTTTCCTACAGATTATTTACAATTAACAGTGTCCATGTTCATTTATGATTGCAGACTGTTGTACTTAGGGACAGTGACTACGAGTATTTATGTATCTAGGGACGCCCCTAGGTACACCACAAGGTACCCTTAGGTGAAGTATGAAATTAAATTCATTTGGTTTCTGGCCATGCTACGAAGAAAAGACAAGAACAATCAACCGCCAACAGAAACAATTAATAGTGTAGTTTTGATTGTTGTTAAAGATTTATGTCAATTCGTTATTCAGCACTCATAATGATTCAGCACATAAAATGCACGAATAATGATTCACTCATTCAAAATTGAAGGTTCTAATTTGACATGGAGGACATAAAAGTTAAGTACCCTGATCCATCTGTGTTCGGTTGTTCTCAAAGGCAGCATTTTTTCTGTTTGCTTTTGTAACGTATTGTAGGACTACAGTTAGCAACCGCCACAAAGGGCGGCGGCAGAGGATTAGACGCCAGGGGCCAGGCAGGATGTGACACGCCGAGGTATTCTGGGAAATCCTAAGAGCTAGGGAAAGGGATGCCCAAAGTACGGGACAGCGCATTTTTGCCGCGTGCCGCGTGTCAAATTCTTGGAATCCAGGGAAATGGATGTCCAAAAATGCCTGGCAAAGCGGTCAGTGTGGGCCGTGTGCAAAACCCAGTGACGTTTCAGGTCACGTGGGTGGGGGCTATATAAGAACCAACGCAGAGCGCGGGGGTGGGGTTTGTTGAGCTGAGAGGGAACCCTCGTGCGAACGCACAAAAACTTGCGCCCAGGGCGGTGCGGAGCCGAGCTAGGCTCGTGCGGCAAACCATGTGTTGGGACGCCGTTGTGGACTATATCCACGGGTGACAAGAGGTCGCCGGAGCTGTCTGCTGTGTGCGGGAGGCTCGCTGAGGAGTGGCGCGGGCCACGAGTCAGTTATTCATTTTTAAGGATCGCTCCTGCGATCAGGAAAGTAAAGATCTACCAGAGCTGTAACTTAAAGTAGTACTGTACATATTGTGAATAAACCTGTACATATTTATCATTGAAGCTCGTGTCTGTGATTATTGTGTATTCCCACGACGTCACAGACGGGTAGACATAATTGGTGGCAGCGGTTATAAAGAAACCCACGGGGGAGTACGTGCACCCACCAAATAGCATAATTGGTGGCAGCGGTTAAACGAATTCCACGGGGAATATCATTCACCAAATAGTATAATTGGTGGCAGCGGTTATAAAGAAGCCCACGGGGGAGTACGTGCACCCACCAAATAGTATAATTGGTGGCAGCGGTTATAAAGAAGCCCACGGGGGAGTACGTGCACCCACCAAATAGCATAATTGGTGGCAGCGGTTAAACGAATTCCACGGGGAATATCACCCACCAAATAGCATAATTGGTGGCAGCGGTTAAACGAATTCCACGGGGAATATCATTCACCAAATAGTATAATTGGTGGATGCGGTTATAAGAATTCCACGGGGAAGTGTTGCTCAATTGTGATAATTAATAGCAGCAGTTAAAACATTCACGCCGGAACGGCACGGCATTGTTGCACCATACGCATAGTGGTGGCAGTATTACGAACAGTGGGTGGGCCAGTGCGTGGGTGTGTCGACGGGCAGACATAATTACGACGCACGGGAGCAGAGAGGGTCCGCTCCGAGCCAGACGCCCACGTCTTCACGGCAACGCCGGAAGGAAGGAAGGAAGGACGGAGAAGGAAGGAAGTCTCAAGGCCAACCGGCTTTGATAAAATCAAGAAGTCAGCAAGGATCTGGTGTAAGTATAGCTATCTGCATTGTAAGGTTCGGTTCAGGTTTCAGTTATGGCTTACTTACCGAGATTCGGGAAAGATTGTGTAGTGCACGTGGCACAGGAATTAGGACTCCAAATTACAGGTGGGGAAACTTTGGTAGTACTAAAAAAATTGATAGAGGAGCATTCCGATTACGAGGAGGAATTTGTGAAAGGGATAGCTCAGGCATATAAGGAAGAACGCGAATCAGAGAAGGAACGTGCATTTCAGTTAGAAAAACTGAGAATAGAACAGGGCCAACTGGCGGGTAGAGCTAGTCCGCAGTCCGAAGTAAATAGCAAAATGCACATTCGATTAAATCAAGTTATGAGCCGATTCAAAGGGGAGGACGACGACATAACAGCATTTTTAAGTGTTTTTGAGAGTCAGGCGGAACAATTAGAAATTCCAGAAGAAGAGTGGGTGGCAAATCTTATGGGACTGCTCCCACACCAAATCAATGCATCGCTAACTTTAGAAGGGCAAGGTAGAAGAACAGAATATGCCGATTTAAAGAGTAGGTTATTAGAAATGTATCGATTCAATGCCGAGAAGTTTCGACAATTGTTCGCGAAACATGTAAAAGCCGCGAATACTACCTGGAACGTATACGCGAGAGAGCTGAAAAATTATTGCAAAGAATGGGTAGCAGGACTAAATATTCATACGTTCGAGGACTTAATGAATCTAATTGTAACCGATCAATTGAAGCGTCGTGTGCCTATTGATATTAAAGAGCACTTTATTGATGAGTGGGGGGAATTTAAGATGCCGTTAGAACTAGCTCGTAAACTAGACAACTATGAAAACAATAGGGCAGGCTGGAAACGGTCTTCGTTCAAGCCTTATAGGAAATCGGAAGCCGTAGGGGAACAAGTTGCAAGCACGAGCAAGACGATGCCGATAGTACCGAGATTTCAGGGGAAATCGAGCGGTAAGAAAACCGATGTTAGGGCAGCATACGAGAAGCCAGACAAGCGGAAATGCTACGGGTGTGGTGCCACAGACCACATGGTCCGTGAATGCCCGCAGCGCCGCGTGGCCGAAAAAATGAATCATGTGGCAGACAAAACAGCTACGGAATTGTTTTCACCGTACGTGTTCTTTGGAAAAATTAATAAAATTCCCGGGAGATTTTTGCGCGACTGTGGTGCCAGTTTCGATCTTGTCCATGAGAAATTTATTAGCGACGAGAATTTAACGGGAGAAAGCGTGTGGATTTTGCAACCGCTTGATGCCTCACCACGAAATCTCCCGGTGGCAGAAGTCACTATTGAAGGGCCATTCGGGAAAGTAGTAACTAAAGCCGCAGTTGTGCCTCGGGAATGCGACAGCGGATATTACTTATTAAGTAATAGAACAGCTGCTCTGATGGAAGAAGTAAAGGCAGGATTTATTGAGCCACAATTAGTTGCAGCCGTAACGACGCGGGCAAAAGCCGCTGAAACGTCGCGGGTGACTCAAGAGTCGGGGCCGGCTGACCGACACGCAGGCGAGTTTGACGCGGACGAGCAGGTAGAAAACCTTGAACAATTGAGGCAGGAGGGAGCCGTTAGTGAAAGGGACGCCAGTGCAAGTGTACTAACGCCCGAAGTGAATGAACTCATAAATGTTACCCAGACTGAGTTCGCAGCTTCACAACAAAGTGACCCGGAAATCAAAACACTATACGACACGAATAAGCACAACGTAGCAGATCGTAGCTCAAACTTTGAAGTTGAGGAAGACGAGCTGGATAAGTACGCTATTAACCTTGATAGTGTCGACTTCGATGCGGAAGCTATGCTCGAAGGAACAGAAGTCGAAGACGAGTTCCGCGACAAACTGCTCAATTTAATTGTAAAGTACAAGCATATATTTTCAGACAGACCAGGGTTGACGGATGTCGTCACCATGGACATTGAATTGACGGACGAGTCGAAAAAGATAAGAAGTGCGCCTTATCGAATGTCGCCGCGTCAATCAAAAATTTTGCAGGAAGAAATCGCGAAGATGTTACGGGATAACATAATCGAAATAGGCGACTCTGATTATGCTTCCCCTATGATTCTTGTAGAGGCGCCGGGACGAAAACCAAGACCGTGCGTAGATTATCGCAAGCTAAACCAAATTATAAAATCAGAATATTTTCCGTTGCCGAACATGGAGGAGAGGATAGAAGCAGTAGCGGCAGCTAAGATTATTACTACATTGGATTTAGCAAAATTTTATCATCAGATACCGCTCACTCCGAGAGCGCAAAGATATGCGGCTTTCTGTACAAGCTTTGGCACGTATAGGCCATTAAGATTGCCCTTCGGGCTAAAAAATGCACCTTTTCAGTGTAGTAGGATGATGGCAGCTTTATTAGCAGGATGTGCAGAATTTGCAGTCCCATACTTGGATGACATCGCCATTTATAGCGACACATGGCAAGAACACCTTAGACATTTAGAGCAGGTGTTTCTAATATTAGAGAAAGCGAAGTTGCATGTGCAGCCAAGCAAGTGTAAATACGCGCGTAAGAATGTGCAATACCTAGGCTACATGGTTGGTAGTGGCATGATGCGGCCGGTAGAGGCCAAAGTAAAAACTATTAAAGAGCACCCCGTACCTCAAACGAAAAAGCAAGTGCGTGCTTTTCTCGGATTAACGGGTTACTACAGGAAATTTATTCCCGATTATGCGGGTATATCAGCGCCATTAACGGACTTATTGCGAGGTCGCGAACGGCAAGGCAGGGTAACGTGGACGCCAGCATGCGAGATGGCATTCGAGAAACTGAGGAACGCTCTCTGTCACGAACCCGTCCTTCACGCGCCAGATTTTAATAAGGATTTTATAGTGCAGTGTGATGCGTCAAAAAGAGGTATTGGCATCATTTTGGCACAGTATAATGATAGAGGAGAAGAAAAACCGGTGTTATACTTAAGTCGTAAATTCACAGATTCGGAATTATTACGATGTACAACAGAACAGGAGTGCACAGCCATAATATGGGCATTGCAGAAATTAAAGTACTATTTGGATGGAAATGCAAAAATTAAAGTGGAAACAGACCACAACCCATTAGTATGGCTAAATAATTGTTCAAGTAAGAACCCGAGATTGATGCGTTGGTCATTAATGATCCAAGCATACAATTTAGAAATTATTCATAAAAGGGGTAAGGATCACGTAAATGCTGATGCCTTAAGCCGTATGTTTTACTGATACATGGAACCTGAACTGAACTGGGAATGCGGAGGGCTACACTGAACCGAATCACTTGATTGCATTGTATAAAATCAAGACAAGAGAAGAATCACTGTATATATGTAACAAATTGTTGAAAGTGTATTGTTTGTGTATTCTGTTTGTTTCATGTGTGTCTTATGTATGTGCAATTATGGGTACAAAGTGAAGCTCTGAAGACATTGTTGGTTCTGGGGGTATCAGGGAAAGTATCACATCATTTGATTGTGAATACTACGGATGTAATTGCAGCAGACTGTATGTAATTTAAGATTGTAGAAAATTGTATATATTAGAATGAAAGGAGGTACGTGAAGTAGGTTAGTTATTTATATTAGCTAGATTTTGATAAAAAAAAAAATATGTTGTAAATATAGAGTAGGTTAGAGAGATCAATAGAGTGTGAGCCCAATGGCCAGGTAAATGGTATAATCACATCCAGATCCACAAATCTAGTTGCGGGACGAATTTTTTATTGTGGTTATATCCTGCATAAAAAATTCAAAATAGGGTATGGAGAAGTATGTAACGTATTGTAGGACTACAGTTAGCAACCGCCACAAAGGGCGGCGGCAGAGGATTAGACGCCAGGGGCCAGGCAGGATGTGACACGCCGAGGTATTCTGGGAAATCCTAAGAGCTAGGGAAAGGGATGCCCAAAGTACGGGACAGCGCATTTTTGCCGCGTGCCGCGTGTCAAATTCTTGGAATCCAGGGAAATGGATGTCCAAAAATGCCTGGCAAAGCGGTCAGTGTGGGCCGTGTGCAAAACCCAGTGACGTTTCAGGTCACGTGGGTGGGGCTATATAAGAACCAACGCAGAGCGCGGGGGTGGGGTTTGTTGAGCTGAGAGGGAACCCTCGTGCGAACGCACAAAAACTTGCGCCCAGGGCGGTGCGGAGCCGAGCTAGGCTCGTGCGGCAAACCATGTGTTGGGACGCCGTTGTGGACTATATCCACGGGTGACAAGAGGTCGCCGGAGCTGTCTGCTGTGTGCGGGAGGCTCGCTGAGGAGTGGCGCGGGCCACGAGTCAGTTATTCATTTTTAAGGATCGCTCCTGCGATCAGGAAAGTAAAGATCTACCAGAGCTGTAACTTAAAGTAGTACTGTACATATTGTGAATAAACCTGTACATATTTATCATTGAAGCTCGTGTCTGTGATTATTGTGTATTCCCACGACGTCACACTTTACTAGTTATAATCTACGAGTAAATCTAGATTATAACTAGTTATAATCTAGCCCTTGTGTTCAATAAATTCTTGTCATGTGCTATGAAGTTGACAAAGAGGACAGAACAAAAGCTCCAGAACCCAACTATGTTTTGGTTATTAAGAGCGGCAAAAATTTATTTTTTCCTTTACATACTATTTATTATAATCTAGGTTAAATATTATTTTGTTCAATAATGTAATTGTGATATTCTCTCCATGAAAAAAGAACATATTTATTCAGTTATAATTTTTTTCACTTTTCCTACATTGTCCCTAGGTACATCATTAAGTGTCCCCCAGGTACATCAGTACGATGTACCATGTACCATGTACCATGTACTACTTCAAAAAGAACCTTATAGAATGTTCTTAAAAATCATTATTCTTGCACGTGAATATGCTGGAAAGTATAGCGTTCCAAAAAGAGAAGTATCAACAATGTCATATCCAAAAAAAGAGGGAAGAAATTAAAACATTAAAATGTCCCTAGGTACGACCGTTCCCCTTATATTACATAATCGTTTAATACAATTAGATTTCATATATTGCATTACTATCTTGTAATCCTTATAAAAACAAAAATAGAATCAGAAGATACACAAATGTTCAGTAAAAGACTTTAGATACTGTTAGAGGTTTTCCGTTCCAAAGTTCCTAGTTTTACGCATGTTTTCGATTGTACGACTTGCAAAACTTCGTTTTTCTGAAGATACGTTATTTCATATTGACGACGATGATTATGAACTATGACACTAGATTTCCCGTCTTGCAAAATCTCTCTAGTATCTACTTGGCTGTCCAGGAGACGCCGAGTCCTAGGGACAGGGGCGAACGAGTCAGAAGGTTGCAGCATGATGGCCGAACCGTTGGCATCTGTGCCGAGGCGTCTCCCGGACAACCAAGTGGGCTGTCTCGTGGCTCAGAGCGAAGTCCCTTTCCTTTCACCGGGTTCGATTCCTGTCGATTCCCAGACAATCTCATGTGAAATTTCTTTCAACAAAACGAGTTTAGCTGCTTCGAAGGGCTAATCTAACACCTGTGAAGTGTCCTAAACCCTACTCCTACTCTAATTCCTTTCCAATTCTGGCCGATGGGTAGTGACGCAGGAGCGCGCAAAAGAGAGGTGCGTGGAGATGCAACCAGGTGGTCCTCTTGACGACTTACGGACTAATTATGAACCACATTAATGGAGGCTATGGAGGCTATGGCTATGGAGGCTATGGAGGCTTACTCCTAATGATGGCTATATATAAAATATATAAAAGTAACAGATGATTACTCATAATAAGCGCAAAACACCCGATGAGGGATACAAGACGCGTTGCGTCATTACGAAGGCGTAAAAAGATTTTGAAAAAGTGAATAGAAGGAAGCCGTTGTTGACAAGAGCGGCGCTCGCAGCCCGCGCCCTCCTCACCTTTGAACTGCGCGCGCTGGAGGCTGCTGATGTTGTTGTAGGAGACGTCGAGGCGCTTGAGACGGCGCAGGGGGGCGAGCGCGGCGGGAGCCAGCGCGGTGAGCGGGCCCTCGGACAGGGTGAGCTTCACCAAGTGCTCCGCCACTTTGCCTCCGGAAAAGGCATCTCTGGGCAGGGTGGTGATGTTGTGACCGACCACGCGAAGTTCAGTTAGATTGTTGATTTGCTAGCGGGGACAAGAAAGGTTCTATTATCGAGTAGACTCTCCACTATTGAGAGATTGAATTGCAGATTTCAAAAATTAAAATCATATTGTTTAATTTTTTGTGCAATTTTTATGATTGATAATAAGGCTCGTAAAAAGTCGTTACTTCAGTAATTGGGTAAATGGTCATGGTCCCCCTATGCATCTGCCACGGCTGTACAATATGTATGATTTCGAAAAAGCATCCAGTTGATAAGGAATAAATGATTGTATTACATATAGTTGTATCCACAAAACTATTTTTGAGGGGGGATTTTGGTAAGGCTAACTTCTGTTACCCAGCATGTTTTATAATGTGTTGATTAAGCCAACTCTTTTTTTCTAACTACAAAGGTTGGGGCAGACGTCATGACAACATTTTTTTTCTAAAAGAAATGTTTTCGGATTAGACAATTTTATTTTCGCATGGAATAAATGCTGTACTAATGTGTGTTCACAATAAAAGATGGCTCTGTGAGTGTGTCTATTAGCACGGAAAGCAACGTGATATCAGTTGTGTTACTGCCGCCGTGCGAAATAAATGTAATACTTTTCGAGCAGCGCTAATACACAAAGCCGTTCTCCATGGGAGAAACGCCCGAGAATGTCGCAGAGAATTGGTGGAAGCTTTTGTGAACAATGTCCTTCCTTCCGGACAGTCGCGAGATGGGCAGGAGAGTTTCTGCGAGGTCGCTTGGCAACGAGTGATCAGCAACGCACGTGTCGACTTGTGAATGTGCGAATCGGTGTGGAACGTGTCGCAAGCGAGCATCTGCCAAATAGGGCCTTTAGAACGAATATGTACTGCTTTTGGAATGTTGTGAACTCATGCATGCTAAAATGCTTTGGAGCGTGAAACCAGTAGTCATTACAAATGTCTTAATAAAAATATGTGAAAGATAATTTCGGTGTGTCGGTAAATATAGTAGTTGCCGTAATTTATGTCCCAACCCTCGTACTTGAATTTTTTTAGTGCATGTATGTTATCAGGTGTTAAATTACAAAGACGTATAACAAATATAACGTTATTGAAGTTTTATGTTGAATAAGTTTAATTGTACTTGAGATTTACTAATTTGTGACAAAGGCGTTGTCTTTTGGAGGCAAGAGCATATCTCTTCCGTAGTGGATGAGCCTCCTGTGTGCCTCCCTCCTGCACTCTATTGTTCCAAGAAGTTTAACGGGAATGGAGGGACCGGAATGAATGGCGGACTGTTGCATACCAATATTTGTATTAAACATGCTGAAGACAGGAGACGAAAAGGAGAAGCAGGAAAAACACAAGAGAATGTTTGCGATGAAGTGTGAGCACTAGGTATGTTTAATTGATTGACTTTGTGTTTCCGGGTACGTCAAATACGACGATCGTTAATGCCGTGAGAGTAGTGCATGTTATATCCCTGGAAGTATACTTGGATTTTCATAACGTGGCGCTAGAGGAGCTTGTCTTCACGATGGAATATGGCACGGTTTTTGGCGTCTTTCTCAGTCGTGAGGTTAGATGTCGCTTGATCTGCAGCACTGCTTGATACGGTCGCGATTATGCGACATCTGGCGACACGACCGAGAAAGACGCGAAAACCCGTGCCATATTCCATCATGAAGATAAGTCCCTCACGCGCCACCTTATGAAAATCCAAGTATAGCGGTATTCCTTCCCCGTCGGAACGTGAGATCGGCGCTGAACTCCATGTCGGCTTGCGGGGTTAACTTTTCCTGGTATCTTCACAGAGGAGTACCGCCTCTGCCGGGACAAGCTCTAAGCTCGCGACTGATCTCTCGATGTATGTGGGAGTACGTGCAAGGGGAGAGGAGTGGACAAGGATGAGGAATGCATGATCGCGGGTGATGCGAAGGATGAGGTAGCTTGTTACTCTGGCATTCATCTTTTATTGACCGGAGAAACTTTGGGAAAATACCGATGAGATCCGCTGGCCTTTAAAATTAGGTAGATCCAGAAAGCTGCTCAACTGGACCTAGCTATGAAGCTTATATTAATTCTTCTGGATTATGCGCTTCGGGTGACGCGGTGATCAGTTGTCTGTTTGATATTTTCGGGCACGTCAACTACTACGGTCCTTATTCCCGTTAGAGTGGTGAATGTTATTTATTCCGGAAGCGAGAGGTGTATCTCTTCCGCTGGATGGTGAGATCCTTTGACCTTCAGGTGTCCTCCAAGCGGGACAAGCTCTACGCTTCCAACTGATCTCCGTGCGCTGGTGTGGCGATCTAGTGGCTGTGTGTGTGTGTGTGTGTGTGTGTGTGTGTGTGACTAACGAGAGAGGATAGGGCAAGGAAACGGAAGGAAAAATTGGCGCGCGGGTCATGGCCCGTTTTCCAGGGTTCTGCTCCGGCATTCGCCTGGGATTGATGGGAGAAACCACGGAAAACTACTGATCAGAGCAGCCATCCGCCAGAACTCTCCTCTAGACAGCGGCTGAATTCGACGTAGCTACGTCGCTATTGTCGAAAAGCAGCCACCGTCGGGGCTGGAAGCGTTGTAGCTGCCGGTGAGAACATGAGCCGTGTCAGCCGGTGCAGGGGGCAGGAGGGGGGCGCTCACCTGCAGCGCGAGTGAGGGGAAGTCGTGCAGGCGCGTGCGCGTGATGTGCAGCTGGCGCAGCGCCGTGCCCACGGTGCCGGCGAACGCGTCCGCCTCCACGCGCCGCAGCGGGGTGTCGCTGACGCGCAGCTCGCGCACCACCAGCGGCTGCAGCAGCGCCCCGTACAGCCGCTCTGCGCACGCGCACCCGCACAGCGCCGTCACCCACACGCAACCTTAAAGCACTATCGATCTTCTGCGCACGCGCAGTTCAAGTTTTCACATATTTCAGCCAGAGCTTCGATAATTTCGGATTGATTTTCCAAAAAGTCATAATTTTGTGACATGTTCAACGTTCTGAATTGAAAACAACATACGCGCCACCATACAGAACTCCGTCCTCACCTGCAAACTACTACAAAAAGCCAGTGTCATTGCCGGCTTATATTTTTCAAAAAAATTTCAATTCGACCAACATATGGCAGCACAATACAGTCACATCAATGGAGACATCTCACTGCTCAGCACCGACGTATTCTCTTGCACGTGAGTGGACAGACGAGAAAACGTGCGGCCGAGCTATGCTCGGTCGCGGCACTCAGGAGCATTCGGCATACTTCGAGAATAAGTTGGGATTGGGCTTTAACGTGTTCCATTCAATTCATGTAGATGATCTTCTTCACGTTGTGGTTAAGTTTTGAATTTAATTTGACACCTGTTTGTGATACCGATGTATATTCTGATGGTTGGCATGTTCATTTTGTACTCTTCGCGTCGGAATAAATCAGTAATTGTTTCAATCAGTTCAACACACATGTTTCGTGGGTATGTGAAAAATACATAGTTTATAACCAATTTGGAAATTCTTTTTTTAATAATAGTTTTTACAATTATCACTGGTTTGACAAAATATTTCAAAGTGATGCGGCTGTTATTGTTCTTTCCAATGCACGTATTTTGAATTCCAGTCCATTGCCAACCCACGGCATGGCCTGAATTATTGCACATTTAAAATGTGCAATAATTCAGCAAGAACTCTTAATGCCCCTGTTTTTATTCTATTTGCTATCGCCATGATCGCCACCAGGTAACCGACACAACGGTCTCAGTCGTATCTATCCATTACGTGTCGATTCCTGTCCGATCGAATGTGGGATCTGATTAGCACGGGAATTGTCGGAGGATTTAATTTTATCGGCCATTTAGACAGAGTTCTTTTATATGCCACAAGCATGTTATTGCAATGGTGAGTGAAAAAGACAAGGCCATGAGCCTTCGGATGTTGACAGTCTTTAACAAATTTTACAAGTTAATAACGACATAAGACAATCAACCAACATGTCAGTCAAATCACAAATAAATTTACAAACATCACAATAAAATGGATACCTGATGATGTTTGAAACTGAAGCCCGAAACGTTGTAATGAGTATTTTATTTTAATAATTATATTTTTTAATTGCAGTGGTGATGTTTTTTGTTAATGACTGTTGAAAAAAGCACGAACAGGACAGAACTTTTATGGATAAACGTTATACACAGAACAGTCAAAATAATATTCAACATGTTATAGCACAGAAGATTTTCCTGCCTGCGAAAATCCTCCACCCTCAGGCTGGTTTGAGCACACGCACTTCAGTTTAGGAAGCCAGTTTGCTAAACCCAAACCAGTTGGGCCGGGTGTCATGAAACATCAAATGAGAGAAGCGAATGGGCGCGTATCACATGTTACCTGTTCTCTGATTGATTCGCAAAATGGAAGTTACCGGAGAAGCACAGAGGAGGTCTCTATTTGTGTAAAATGTACAACAAATTTACCTCCATTGAAGATGCTGTAAATCTAAGGAAGCGCTAAGTGTTGGCATTGTAATTTCTGACTTTTGTGTCCATGCGAAGGAGAAAAAAGTATCCAGAATCCACCAGATACCTAGGGGTAAGGGGCGCAGACATTAACATTATATGGGAAGTTTGCAAGGTGAGAGCTTCTAAAGTCGGATTTTTGTACTCGTAATGTTGTTTATGAAACAAAAACTGATAAAAAATCTTTGGAATTTGTAATGCTTGCATATAATGTGTGTTTTTTATGAATGTACATGTTATGTTCTATTTATGTTGATGTCTGTCCAATCCAACTCAACATATCAGATCCATCATATTTTATTCGCTATAAATAATGCAGATTAGGAAGATATGAGCCATTCCACGTCAAATCGCACAAGAGTTGACTCGACTTTTTTTAAATGTACGGCATTTTTTCTTGAATCAGGACATAAAAAAAAGAGGCACGTGTTTTTTTAATTGCCTGAAAATTGATTATTTGTGTAGTTATGTCTATATAATATTTTGGAATTTACGCATATTTCTCGATATATAATCAATTATTTCATTTAATACTTTGAAATGTGTATTCCTCTGCAAATATTTTTTCAAAAAATAAATATTTCATTTAAAAAATAGTATTTATTGTTAAAAACGAAATTTTCTATATGAACTCGAGCAGCTAAAAATTTGAAAAAAATATAGACGTATTGTTCAATTTTCTAAGAAATACAACAAAAAAGTAGGCACTTACAATTCTATAAAATCAATTGGATTAATCCTCATAATTACCAGTGCTGAAGAACGTTTGCCTAATTAGAGTTCCAAAAAATATTAGTATCTCACATGTTCACTCTGCCCTCAGAAGGGATGGGTGACACCGAAATAAATTCTACTACTCCTTTTCCTTGCGGCAGCGAAACGAATTTTACTGCTGGGTTCGTTTGCGTCCTAAGGATAGGGCACCCTCCTGACCTTGCTCGTAAAATTCAACAGTCACTTGTCAAGGGACATGAGTAAAATTTTCTGAACATCAGTCGCAATACGCATCTTGTAAAGTGAAAAGTGCTAGAATTTGTACTGCGAATAATGTTTGCACAGTGCAACATGAGTGGAAGTCACCGTGCAACAAACATATTTCAATCTATTTTATCTTCCTGATCGCGATTTTAAAAAGAGAAAATCTTTAACATGCATAAACCGCGATTTACTAGTAAAACTTGGTTTAGAGGAGTCATTAGATTTGCGAAATTGTGATTCATGTCTGAAAATTATGTACTTCTCCCAAGGTTCCAGTGCACAGTACAAAATAAAAAATTAAAAATACTGGTATTTGCCTCCATGAAGATTTTGGAGTCTGTGCAGAATGACACTTTTTGCGACGTCACATGATAAAAGACTATGCGATGGCATTGGAGGACCTGTTCAGAGACTTGCCACTCAAGCCAGTGTACAACCAGGTCGAGATCCTTTGCAACGCCAAAGAAACTATTTGATTGGGCAGAAAGAAGTATTTCTATTTCGTTTATTTTGTTCTTTAGATATATACAGTCATCTCAGTGAACACTTAAAGCCTAGGTATCAAAATGTAAAGCCAATAACTGGAACTTTAAAAATACCTTCTCGTTCATCACTAACTAAAATTACATTGAAACTACCTTCTCTCGTTACAGACGTTAAGCGAATATATTTGAAGTGAGTTGTGAGGAACAAGAAAATTTCAAAATGTGAGTCAATAATCCCTCATTGAATAACTAAATATAATTGCGATGTTGCATCATCTCAAGAAGTACTTAAATTACCGCATCATCCAAAAGAACTGCCAGCCAGTAACGCAAGAAACGACGTGTCTGTTGCAGCAATCTACTACACATTGGTTCCTAAAAAATCATGTTTTAAAGTTACTGAGATCCCATTTTGATTTTTATGGAGTTGTCATTCACAATCTAATGCGTTTATAAATATTTTTTAAAATTTTTTAGCACATCGAGTTTACAAAAATATTCAATTTTCAAAATTTTTATTAAAAAATTCACGAAAAGAAGTACTTTGCAAAATCTAAAACAATAAACCTGCTTTTAAGTTTCGAATGGAATTTTACCTCAGTTTCTGTAATAGTGCATTCAAATTTGTGATACTTTAAAAATGGTGATGCATTTTTAGCAAATTTTAACATGCAATATTTCCAAAAACAATAAAGTTAAAAAATAAAAATACACATGTTAACATTTTTGATCCACATAATAAATAGAAAAAATAGAAAATAATTAAAAATATGTAAGTCAAATTTTGGTCTTCTTTGTGCAATTTGACGTGGAATGGCTCATATGTTGAAATACACTGAGAGACGCAATAGAACCAGCTTTTATATAATGTCTATTCTCATTGTATAAAATATTTAACAAAAGAAAATAATTATTTCTAACTTACATTTTAATATAAGTTCTCAATGGGCATTTCCATATGCAAGAATTTCATCTTTGTTTCATTTCAAATTTTCCTTCTGATTATGTACTTATGATTCAGCTACCTTGCAATAATTCATGTTTGTAAAATTGCATCGAAACAATTTTAATATGTTCGCAATTAACACATGTCTTATTGCTTTTTGCTTTGTTTTCGCATACTATATTTCATACTAAGGAGTGTCCTAAATTTTAAGTATTAAATTTAAAGTATGTCTTGAGAATCCTACTTCCTACCTACAATGCACGTCGCTTTTACTTTCTAATAAAGCGAAATTTAAGTGTATCGTTTCAGACACTTAAGTATTCTCCTACAACGTGTCCTTAATATCAAATAAAACGCTGTGAATATCACAACAATGTTACATGCAGAAATTTTTCTCCTTGCATTCTTGCAGCGCACGTTGTCCTGGAGACTAGACAAAATCACGTATCAAGGGGAGCTGGAGCGGTGCACTGTTTTTCAATGCAGTTTTTTTCTGGTCGATTTACCGCTACTCTAATGAACGTTCTAGAAAGGCCGGTGCAAGCTGCCTCGTGACTCACCGAAGTGGCAGCGCTCCAATTCGAGCAGCTCGATGGGCGCCCGGGTTGCGGCGAGGTTGGAGAAGGCGGTGCCCAGGATCGCCAGGTTAGCGTTCTCGCACCTACGCCAACACACCAAGCATACTCTGTACGCCGCAGTACAGTTATCGGAAGCTTACACTAAATCTTACACACATTTGGATCCTCTTCTTTCAAGAGCCTTTAGAAACACCGTTGTGACACACTAAAAATATGATCCGTGGTTGATGGGAGTCATTTACAACCGATGTTTTCTCTTTTTTGTGTCGTAATGCGTCAATATACGTGGAGCGAAAAAATGTACAATTTCTTAACTATCGAATCTAAAGGGCGAAAAAATAAACGTGTTTTCCCTCTCCAATGAGTATGCTCTTGTACAGTAAATATTACATTCATATTATGTAGCCAACTACGCTGTTCACTTATATTGAACAATATTATATTTTTATTTGAACAATTATTTCAAAACTTGATTACTTAATTGTTACACTGGAAAACATTTTCCCATTTGGTCACGGTTAAGCTAATTCTCTCCTCCTTGGTTATTTTGCGAATTTGCTGGTGAATTAGTGCCGGTGTTGACATTTATGGAGGTGGCCGCAGAGAGGGGTCCACTGCTGTTCGCGCCCAGAGCCTCTCTATTACTTTCCCCTTCCCCCTTCCGCTCCGGGCCTTCTACGTGTTAAATACAATGACGCTTGTCTTGCCTTCCTGGGCGTGTTCCGTTACGAGCTACTAGAATACGTAATTTATCGTTTACATAATAATGCTGCAATAGCAATAAATTGCATGTAAACAGGGGCGATCAAACATTTTGCCAACCATAAAAATCTGTTAAATAAATATTGAAAGGAGAAAGTCTCATGTGCTTACTTAGTAATTTAAGTGTTAAATGAAGTAATATTTTCTTTTCTTGTATCAAAAATCGTCGTCAAAAACATCCTCTTAACATCATCACCTGTCACCATTGTGATTCTTTTCTTGCTGCATGTACATTTTACGATTAAATCTCTAGTCTTTTGAGTTTTTTCGAATTTGTTAATATTCGAATATGCAATATACAATGAAATGAGAACATACTTAACATAGAGTCCATCTTCCCCTGGAGAACAAGAGCAGGGGTGGTACTGACTAGGGGGCGTCGGGCATCGATAGCGTGGACCAGGCGGTTCGTAGCCACCTCTCACAGGCTGAGATGACAACACTGCGAAGGACGCCCATAATAGAAGCGGTGACAGAATACTGAAACAAAAAATGAGCGATGTAATCGAAAGGGAACTAGAAAGCCCATTTTAATCCTATGAATATAACTTTCAATTTGTAACATTGAGAAATCATTGCACTTGAGGTGCACTTCAGGTGCACTGCAGGTGTCTTCGAATAATATCAACATTCTAGGAGATGTATGGAGGTCGATGGTGATCACGCTTTGACACTGAATAAATGATGAGGATCTCATGTAACGAAGTTAAACTTGTGACATTTGACCCTGATTGGCAGCCAACATATTGTGTACTGGTGTTTAGGGGTACATGTTCTGTCGTTTTCAAAGAATTCCCAGTTTTCAAAGCGTTTCCAGAATGAGAACACCAAAACAAAATGAGTAGCCTACCAATCATAAGAAAATACGGAGCGAAGTCGCTCAGGGCCTAGCGCGCTGACTTAGCATTCGGGAGGTCCGGATTCAATCGCCGTGCCGGCCAACGTGACCGAGGTTTTCGTGAGTTTCCCTCAGTCATCCAGGCGAATGCTGACATGGTTCTACTGAAAGACCACACTGCGAAACCGGCATCGCTAGCCAAATTCTTTAACTACGTGAAGTCACGACGGTTAAGCGAATTCGAGACATCGCAGGTTCCTGGTTGTCTAGGAACCCCGGGATCTAACGGCGCCGACGCAAATTACCTTTACGGGACATATAATGGCTAAATACAAATACATAGGTAAATGTTACATGTGTAACTTCGTCAGGAGATATTCTGCCACATGTTCATTCGCCAAAAGTCATATTCTTCGACCCCGTATATGACACAGATATTTGTAACATTTATTCTGAGACACTTGTATATCTGCATATGGTAGCTGTTGTCCGTGTTCATGATACATTTTGCAGAACAAAAACAAATACTCAGCACATTCTGTTGTCAATCACCGTACATGTTACCCTACACGTTCCAAAATGACTCCAACTACAATCTAGGCAAACATAGTGAGAGGATATGTGCCGTAGCATTTTGGTGTATGCAAAAGGATTTTTGCAACCAGGGATTAGTAAACAAGAATTAGATCCCGGAAATACGTTTAATTTTCATTTATGTTGCTTGGTCCTGAAAATTAGCTTTTCAAATACATAAGTGACTGTAATTAATTTATAATTCGCAATGCATCAGTTAAGGAATATTCTAGATTGAGAATGCATACCAATGGGTTCGGCCATGACCACCAGAACCCACTTTATCCAAACAGTTCACATATAATTCACAATATGCACTATAAATCTTACTCTTTCGCTCTATTTCTAAGTTTTATAGCAAACCTCACAATCATATATCCCAACGGCCGTGTTAAAATTGTGAAGATTCATGAATAAAATGCACAAGTAAAAATCAAATACTGTGTTCGTAAACGACATACTAGCTCGACACGCAATGTTGAAATAACTTAAGAAGTTTGTGAACTAATGATGCTACTACTACACATTCTTTCTCGCATGATTTCTAAAATTCAGAGCGTTCAAAGAGAATGAGTTCTACGCCATTTTTAAGCAGCCTTTGTTTCATCCGTAGAAAAATTTTTAAGAAAAAATTTGGATTATTTTCAAGAAAAATGTTTATAAATTGGATTTAATTCAAGCAGAAATTACACGAAAACTTCAATTTTGTACCGGATCTTATTTCAATTTATATTTTTTAACAGGTTTTACTTTAGAAAATTTCTTATCATCAATACTGTAGTTTTGCTATTTTATTTTTTTCGCGATTTTCTAAAATACCAAGAATTGGCCGAAAATGTGCTCAGCACCAATTTTTTATCGTCCTTAGCCTACATAAGAGAAAAATAAAGCAAAAAATTTGGAGCCGTTATTGAGAAAATAATTGTTTAAAAATTGTCTATATTTCAAGCAAAAATACGCGAAAACTACTCTCATTTTCGAACACGTTTACATTAACTTAATTCACAATCTGCCATCAAACAACATATTCTATTCAAGATGTCTCAATCTTTAATATTGGAATTGCAATAAGACATCAAAAAATGAACTTTTGACATTTTCGAAAATTCAAAGATTTCAATGCGATTTAGTACTGAGCAATTTTTTTTACCTATCTACGCTATCCGAGGACAATATTTAATCTTTTAAATTTGGAGTCTATTTTCAGGAAATTTTGAAGAAGTTGAGGCTGTGTAAAAGGACCGACAGGAATCGATATATCCGTTTCAAACTCACAAGGCTTCCAGTTCGTTCATATTGATCTGAGAATATCAATTTTGTAGCTAATGGAGTTAATCGTGTGAACGGTTTAGTAACTATCGTTGACTACAGACGGACAAACAAACGTTTTGACGTCAGTCTACTTTTCAGTATCAAGGACCCACAAAACATGGATTCTGATTACACAACGTGTGAGAGCAGGGGTGTCCAACTTGCAAGGCCTCAAAGACCACAACTAAAACATTCACCGTGGTTTTGGGCCATATTGTCATTACTCGGGCGATCCACACCCCGCTTCGTTGAGCTCGGCACTGCCTGCCTTCTCTAAAGGGGGGGGGGGATTGGTGCGTCATATCAGGCCGTATCATATCTAAAGCAGAGAAACACATTAGGATGATTTTCGATTTCCGAATCTACTATAAAAATCCTTAAATCTATACTTAACTTATTATTACAGTGAAGGGGAGTTGACCACGGCAGGGCTAGTGTGCTAGGCGCACAATATTCTCTCCAGCTATGGATGTAAGAGACTAACTTTTGACTAATAATCTTTCGCGGGCCACAATAAATAGCAACGCGGGCCGCATGCGGCCCACAGCCCACCAGTTGGACAAATTTGTGTTAGAGGATTCCTGCAAACTTACATGAATGCCAGTGGTTCGATTTCTATTAAGTGCGGGGAAAAAGATATACGGGCATTGGAAATATAGAAGAAAATATGCCAGGAACAGTCAATAGTCATGCCATACAGTGTGCCATGCTTTCTCTTAGAAGTATATATTTTAGTTTCAGAACGTCTAAAATTTCATTAATGTATGTACTTTGCTTGTCGATAAAACTCTCTCTGTCTCCCTTCCTCTCTCCCTCTCTCTCTCTCCCTCTCTCCCTCTCCCTCCCTCCCTCTCTCCTTCCCTCTCTCCCTCTCTCCCTCTCCCTCCCTCCCTCTCTCCTTCCCTCTCTCCCTCTCTCCCTCTCTCTCCCTCCCTCTCTCCCTCCCTCTCTCTCCCTCTCTCCCCCTCTCTCCCTCTCTCTCTTCCTCTCTCTCCCTCTCTCTCTCCCTCTCTCACACGCACTGTCTTTCCGACAGAGGTGCTTAATCGAAAAGTTCTCCGAATGGATTGCGCATTTAGGTCAGCAATTCATTAAACCATTAACGCGCAGCCCCTCATTTGAGGACTCAGATTTTTCGTCATTTCAAATCTGCTTCTTAAGCATTTCTAGCGAATTTTATCTCTTCAACATATGTAGATAAATAAAACATACCCAAGTTTTTTAATACATTAATGCTAAATTTCGATTTAGCCGAGATCGCTAAAAAATTATAAAATTTGTTAAATTTAAAAATTCTCGGGAAAACAATTTACAGTAGTTACATAGTTTGTATCATATTACTATTTGTAGCAATGTTTCGTTAAAGGGGGTAGCGGAATAAGAAATGCAAAACTGCTCCCAGAGATAAATATTTTGTTGAAAATCGTAATTGAAGTGTAAAAAAAGTTTTTCGACAGATTTAAATCGATTTACCTGGAGTACTTCGTACAAATAAAAACACGTGTTTTTTTAGCTTCGTTGCTCTTATTATTTAATAATCACGCTAATTGTTTATCTACTTGACACGTGTATGAAAATGCTCTGAAAGTATGCAAATGTTCAATAAACGACAATTTTCTAATTTATTTATTTTTATTTATTTTTACGTCAAAAAACAGTTAAAAACTGCGTATGACGTGCTATGGGGAAAAGTGAATTGTGTGCACATTTTCAAAATTCTGTGATCCCTACACTAAGTCATATACTACTTAAATTTTAAATTTTTGAAAGGGAGAAAAAAAACAAAAACTCCCATGTAATAAAATCTATTTTCAAGGATAAACAAGCAATAAATTTTGAATTTGAAAGGGAGAAAAAAAACAAAAAAACTCCCATGTAAAAAATCTATTTTCAAGGGTAAATAAGCAATAAATTTTGAATTTTGAAAGGGAGAAAAAAACAACAAAAAAAACTCCCATGTAATAAAATATATTTTCAAAGATAAATAAGCAATAAATTTTGGCTCTTATTACTTCCTGCCGCGACAACATGGAAACGATGATTTGAATAATGTATTTCCCACTGAATTCTAGAAGACGTGCACAGAAAATGAAGTTACATTTATGTCCAGAAGCAAAACAAGGGGCCATCTCAGCATTTGCTCAATGGATCAGGGAAACTGGACGAAAAACCTGATCGAGATGGGTGATCGAATTAAGTGTGTACCGCAACTGTGACGTACATGTGACGTGTGTGACATTCTGTCGTAGATGTGGATGGTAGACGTTTTGCATCTGGTGACGTTAAACCAGATAACGCGAGTATCAAATATTGCGCCTTACAGGTGCAGGGTAAATCTGCACATTGCGATGTAGAACCAAATGGCTTCTTTCCAAAATCTGCTGCCTAAATCACAACATGGGTAAGTGCATCATGTGTGACTACTTAACATATATTTTAACAACATTACAAATAATGTTGAACATCCCGTCATAACGGTCCCGCCGGGACTCGAACCCTAGGACCGCGAGGTCAGAGTCGGGACTCTAACCCTAGGGCCGCCAGGCCGCTGCAGAGATAAAGATTCGTACAAATTTCTAGCTCTGATGTGACTCCGTCGACGTGTGTTGGAAACAGATTTGAATTTACGAGAGGTTTCATATGTTTATTTTCGATTTGCCTGTAGAACATGTTTATGTTATTATGTCTGATGAAAATTCCCTGGTCGCAGGGTAAAAGTTCTTAGATTTAGTGAAGGAGTTTAAGCGAGCCCAGAATTGCGAAGCCAGTTTGCCCGCGTGGTGCGAGGCTGCGATTGGGCCGTGCGTACCAGTGCCGGCACTAGGCATGGACAGATGGGACCCACAAGTCAAGGGACCCAATCATGGGACTGATGGGAAAAATTGTAAAAAATTGAAAAATAAATTAGGACTCGAGAAAATCGTTATAGAAATTTTATAAGTTGCGATATAGTAGTCTGGTAATTCATAAACTTTTCAATTCGTTTTTTAGCTTAAATAAGTCATTATAGTCATTGCTTGTAAGGTAGGACTCTATGAAATCAATCAAACATCAAGATCAAGACTAACATTAATATAGGTTCTACTGATATTCATATTTATTATTTCATGTATTTAACAAGTTATTTTCTTAAACACTAAACACATTTTTCTTAGCGTTTTAAACTCACTGTACCAATAAAATCATTTGCTAACTAAATACTTTTACTGAAAACTATTATTTAAAATATATTTCCAAAAACTTCTAGCTTACAGGTAATTTTTGTTATTTGTTCAAATGAAAAATCTCATATGGTTTCTTGATACAACTTTGACATTTTTAATTTTTGCGGGGGGAGGAGGGGCTAGGTTTCAGCATTGCTCGGGGCCCAACATTTTCTGGGTCCGGCACTAGTGCGTTCCCGGAAGCCGCAGCGAGCGCCGCGCCGGCGCGTTGAGCCCCTTGGGCTGGAGCGGGGCGGGGTGGGGCGCCGGAGGGTGAGGCTGAGCGAGGCTGCGCGAGGCGGCGGCGCAGGGGGTCGGCGACCCGCGCCTGCGTGGGCCATCCCGGTCGCCCACGGCCCCGTCCGCGCCGCGGGACCCAGGGACCACGAGCTTCCTGCTCGCGCGCGCCCCTTCACCCACCGCCCGCGCCGCCCGGCTGGCGACGGCGCACGCTGGCGGCGGAAGGTTGGGAGCGGCAACGGCGGCGGCTGGGGGTGGCGGCCGGGGATGGCGCCGCGCCGAGGGCGGCGGAGGCGGGGGCAGCTGCGGCAAGTGGCGGTGGAAGCAGGTGGCGGCGGCTGGCGACGGCAGCGGGCAGCCGGGGCGGCGAGTGATGGCGGACGGGAGATGAGCGAGGGCGGCGGGAGGCACTGGCAGACGGCGGAGGAAAGGGCGGGGGCGAGTTGGTGGCGGCTCGTTTCGGAAAGCTCAAGGTCTCCAGCGAAATCCAACTCCGGCGCTGACGCTCCCCGCCTCTCAGCTTACGAGGGGCCTCAAGGGGCTCTCAAATCACCTGGGTGGGATGGGAGCGGACGCTTCTGCAGAGCTTTGCCTACTCGGCGAGCAGTTTTGTTTGCTCATTTGATGCTTTCTTTGCAAGACTCTTATGCCAATTATATTAGTAATACTATAGTCGAGTTTGGCGAAGTCAAATGTGATTCGAGGATTTAGAGTATTAAAAATTTCTCATCTTTGAAAATCTTTAAAGCACTGTTAATCTGATACGTTGAATCTAAGTTTTAAATGATCACTATTGGATGATTGCTGGACGAATATTAAACATGTTCATTAAAATTACAAACTTGAATTTTAAAGACGATTAGTTGCAGAAAAACGATTATATTCTGCCAAAATAAACAAGCCTAATGAAATGAATTTATTGAACTTGATAAAATGATTGGGAACAAAGATAAAATTTAAAATTAAATTTTCAATATTCCCACTACCCGAAATTCTTATTAATTGTTTAATAATACGACACAATGTCGATTTTCATGAAAATCTTTCAATCTTCGGAAATGGCAAAAGTTAAAAATTTCTTGGAACTGACCTACCATTGCGTTGTTAAAGATAAATATCTCATGCAAACTCATATTTCTCAATATTAGATCGGGAGATGAAAAGTCACGACACGTGTATTTACAAATCTTGTACAAATCTTTTATGTGTACTTTTAAAATATGCATAATTTTAGTTATGTTTTAGAATCACTACTAAGTAAAATTTAATTATACTTTTTTAAGTGGACTGCCCCTGTGAACATATTTCATTAGCCTCGGGGAAGCCTCTTATCTTGTGATCCTTCGCTCCCGACAGCCAATCCCAGTCTGCGCAAGTACGTTTTTCTTTAAACATGTCGCAAGAATGGAACACGATACACTTAATTCAATCACAGAAGACCATTTTCATTTAAAGTTTAGAATTAAAAAAGTAATATTTGTGTAGAATGAAATCCGTGAGGAAAGCGATAGCATTAGCTTCAACATCGCGCATGATTCGTTGCAAACCTTCACAAACTAAGGAGAAACTCGTTCTGCCTCACCTGAAGAGGTGGTTCAGTGCATCAACTGATGTCAATGCAGTGCTCTGACCGGGAGATCCTAGGTTCGAGTCCCGACAGTGGTAAGATTTTCGACACTAGCTTGTCAGTTAGGTTGAATTCAGTAGCTGTCTGGAGAAGAATTCTAGAGCCGGCTACTCTGATCCGTAGTTTTACATGTTTCTCCTCAGGCGGTTGCCGGAGCAGCCCCCGAACAAACAGACCATGGAACACGCGCGATATTTCCTTCTTCCTTGGCCTATCGTCACACACACTAACATGCACTGCACTACCACGTATGCCGGGAGACCAGTCGGGAGCTTAGAGCTTGTCCCGGCTGGGCGGTACCCCGCCGGTGGGAGACACGTGGCTGAAGGAAACTCCGCTAGGTCGGCGCTGGATCTCGCCATCCAGTGTGGAAAGGTCACATCAACTCCCGATGAAAAACATGCACTACACTTACGGGACTAATGACCTCGTTAGTTGCCGCGCCCGGAATCCCAACCAACCAAATAGTCATCCAATTCTCCAAATAGTCATATAAAAGTACCTTATTCTCCTCCACAAACTCTTACCCTCCCCTCCCTCTTACTCTTACCTCTTATATAAACAATCGCAACTTACACCCCAACAATGCCCAATTACAATATCAACTTGCATTTAAAGATTTTCTGCCTGCTTCAAGAATCTCCTTCCTATCAGCCCTTAGTTACCTCCTAAACTAAACGAACAAAACCAATTTACTACAAGCAGGTATTTTCATCAACAACACATCAACAACACAAATTGAAAACCAAATAATAGTAGCTCTTACTGATAATGACGCATTCTAACATTTACAATCGCAACTTCCTCTGCTGAAATACTCGCATGATATATTTATATTCTATCATTTCCAGATATACTATCAGATATAGCGCAGGACAAAATCAAAAATTTGCATGTCAGACTGACCTAATGGAGGTGCTGGTGAAGTGGTCGCCCTCATGAGTAAATCTTTCAAATATATTCCTTTATCACCATGCATTAAACCTTGTTTAGAAAGTATTGCAAAATATATCTCCAAAAATCGGAAGGCGAAGACACCATTACATCAATTTACAAGCCTCCGAACATCTCAATAGAACTCAGTAACTTCATTTAGTTTTTCTTTTCTTCCGCCCATTTCCTCGATTGGAATTTTCAGCACACGTCTTGAAGCTGAAGTACTTATTTCTCTAATTGTATCCGACAGTTCAAATATTACAAAAGCATTAAAATCCATAAATTAACGCCCACAGCACCAACACACAACGTTTTTATTATTAGAATTCTTTCAGACATTTTGGGCATTATTCTTACTCTCTTACTTCTCTTCTTAAGTCTCTCACGACACCAATTCTAACAGCCAACCCCAGAGTAATTTGAACCACAATCCAGTATTTATTTTCTTGGATTCACTTCGTATTCTTACATTTCATCCACTTAGACTCCTGCAACACAATAATAGACTCCTGCATGCCCAAGCACCTCGGCAATCGTATGCCCATTCAAAATGAACAATATGCAATTAGCTGATGTTAAGGTAACAAAATTTCTAGGTCTCTCAATTCAATCAAACCTCAAATGGAATGTATATATAACATAATTAAACACTAAATTACGCTCATTATGTTATGCATTCAGAATTATTTCTAATTCTGTCAGCTTTCATGCAGCTCGTAGCGTGTATTTTTCAAATGTACATTCCCGCCTGAGATATGGCATAATATTCTGGGAAAGTTCATCCTTTCGTGCCCAGACATTTAGATTGCAAAAGAAAATTATCCGAATAATGAAAAAATGTCATCCACGTGATTCCTGCAAGCCTCTTTTCATTGAAATGGAATCTTGGAATCTTACCATTGCCTTGCCTATTTATTTACGAATCTGTAGTATTTGTCAAAACTGACTTACTTAACGGTGGGAACTTGTTTTCATGTAATACTGATTATTATAGTTACAACACTCGACGTAGAAATCATGTTCATCAAGTGTCAGTATCTACAGCTCACAACAAGAAATCCACATACAATACTTGTACGTTAATTTACAACGCATTGCCAGATGAAATTAAACAATTAAAATTGGTACACAAATTTAAGTTTAAAGTAAAATCTTTCCTGTTGAAAAACTGTTTCTATACAATTAGAGACTGCACTGATCTCAAAAAGAAAAATAATGTTTACTTTGACAAAATAATGATATAGTACAATGAACTGGTTTACATTTGCATTGTATAATTTTTAAAAACGACTTAAATGCCTGTAACAAGTAATGTACTTCAGCTTCCGGGTCAATGATCCCCATCTCGATCTTGTTTTTGTCCAGTTTCCCTGATCCATTGAGCAAATGCTGAGATGACCCCTTGATTTGCTTCTGGACGTAAATGTAGCTTCACTATGCGCACGTTTTGTTGAGCTTTCCTTTTGCTTGTAGTGGGAGTAGAGCTTAGGGCGAGTTTCTATTTGTCTGCAGCAGAGAAAAATTAAATCCGTTCGTTTACCGTTACAAATAATTTTTTTATAATTCGGCAACGAAAATATCTAGTTTTTGAAATGTTAATCTCTCGCTTTTTAAAATTTATTATTATTATTATTATTATTATTATTATTATTATTATTATTATTATTATTATTATTATTATTATTATTATTATTATTATTTTATCTTTCAACTATTAATAGTTAAATAGTTGGGAAGGGATTCTGAAACTCAAGAAAGCGTGCGCAGATGATTTTCTTCCCCCATACGTCACATACAGTTTTTGACTAAATAAATAATTAAACTTGGAATCTGTACCACGATCTCAACATCCACCTTCCGCAGCCGCCGTCATTTTATGAATTGCCACCTGCAATCATATAGCCATCAATAGAATCATTCAAATTCATTGAAATTGTTACATTCGAATTGATATTTCAAATTGTCATTCAGTTTGCCTCATCTTATCAATCCATCATACTAAAATTCATTGCCAATTGCGGAACCTAAAGCATACACGAAAGTTATATTCAAAAAATGCAAAGCAAGACGAAACTGGAAACAATTTGGCTGTTAAAAGCCCTTCCTCAAATCAAAACTAAACAATACACTGGTACAGTCGTGAAGTCTGGGAAGATTTTCCGTCATAAAGTACCTGCTTTTACTCTTCATTGGATCAATCGAATTACTCTTCATTCGAATCAACTCTCAAATTAGAAAATCCACGGCAAATAAAAATGTAATTCAACACTGCCCCCCCCCGTGGAAAACTACAGACAAATAAGATATTTGCTCACATCTAGCAGAATATTTTCACCTAACACAGACGAAGAACGTAATATTCAGTGATAGAAAAATTGTGCTGCTACAACAGTACATAGTTTCTCGCATTATTTCTAACTTTTGCAATTTTTGGAAATTCAGGGGAAATTCAACGAAAATTAGACCTGCGTAATTTTGTAAACTCCCCTTGCTCTACTCAGGAAAAAATTAAAGAATGAATTCGGAGCCGTTTTTGAGAAAACGTTCTTTCTATAAATTGCATTGATTTTAAGTAGAAATTAAGCGAAAATTACTCGATTTCTAAAATAATTGTACGTGACCTTTTTTAAAAATTTGAGTTTTTAGAACAGATTTCATTTAAGACACAATTAAGATATTTTAGTTGTAGGAAGACGCCGAAAAAGTTTTGAGTTTTTGCAATTTTAGAAATCAGGGATTTCAATCAAAATGAGACTCGCGTCATTTTTAAATTTTTCTTTTCGCTATCCGAGGACTGTTTAATAAAAAAATTGGGAAACTTTTTGAGAAAACTTTGAAAATGTAGTTGAAGTTTCGTGTAAAGTACCCCCGAAGGAAAATATTCATATGAAACTCGCAGGGCCTTGAGTTCGTTCACACCGATCAGGAAATATCCATTTTGGAGAAAATATTCTGAACGATTTTGACGTTTATTGACATTTTTCTGAACATTTTAAGATTTCCCCCAATATAGCTCAATTTTTTAAATAATTTTTTTCTGAAAATCGCACACGATTCTTAAAGATGGCGCAGGTATCGTTTCTTGAAACCTCTTAATTTTCCAAAATTGCGAGAAAAGTCAAAATTGATTTGATATCTTTCTACAACTTGAACATTGAAGACACATTTTTTGATAATGAAATTGTCATTCAAAGACAGGTATTTAAATTTCATGTACAATTTTTTTTATAATACGAGTAGTCTTCGCGACATTTTTGCATGAAATAAAGGGAATTCATATACATTTTCTCAGAAACGGATCCAAATTTTTTATTTAATTTTTTCTCGAATAGAGCAAAGTACGCTTTAAAAATTTGCAGTTTCAATTTTCGTTGAACCCTCTGCATTTCCGAAAATTGCAAAAGTTATTAATAATGTGAGAATTTATGTGCTGTTGTACATAACTAGTTTTATCATGATCTACAAGTGTACAATTTATTATTTTTTATATTTAATTTGTACAGACTGAATTCTGACTTTTTCTATTTGTTCTTCGATATTCGTACAACTGAATTTGTTCTGGATAACACTCTGGGAAAATTGCTAGAAATTGTATGTAAAACTGTTGAATTCTAGATCCACAATGTTCTCTTTTTAATGGAAATGAACATTTAACGGTCCAGCCACTTGGCCTCTTAACTCTGAATACCGGTGTTCCAATCCTACGCAATTCTTTTGGTATTTCTGATTGATAAAACAAGTTTATGGCCGGTTTTTTTCAGATCTCCAAATAAGGAGAATCACCCATGCATCATAGTCATCTGCTACGTCTCCGGTACTATTCACTCTTCATCATCATTTTAACCATTATTCCCATGAATCCATTCGGTCTGCAATACTTTATGAATAAACAGAATGGCTCTATATTGCCAATTTTGAAGCTAACCACGAATGAATACCACAAAGTAGTCAAGCTAAAGCGAAATAAATGTTTAAAGAAATATTTTTTCTATTTACTGATACGTTATTGCCTTCAACACGGAGCTCGATATTCACTGCATAACTAACCTGAATCGAGAGGATTGTGGTGACGATGGAAACATGAACAGTTGAATGTTCCTACATGTTCTCTTACGGAGGGAATTATGGGAGGGAAATATGAAATGAAAAACCAAGTCCAGTTAACAACTACTTAATTAGTAAATACGAATAATTAAAATTAGGTAAAAAATAATATAATGTATGTACATCGGGCGGGTCCCTCGGGGTTTTTGTAACCTCTGGATCTTTAGAACCCTTATAATGCCCTTGGTGCATAAATAACTATTTTGTATTTAGGTAATTGATCTTTCGTGTATCGATAGACTGTCTTTAAAGAGCTTTTATAGTTCATCTCAATTTGAAGGCATCAAAATTTAGAGTGTGTTTTAGCGACTGAGTAACATTGTTAAATCTTTTAAAGTAGATAAGTTACATACTTTTAGAATCATACATGATGCATCAGCGTAATAATTATATTTTTAGTACAATAAGTTTAAAAACTTAGACCAGTAGTATTTTAGTTTTTTTTTTTGTTTTTTGTTTTTTTTTTTGAACTACCATTCTATAATGCTGCCATTTGATGGCTGCAACCAGTTGCATAATGATACTCATTACGATACAGATTTCATTGTGATACAGGTTTTCGACCAATCACAGAGACGTTTACAAACCAAGTATTGACAATTAATTATTGAGAATCGTTCTAGTAAATGTTTCGTTCAATTGTGTAAATTAAAATTGCATTTTATGTTATAATATGCTTGTCAATTTTAATTTCTTTTATTATTACTATTTTTCGTGAAATATTATTTAAAATTAATTGGATAGTAATTTCACTGTCACAAACTATTTGTCTAGCACAGTACTCCCTCGCAGGCGGACTAGTAGCCACAGCCACCTGCGGCATGCGAGGGTAGGGTAGGGATCTGTCCGCTAGGTGGCCTTGGCTGAATCCTGCATGTCAACTGCCACGAAACGATTCAATTGAAAAGTTTAACTTATAAAAGTCGTAGAAAAAGTACCGTTTGAAACTCGATGTAATGGGTATTACAAATGAGTGTGATATTACGATACGAGCGAGGAACGAGCGAGTATCGTAAACTTCACTCAAATGCATTAATACCCATCATTACATCATTGTTTCATAATGTACTATTGGATTACGAACGCATTCCAACGTAAATTGTTTGCGATTTCTCTAATAGTGTCTCTGCCAGCCGAATATAATATATTTTATATTTTAACGTCGAGACCATATTTCTGTTTAGCACGATTGACCACCCCCGCTGTTGTATTTGGCGACTCAGGGAAAAGTCTGTGGCCCTTTGGAACAGACTCAACTAAGTGAGAGCGTAGGCTTCCGCGGGCGGAATTGGAACTTACTTGGCTATCCGGGAGACGCCGCGTCCAGGGCACAGGTGTCGACGTTTCGGTCGCCATTCTGCGACCTTCATCAGGGCGTAGTATTGCGCGAAGATTTTTTTTTTCATTTTCCCCTCGCCAGTAGCCCTGACAAGGCGGGAATTTATTCATTAATTAGGGAAGATTGCGCGAAGATGGACTGCGCACGGGGTTTTTATGTGGTTTCTCTCCTGACTGCTGATTGGCCGGATGATCAGCCATTGCGGAGAGAGTGCAACGGCCAATCAGGGAGCGGCCTCCCGGGCGGGGTGGACGAACGCACACCGCGCGTGATCGGACGGTGTGGAACAGCGGGTCCCGTGTCGGGTCTCGGTCGGGCATCCTGGTAAAATAGATGCTTCCAGGCATCATGGCGACGTAGGCCTTGATCAGCATTGAGATTTCGAAGATGTTTAATGATCTCTATTGCCTCTTTAACTCTTCTAGTTCCCCAGCGGTCTTCTCTGGTTAGGAGGTGGGTGTCATCAAATAAAATGGCGTGGCCAGTTTTTCCATGCGTGGAGGACAACGGCCGATTTATCCGTATTGTTATATTTATAATGGCGAATGTGCTCCCGGAGGCGTTCCTCTATGGTCCGTCCCGTCCCGCCAATATAACTGCGGCCGCAGCTGCATGGGATCTCGTATACCCCTGACGACATGAGAGGCGGTATGCGATCTTTCACACGTACGAGCTTTTGTCCGAGTTTCATATGAGCTTTGTAGGCTGTCTTGATGTCGAAGCGGCTCAGAAGCTTGCCAATTTTATCAGTGACACCTCGTATATACGGTAGAATGGCCGACCTGCGGTTGGAATCATCATCATTAGATGTGGTGATGTCAGCAGTGCTAGAGGTGATCGTTGCCTGCCGTACAGCTTGGTTGGCGGCGTTGGCACTGTAACCATTAGTTCGAAATGTTTTAAGAGCTCTATTACAGAGTCTAACGATTCCTTATCAATCCGTCTATTACAATATCTAAATAGGAGCAATCAGCTTAACATTTCCCCTCCCACATCCACAACCCACCTAAGAACAAATCCCATCACCAATACCATTGAAAGAGATATCCTTGATATAGTTCTTCATTCCCCCTCCCTTTCTCTCACAACTCCCAAACCACTTCACGACCTAACCTCAGACCACCTTCCTGTTATCTTCGCTCTCCACAACGATATCTTCCCTGCTCCTATATCTACTAAACTTAAAACCAAAACAGATTGGAAACTTTACCAAACAAAACTAACAAACAAAATCCTGCAAAATCCATCTCTATCCACTCCCCATGAAATCGACAGAGCAATAAACCATCTAAATTATCAAATTAAATCAGCCTTCAATGAAACAACCCAAAAACTTCCTGATACCGCCAACCCTTCATCACAAACCCCTGTCGAGTTGATCCGCCTTATTCAAGAGCGCAGAAAGGCGCAACGCGCCTTTCGCCACATACGATCCTGGCCTCAAAGCAGAAATTTTCGCCGACTCACTCGAAAAACGCTATTCGCCCCCAACCATAGCAAACCCGCTGCAGCTCCCAGCCACCGCCGCCGAAATTCACTTACATCCTTCACCTCCAACGGAAATTTCGTCCGACTGGCACTTCGAAGCGGATGAGGTACGCGATCTACTAAAAAACATCAACACAAAGAAATCGGGAGGCCCAGACAAACTCTCAGGTGAAATGCTCAAGCATCTACCTCTTAGGGCCGCTCATTTCCTATCATTAATTTACACTGCCTGCATTTCTGTGCAATACTTTCCTTCCAACTGGAAAGCGGCCACCGTAATACTGCTTGCGAAACCGAATAAAAACTCACGTCTTCCGGAAAATTACCGGCCTATATCTCTCCTGCCGATTCTCGGAAAACTCCTGGAAAAAATAATTCTCAAGAGAATCCAACGGGACCTCGAGATGAAAGGCATCATTAGGGAGACGCAATTCGGTTTTCGCAAAAAACGCTCCTCTGCGATGCAGGCGCTTCGCTTCGCTTTCTTCTCCTCTTCAACTCTAAATAGACACTGTTCTCTCCCTTCTCTTTTCTTTGACTTCTCTTTTGCATTTGACACAGTCCATCACCAACTACTTCTTCACAAACTACGCCCTTACTTTCCATCTCGCATACTCAACTTAATCACTAGCTATCTATCTCATCGCCACTTTTCAGTTAAATACCAATTATTCACTTCTTCAGCCCGACCCATTGAAGCCGGCGTCCCCCAGGGCGCCGTTCTCTCGCCATTTCTATTTTCTCTCTTCCTAAATGATGCACCTACCATTGCTGGAGTAAAAGAGTTCATATATGCTGACGACCTAGCATATGCAGTAAAAGACAGCCGAATAAACTTTGCCATAAATAGGCTTCAGCGTGCCGCAAACGCTCTTTCGAACTGGAGTGCGGAAAACGGTCTCACGCTGAATACACAGAAATGCCAGGCCATAATATTCACACACAAACTCAAACACAACACGCACACAATCGCTCCCATCCGCCTAGATGCTCACACTCTTCCGTGGCAAAACACCATAACATACTTAGGAGTAATCTTTGACCGCAGGCTCACCTGGAAAATCCATATCAAAGAAGCCCGAAAAAAGATGACGTGGCGAATCACCTCTCTTCTGCCACTATTTAGAAGTCGCTCACTAAAAGAAAAAACAAAAATTCATCTCTACCTCTCTTGCATCAGAAGCGCAGGGCTTTACGCATGCGAAGTCTGGGCGACAGCGCCTGAAACAACCCGTGAACTTCTTACTAGGACGGAAAACTGTTTTATCAGAACAGCCTTAAAACCGCCCCCTAGTGACGCCTACGCTAATGTACTACTCTCACACAACACTAAAACAATTACATCCATTATCCACACAATTTCCACGGAAAGAATCCAAGCCATCTTCACTGACACAAACGCACATCCCCTGTTTCTCCCATACCTTCAATACTACACTAAACCAACACACTACAAAACTAAAAAACTCCCCTCCGACATTATCATCTTCCTCAAACCTCCATGAAAACCGCTGCACAAGAAACACACATCCCAAAGTTCCAGCTCCTCCCACAGCAGATGCGCCGCTGGTAAGGAACAGCTCTCAGTAGCACGATCTGCAAAGACTTCACTGTTTTCACGCTAAATTTCTCTCACATTACAACTCTTGCTCAAAAGTTCCACTCTTGATAAATTCTTTATAAGCAAAAATTATCTCTCTAAAATCACTGTTTCCTGCCAAATCTCCTATCAAATAAACTATTTGCAACAATTTACGATCTTACAATCATCACTATATTAGTTGTTGCTGTTCACCTACAAATGTCCAAATTCCATTGAGTTGCACACATATTTTTCACTCTTCTCTACAATTCCCCGTGCTTGTTTATTGAACTTATTGTATTGTGTTTTGTATATTGAGTGTTCTATTGTACTCCACTATTTTCATACACTGTATTGTATGTGTCATGTATTATAATATGTATTATCTATACTAATACATAAAGACAGAAATGCGTTGTCTTCCAGGGCGGTAATCTCTGAATCTACTGAACCAATGCTGATGAAACTTTTGTGCTAGCTTCCTTTAAAGGCCTGGAGTACTATAGGCTATGATTTACAAACATAAACGGTAATATATTTTCAAAATAACTACTTTTCTGGACATTTTTCGCCTAGCCTTACATCACAGATTCAAGAGTGCATCAATGTCAATAGTTTAGCTGCGCGCCACCAGAGGATGGCGTCTGAGATCTACTACTGATTTCATCAATGTCCAGAATTATTGCGAAATTCATTAGAGTTTGAATAAGGTTATGTAATGTCCCTGTGAGAATATTTGAAAGAAAGCCGTAACTGAAGTGGTAAATAATGTCAATGCTCATGTATTGCTCTTTGTCCGTGTTATATACTAAGTGGCAAGCAATCATTGTGAGTTTGAAAGTGTTTAATAATTGAGGTAGATTGATAGAATAAAAAGTACAATAATATACGGTACAGAATACACAGTAATGTACAATGTACAATATACACATATCGTATACAATCTAAACGTCTTCTTTTACAGAAATTACTGACAACTGAATTGTTTGACAAAACGACTGTCACAATGGTCAAAACATATTACAAATGCCAAGAGATGGGCAGTCTACTAAAATTTTGAATCAGTTACTCAGGGGAAAGATCGGCTTACTGAAGTACTTACTCGCCCCATTGAAAACAATACTGCAAGAAGGGGAGAAATGTGAATAATTATCTAAGTAGTAGGGCAGCTGTTCATTAGGACTCTCAATTTGACTATTTACACAGTTCTTTGGTTCAAAATGGTAAAATGGAAAATGTGTATACGTTTTCAGTGCATTCAGTAAATTTTCTTCTTCAATATGCGAAGGCAATTTGAAGTGGTGTGTAATTTAGGAATGATCATTTACATACTTGGTATTATGACTAATCTGTACAGTTGTTTGTCATATTAATTGCAGTTGTACTTTTTTCTTCTACATGCGAAGAAATTTAGTGCAGTGGTTGGTAATTAAGCAATGGTCATTACAATATTAAGACTAATATGTGCAGTTGTTTTACATGTCACTGGCTCCTAATGAATGAATTCATATATATTTTTTTAATAAATAATTGAAAAAAATTAATTTATCTAAAAGTATTTTGTCTAAGCAAATCTGGGAGTCCTTTGTTTCTATTTTTCAGTATTCATGTTCATATTGGTAAAATGGAAAATGTTTGTATGTTTTCAGCCCACCCAGTAAAAGTTTTTCTTCAATATCTTCATTTACATATTAAGACTAATCTGCGCTATTGTTTTGCATATCAATGGCTACCAATGAATGATTTCATCCATATTGTTCCATAAAATATAAGAAAAACTTAATTTATCTAAAAAAGTTTGTCTGAGCAAATATATAAATCTGGGAGCTCTTGGTTTCTATTATTTGCTCTATTAAAATTGGCACAATGAAAAATGTTCATTTGTCTTCAGTCCACCCAGTAAAAGTTTTTCTTCAACATTTGAAGGAATTTTGTGCAGTGGTATGTATTTTCGGAATGACCATTTACATATTAAGACTAATCTGTAGAGTTGTTTGCATATCAATTGCTGTTGTACTTTTTTCTTCTATATGTGAAGAAGTTTAGTGCAGTGGATGATAATTATAGAATGATCATTTATTTATTAAGACTAACATGTGCTTTAGTTTTGCATATCAATTGCTCCCAATAATTGAATTCATTCATACTTTTCTATAAAAGATAGGCAGAAATTAATTTATCTAACAAAAAGTTTGTCTGAGCAAATAAATAAATCTGGGAGCTCTTGGTTTCTATTATTCATCTCTCCTGCACAAATTCGAAAAATGGAAAGTAATTTAAGATTTTATAAACCCAGTAAAAGTTTTTCTTCAATATGGGATGAATTTCTGTGCAGTGGTATGTAATTTAGGAATGATTATTTACATATTAAGACTAATCGGTAAAGTTTTTTTGCATATCAATTGCTCCCAGTGAATGAATTCATTCATATATTTCTAAAAAAATAAGCAAAAATTAATTGGTCTAAAAATATTTTTGTCTAAGCAAATAATATCTGGGAGTCTTTGGTTTCTATTATTCATATTTCAGGATCCATAATCTCTATCACTTGAGATAAAATAATGATGCTAATATTGTTTTGTTATGTGACTCAGTGCATTGTCAATTTATTATTTTCACATAGTGTAATGTTGGTGGATCATTAGTTTTCTATTGTATCAATCGTATGATGAATTGATTTACCTGAACAGACAGGACATTAAACATATATATTTTTGTCATCTTTAGAATTATAAAAACTGGTAATTATGTTTCAGAATAGATACAAGTATTTTCATTTATTTTTATGATTATGAATCATCAATTACGTTATGACATCTATAACTATTACTCCGGATCTACCTACTACCGTACCCGTGCATGAACTTCCGCCATGTTATACTCAGATTAAAACAGTAAGTGCCTTCAAGGTCACGAGTTGACAGATCAATTTCAAAACTTTTTTTATGAATACAATAGAAGAAAAAATATAAAAATAGGATAAGTTTTACAACGTGACAGTTTTGATAGTGTTGGAATATATAAAACTCCACAAAAATTTTATATGTGAGTACAAGTATTTTATTTTGTAGTTTAGATTTGTTTACTGCTTTTGTTATAAAGTGAATGTTTAGAAGCTGGAACTTCAAATAAGAAAAAGTCATTATTTGTGGAAAAGTGAGCGAGGTAATCTGGAAATTTTCAAATGGAGGTCAAGAGAAGACAGCTATCGTGGCGTGGCCGGGTAGAGCATGTCAGGGAGTAGGCGGAGAAGGGATTCAATGGAAGAGATAGAGGTAGGTCCCGCCGCAGGGCATGAAAAGATTGAATTCCTCTTCCTGTATAATAATTTACTGTAATAAATGCCCGAGCAACGCCGGTACTTCAGCTAGTTATGTATATTGTTTGCCACCCATCAGTATGTTAGTGTATATTCTTCAAACACTGTGAAACTGTAGTGTTCTAAGTTCAAATGTTAGTGTATATATTTTTCAAACATTGTGTAACTGTAGTGTTCCAAATTCAACAAATATTAGTGTAATATCTTTCAAACATTGTGAAACTAGTATTCCAAGTTCAATTAACCATACTGGGTCGATGATCATCCGTCAGTATGTTAATGTGTGTGTATATATATATATATATATATATATATATATATATATATATATATATATATATATATATCGCAAACACTGTGAAACTGTAGTGTTCTAAGCCTAATTAATGTTAGTATATATAATTTTCAAACACTGTTAAACTGTAATGTTCTAAGTTCAACAAACCATACTGGGTCAACGATCATCCATCAGTGCATTAATGTATGTATTTCTCAAACACTATGAATCTGTTTTGTTCTAAGTTCAATTAATCATACTAGGTCGACGATATGTCTCTACGATATATGTTAGGGAAACTATATGATATAATATAAGTTATATGGTTACGAAACCGTAGTGTTCTGAGTTCTATCACCCGTACTAGGTCGGAGATAAATGTCTGTATTTGTGTATCATGTAGATTAAATCTACATTAAATTTAAAGAACTCAGATAGTAAATTAGATTTCATAGAAGTACGTTTAGCCTATAAATATAGATTAGAACTAGAGTATAAGAAAAATGGTTATTGTAGCAGTAGGTGTAGGTTTAGGCTTAAGTGCCATTGTAAATACATTAACACATAAATGTACAAACTAAAAGAAAATAAATACAAAAGAAAAAAAGAAGACAGCATGTGCGAAACGGGAAATGACAAAACTTCAATCCAAAGGAAGCAGCTAAAAGCCAAAACAAACAAAAGTGTACCAAAACTGTGACCTAATCAAAACAACGCGGGCGCCCAAAAACGAGACAATCATAGGGCGCCCGCGAAAGAACTCTCAAACAAACTACTGAAAAAACAAAACGGAAGAGCTCCCCCCCCGGAGCAGACCGTTCAAACTCTTGGCACCATGGAGAATCTTCGCGCAATATTACGCCCTGATGAAGGTCGCAGAATGGCGACCGAAACGTCGGCACCTGTGCCCTGGACGCGGCGTCTCCCGGATAGCCAAGTAAGTTCAGACTCAACTAGTTCCACCAACCCAACATGAGCTCTCTTACCCTCCAAACCTTACACAAAGGTAGCTCTCCATCACAGTTCGATCTTCACGGCGGTTCAGAATAAATGTTACGAAATTCTAAGGCATGTAGAGGGATCGATATTGATCACTTTCCAAGAGAGCAAGTGGTGAGAAATCTCATATAACGATGTTTCACATCGCCCGTTTTATATGGCGCCCCTGATTGGTAGGCAACCCGTCCTGCACTAGTGTTTGGCAGGTACACACTCAGGGGACGACTTGCCCACGAACAATGACAATTTCCGAGTTTTACTTTCTCGCTACGGAGCAGAGAGAAAGTTATGTAATGCTGCGCGAAACAACGGCAAATTTTCGGCAGAAAAACACTTATTACAGGGTCCTGGAAACGAAAATGTATAAATCCAGTTGGTAAATTTAGAAAAAACTCCTGTATCACGTGCTGTAGCCAGAATCCGTGTATAATGACGGCAAAATGTCTGTCCATCTGTCTATCTGTCCGTCTGCGAACAACGCTAGCGGCTAAACCGTTCACCAAATTTTCTCCAAAATTGATATTCCCCAATTGATCGGGCTGATGTTTGCGGCTCCTTGAGTTTCAAACCGATATTGTAATTTTGGGGGTACTTTACATGAAGCCTCAGTGACATTTTCCTCATTTTCAAAAAAATGGCTACACCATTTTTAATTACATTTTCTTGTTGGATAGTGTGAAGGACGTTTAAGATAATGGTGTAAGTCTCATGTTCGTTGAAAACTCTGATTTTTCGAAACTTGCAAAAGTTCAAAATCTTTTCGGAGTCTTCCTACAACTAAAATATTAAAGATATTTAGATTTTTCTTAATGAAATCTGTTCCTTAAAGATAAATTTTGAAATATGGTCATGTATAATTTTTCGAAAATTATAGTACTTTTCGCGTAATTTTGCGTGAAAATACTGGCGAGAATGTACGTGCTGATTTAACACCACTAGTTTCTTGACATTTATTCTCGAATACAACAAAGAACTCATTTAAAACTGGTGCAGTTTCCTTTTGCTTTGAAATCCCTGAAGTAGTGAAAAGTTACATATAATGCGAGAAAGTACGTGCTGTTGTTGTACCACGAGTTTGTTTTGATTGACCAGTTTGACTGCGTCGCCGTTCCCTCGCGCATCAAACCCCGCGGCCTCACTTCCGAAAATATTTGTAGTTAAAGCTGAATAATACAGACGAAAATGGCAACATTGTCATTATCAGGGCAGGTCGCCCCTCTGGGAACTCCTGAACGTGCTAAATACCACTGCAGGATGTTGCCTACTACTCAGGAGTGCTGTGTCAAAAATTTCACAAGTGTATCTTCATTATAAGTACGGGCCGAATTTTAATGAAATGTCATCTTTTAGCTTTAGAACAATGCCGTTTAGAGTAGGAATTAATGTTATGTTATGACAAAAGGAAATGACCCATATTTATAGGTATTTTTCGGTATTTATTTGCATTTTTCGTTGATTTCGACTAATAAGTCATTTTTTTACTTTTTTCAGCATTTTTAATGCATTTTTCGCTGGTTTCGCCGCTCCCTAGTTATAACAGATTTCCAGGCACATATTCATTGACAGTGATTATCTTTGACCCCACCTACATGCTCTAAATAATTGTAAAATATTTTCTAAGCCACCCTCTTCTATAAATGCCCGAGGTAACCTATATGCCATGTCAGTGATTGTGTCTTTTTATGTGATAAGGAAATCCGTTCCCTTAGCAGCGCCGCCCTAGTTCGTCCCTTAGATCTTTTGTGGAAGACACCCACATTGCTGGAGAAGGTCTCGGCTATGAAAGGATGCACGTTTATAGATGGTACACGAGTTTCTGTGAATGCCCAACCCATTGCATAGAAATAACTGAAAACATCCATGCCTTATACAGAATTGGAATCTACAGTTTTGGAGTCCGCGTACTTCGGCCAGTCTGCTCCAAGAGCATGTAAACTTTGTGAAGATCCCATGAAGTAGGTTGAACTCTCACAGAATGTAAGTGTCCGACTGGGAAAGATTTCAAACATGTTTCATTTCTCCGACGTAATTCCATCGCTCAGTAGATGAATTTTTGTAATTTATCATATGGGGATGTGATGAATTTCTTTTTTCGTAATTCAGTACTTTATCGAACATTGTGAATAAATGATGAAAAATAGTCTTCTAAATAGAGCTGAGAATGGAGACCATGCGTATAGAGCATATTGAAAACGTAAGAATCCCTCGAAAAATGCTCTGCGACTTTCATTTGTCTAACACAAATTGGAAAGTTCCGCAGATAGATAATTAATTAATTGATTGATTGATTATTTTGTGTTTCCGAATGCGTCAACTGCTATGGTACCGTGAGTATAGTGTATGTTTTTATCACTGGAAGTGGCAGTGTTCTTCCCTCGCTGGATAATGATATCCGGCGCCGATCTACACGTCAGCTTGCGAGGTTTCTAAACATCCAGGTATTTACCACCGGCAGGGCACGGCCGCAACTGGGACAAGTTGCGAACTTGTCTCTCGTCAAGTGTGATAGAGTAGTGCATATAAGTGTAAGTATGTGTAAGGGGATAAGATGTGATAGGACAAGGAAGAGGAAGGAAACATCGCACGATGTCTGTCGCCCGTTTTTCAGAGTACTGCTCCTGCATCCCCCTGGTGTTGATCGGAGAAACCATGGAAAACTACCGATGAGAGTAGCTGGCCGCCACAATTCTTCTCCAGACAGTTGCTGAATTCGACCTAGTTAACTAGCTAGTGTCGAAAATCCTGCTACCGTCGGCACTCGATCCCTGGGTCCTCCCGATCAGAGGCACTGAAGTGACATTAGTTGGTGCCCTGAGCCAGCTGAGCCGGTGCAGATGTAAAAATGAAGAGCACTCGCCGCAACGCGGTCCGTATGTTACACATTCGTGCTTGTTGGAAATGGAAGCTGGCGACATCATTTCGCGCGGAGACGATAAGAATTCCATAAGCCTTTCCCACCTACTTCCCATCCTGTAACAGTAGGTCGACTTTCCCACGATGGACCTGAGATTAAGTATTTCGCATGTGCTTTCACAGGATCTTTTGTCCAAGTCCTTTTTTTTTCGCCGTCGGAATTCACAGGACTGCGTTGACCCCAAAGTGTAGCCCACATATATCACTTATGCTACTACTTGTTTCTAGAGGAGCCGTGGGTATCTCTTCTACCTGGCTAGATTTGAGTACATAGTTGGGTGAACAGATGTTGATATTGTATACATTGGATTTGGGAGGGAGAAACGTGCAATAACATTGTTAACTCATTTCTGTTCTGTAAAAGTCATTTCTCTACTGTTCATCTAGAACTCTTCGCTGAGCTTGTGAAAAAAGCTACTAATAGAGATTAACTCTATTATATGAATAATTTTTAATGCTCATAACATTGGAGGTAGTCATGTATATTCCTCTGGAGGAATCAAAATATTTTTGAACCTTACAAAAGAAAAATGTGTGGTATTTAACTTTCTAAATGCATGTTCACTTTACGTCATTGTGCGAAATAATAATTTATTTGTTGAATGCGTGTGTTTAGTATTGTTTAGACTTTGTTTTTTTCTTTAATACAAATTGTAAAATAGTTCAGGCATTTAACTCAAATTGCGCAAAAGTAAGATCGTTGTAATATTTAAAGAACAGTGTGATTTTAAAACCATTTCTGAAATACAAAATTTTCCTGATCTTGTTTGATAAACATTATTTATTACATATGACTCATATTTTTCTCCAATACCTCCCAAAAAATATAAATTCAATGCAAACAATGATAATAACAATAGAAAGATGAACAGCCTCTCAGAATTAAAGTTCCTTGCTGCGCCCAGCTTTATGGCACGTTAATTCGGTGATACCGAACAATAGCAACACATGCTTTCTACAGCCATCAAACAGGAACCGGTATTGCCAACGCAGCAAAAGCGCTAAGGTGAAGAAGTTGTAAATGTCAAGGCTATTTCTGCTTGTGGAGACAGTGAAAAGGTGGACGTGAATTCGACCATTGGATAGTTAATAAAATGCACGCAAAACGAAACCATTCGAGAAAGTCATGCTGATTAATCGCTAATATGCAATTAAAATAAATATGTTCATAAAAATGTTAAAACTCTAATGCGACACTAAACAAGGCTAATATATTTATTTTATCTGCGATCATCTTCATCGCGCAAAAAACTAGATGTAAGCAACACGAAACCCAAGGAAGAAGAGAAGACGCCGACAAAACATAGGAAACTAGAGCCATAACTAACAACTTGAATTTCATGGCGATGAACGTGACGTAGAAAAGGATTCTGGGGGCGTATTGAAAGCGTAAACGCGTTATAAGAACCTTCATAGGCAGTTGCAATGAGGGATATACCATTAAGCAAAACATTCTTTTCAGCAGGACATATTTTATCTTTTGATGAATTTCCTAAGAAACATTCCGTAGTTCAATAACGAAGTATCATACATTTACATTTTCTTTTACACAACTTGAATATATTGACAGGTGAATGCTCTCTTGAACATTGTTCTCATTTGTTCTTATTCTTTTCGCATAACAACGATTTCTTCGTTCCCTTTCTAGTGTTATTTACTTACCATTTAATTTATCCTGGTGCTTGAAGTATTACCAGAGGAATAAGATAGATCACACAAGAATCTGGTGGTGAAACAACATTCCGGGTTGAATGCGTATGGTGGTGGGAAGCTTCTAAGCTCGATGCTTTGAATCGAAAGCGCCAAAGAAAAATTTCGACCATAGAAAATTTCATCTTATCGAGTTTCGAGTTTTCAAGAAAAGCAAAGAAGGAGTTTTAGAAGTAAAAATTGACTGATGGGACTGCACTTGATACAAAGCAATGTAATTAATGTACCGCAGATGCGTGTACACATTTTTAAAGAAAAGATAAATTTTTAATATTTGCGCAAAGTTCTTTGAACAAAATTTTGTGTTGGTCAACCCAACGTTTTTTTTACTGGCAGCGTGTTAGAGCAAACTGTCTCCCTTTTTTGGAGGATGTTGAATGATCGAAGTTTCCGGGTACATCAACTGCAATGGCTATTAGTCCCGTTAGAGTAGTGAAAGTTCCATCTGGAGGCAGCGGTGTTCTTCCTTGATAGTGCCGATCTACGCTTCGGTTTGCGACGGACTTCCTTTTCAAGCCGTATGCCCCCCCCCCCCCAGCGGAGCATCGCTCCAGCCAGGACAAAAACTCTTAAGCTCCCAACAAATCTCCCAGTATATAAGTGCAACTGTGCGTGAGTAAGAGAAGGTATGATAGGACAACAAAGACGAAGCAAAGTCTGTGCCCAGTTGTCGGTCCGTTTGTTAGGGTACAGCTGCCGCATTTGCCTGGTATTGAATGAAGAAACCACGCAGTACTATCAGTCAGAACCGGGAGAGGTGTCTCAATGCATCAACTGATGTCACTGCAGTGTCTATGATCGGGAAGTTCGAGGTTCGAATCCCGACAGTAGCAAGATTTTCGGCACAAGCTTGGCAGCGAGGTCGAATTCAGTCGTTGCCTGGAGGAGAATTGTAGAGGCCGGCTGCTCTGATCGATAGTTTTCCGTGGTTTCTCCGATCTCCATACGAATACCGGAGCAGTGCCCATACAAATGGGCCACGGACCGCGCGCGATCTTTCCTTCCTCTTCCTTGTCCTATTCTCACCCTTTACACTCACTTGCACCAGCATGCACTACACTACCGGTACTACACGTGCCGGGAGACCGATCGGGAGCTTAGAGCTTGTCCCGGCAGAGGCGGTGCTCCGCTGGTGGGAGATACCTGGTTGCGAGAAACCACGCTAGACGACGGTAGGTCGGCGCCAGATTTCGCCATCCAGCGGGGGAAGATCACTGCCATCTTCAGAGGGAGAAACATGCACTACACTTACGGAACTAAGGACCTCCGTAGTTGACGCGCCCGGAATCACTAACAAACCACCACATCTTAGTGAGGAAGCGGCTTGCTGAAAAGGCACGGTTTTACACCCTGTCGCGCACCGTCATGAGCAAATCGCCGCAAATGGGTAGAATACAAAGCTATGTATATTTCTTGTTACTTTACATTTGCGCTCACTCGAAAGTCAGCAAAAGACGTTCGAGATTTCTCTTGTATTTGGACCTCCAGTGAAAAGAAAAACATCATAATGGCTCAACCAGAAAAGAGCATAAAATAAAAATATCGAGTTCTTTGGAATGTAAGACTTATTTAGGAACATTGTCAAGGTTATGAATAAAGAATGTGAAGGGGATTTAACAAATTTCTTAATATTAGGAATACAAATTATCGAGGTTCTTGTGTTAGTCAAAACATGAACTATGTGAGACAGAACAAACAATAAAAATTCGGCTCAGAGTCTGAGCATTTGTGCATCGGTCAAATTGGTAATTCGAACCGGAAAGAAAACCCATCCACGATTGAAGTAAAGTTTCAACTCTCCAAACTTTCATGTTCGTGAAGATTTCATGAGTTCATGCTATCGTTGCCTTTCATAAAGCACCCATAATAGTTCCGTAATATTCTTTATTGCCCTAAAAATGTAGTCAGTTGGAATAGCAGATCATTGTGCGAAACTCTATTGAGGGAGCATGATTTCTAATGTCTACGCAAAACAATGTTTTAATTCCTGTTATTAGACAGGTCTTTCCGGTCTTAGAATGGTTCTCGTTACAATGGCATTGTTTATTTTGCCTGGTAATAAATAGTTTTACGAGTAGCAACTCAAATAAATTTCACTTTGAAATATTTTTGCGTGAAAACGCAGAAATGTTGCAGTGTTATAACACTTCAAGCATTATAATGCTACGTGTTGTTCTATGGTTTAAAATACCTCTTTTTGTGGGATTTTATCAACTTTGCTAAATGTATAACTTTTGGCCTGTGATCCTGTATCTGTTTTCATTACACTGGGCTCTAAATAATTTGTGTTTTATAACTACTTACAGTATTTATACTTCATTTATTAAAACAAAGTTTGTTTTCCTTGCTATTTTTAAACTAAAATGGGAATTGTGTTAAATTCGAATGTTTGATGGTTAGTTACAAAAAATTCGATTCAAGTATTTAAAGATGCGAAGGAGGATATATACCCTATTCAGAAAGCTTCAAACATTTTATGATTTCAAGAATGTAATTTCTGAAAGAGAAAATGAAATGATAACTGAAGATGCAAGATATTTCTTTGGTATATAAGCAATAGTGATCAGAAAATCTAGGGCACATTTGCCGTCACAGTAGCAGAGCCATGGGGCATATATCTTTAATTTTGGAATTTCTCGTATGTGGAACGTGATCTACAGGTAAATAATATACCTAAAGAATGGAAGATAACAGCCAAACCCATAACATACGTACGTATCAGGGCAAAAACGGGTCCTTTCAACGTAAGTTCTTCAAAATAGTGGATAGGAAAAGTGCGAGATTGGGTGAGTTTCGTAACTCTGAGTTCAAATAATCACGTCATCACAACACACCATTAAAAGGTTCATTAGTGTGTTCCAAGACACGAGGTTGTTCTGAGAAAACGAGCTATTATAATTTGAAGCAAAATTTGAAAATTTTATTGCGTATAAATCGAGGAATACAAATACAAAATTAATACAATTACATAAATACAGATGAGTCATTTCAGGTGAAAAAATACATCAGCATGTTTCTCATAATGTTAAGAATATATTTTATCGTTTTGGCCACAGAAGCACAATTCCCATAAAAAAGTGAGTTTTGTATTTTTCGATCTCGTCGCAGCCTTCACTTTATGTGCATTTTCAAGTCTTCAAGTGCTGTTGTAAACTCTTGAGGTCTTAAGAGTGATTTGTGAACAAGTGTACTGATAGTCTAACGACCGCGCGCGATACAGGATTGTCGTAATTTGCACCATAATTTCGTCAATTAACAATCAGTCATTAGCACTATATGACAAGTGGTTGTATGGTTTGTCGGATCTTCCCGAAAACAATAAACGGAAAAACGCATTTAATGGCAAATAAAAATCATTTCTTTTAATAAATCTCGATGATTCTGGTACATATTGGGTACTATGGCATATTCTATGCTGTGCACACAGATTTAAACACTTTCATTCCTTATATACCCGTTTCACCTTTTTTAGGTACGATTTTGTAACATTTTAGAGAATATTTCTCATAACACGTACAAGTAATCATAAGATGTAATTGTGTAATGCTTAAAGCCACGTTTACTTAAACGTTACGTATTTAAATTATTTTGTGCACAAAGTGGAGGGAAATCTAGCAAGTTTATTGACACCCTTTTGGAGATAGCGTTCCAAATAGAGTTTGAGTAGTGCATCGTGACAAGTAGACCGGTGGCTCATCAGGGGCCGTTTCAACAAGAATAACAGGTGGAAGGATGAGAAACGTTTGTGTTTTAATGCAAGGCATACGGAGAGCGAGCGCGTTTGAACCTTTTATATTTTGCGGTGAGTAAGTACTGTATTTTTTAAACTATTTGTTTCAAAACCACTGATTCTCGAGTACAAGTGCACAGAGATTGAGAAGGGTCCACTTGATACCCTAAAAATTGCGACATTCACACACCTCCACACTTCTGCCATGCCTTCCAAAAAGAGAATAAGCTCTACATTCCGCAGGTAATGAGTGTAATATTCAAAATTAATGGAAATGTTTGTATACAGTGAAAAATCACATTGGATTTTCTTGGCAGGACTGCTCCAGCCACGCTCGCAGCAGCGAGATAATGGCGTTGGAACTTATTTCAGAGCTAACCACCAGAGATTTAAAAAAATAGACAAATGACCGGCTGAAGTGCTTCAAGGGAGCAACTGATGCCAATGCAGTGATCGGGAGGTCCGGAGGAGGGTTCGAGTCCCGACGGTGGTACGATTTTAGACTGGCCAGAGAGCTAGGGCGAATTCAGTGCCTGTCTGGTGGATAATTCTAGTCGCCGGTTGCTCTGATTGGTACTTTTCTGTGGTTTCTTCGACAAACACTAGGCGAATGCAGAAGCAATGCCCTAATAAACGGACCGCGGACCGCGAGCGATCTTTCCTTCTCTTCCTTGTCCTATCCCCAACCCTGACTTACATGCAATACAGTAAACACACATGTCGGGAGACCATTCCGAACGTAGAGCTTGCTGCGGCTGAGGCGTTGACCAGCTGGGGAAGAAACCTGGATGTTGAAAACCTACAAATCGAACTGTAGGTCGGCACGGGATCTCACCATCCAGCGGGGGAAGGATACCGCCACCCCCCGTGACAAAACCACGGAAAAATCCTTACGGAACTAATGACCATGGCAGTTGACGCACCCGAAAACAAATAATTACTCAATCAATCTGAGACCATCAAAAGCGTGTCCTCTACTTGACAGAAATCTACAGTTCCGGGCCAGTTTTCAAATCCGGAACCACGTAAATAAGAAACAAATAAAAGTTAGTTCATTCGGTGTTTTAGTAGATGCTATAGAGACTACTTTTGTGTATATCCAGTTAGGATAACGAGAGATCGCTCGCGATCTATGTACTACTACAACCATGGAGACTGGCTTAACAGCATTATTGGATTTTGCTTAATCTATTTTCCATTCAACCTTCAATACTTGATAATATAATAAAGTTTTCCTCTAGACATATTTGCCAAAATTATTTGCCTCTAAACGATTACATCTATTTCTGAAACTTGTCATTTGGTTTACCAGCTGACGGGTAATGCAAGCAAATTCTTCAAATGTAAGAAATATCTTGATATAGAGCGAGATGTATTGCTGTTTATGAAAATGTTTCTTACAGGCTAAGCTGGAAAGAGAGAAATCTTGAATGCCAGATTTAGAGTCTTTAAAATAAGTATACCTATTACATACTGCTCATAGGAGATGTTACAAATGCAAACTGTCTACGGAGAAAGTAATGTATTCCATTTTTAGTGCGTTATGACTTTCTCCATGGTCTACTCTTTCACGACTATTTTCTTTCCCCCCTTAAAGATGCCTGTGGTATTCGAAACATCCTTCCATGATAGAAATTATGACGATGCCCCAATGTTTATATAAAACCCACAAACGCTGAAAAAGTGCACCGGCCAAAAATATTTCTAGAGAAACTTAAGTAATAATGTACAACGAAACGCACATTTTAAATGAGAAGCTTCCTTGAAACATTTACTGATCTTTTTAATAATATTTGTAAACAAACTTTCGAGATACCTCAAACTGTCATTCGGAACGAAATGTCAAAATTAGGGTTCACATTTTACTGTCAACCAATGATTTGCTCCTTAAAACCAAATATTTCCTGTAAAATGATAATTCAGAGTAATTCTGTAATATTTAGGTGTCTGAACACAACGTCTCCGAAATTCAGTTCGATAGATCAAAGGAGAATGAAACTTATATAATATAATTATTATTGCAAAATAGCAACGACAACTTAAAATTAGTCAATATTCAGGCTGGAAATTACGTTAACTATGTTCCTTCTTCAGATGATTGAATGTTACTTTCATATATTTTTAAATCGTTGCAAAAAATATTAATTTAAAATTTAAAAATCTTAATGTAACTACACACTAGAACAGAGTTTTGTGGAAAAAACGGATTCATGTATATAAAGCAATATGACAAGTTCTTAATAAAATACGGTAGTTTGTATGTTACTGTTAAGTGGTGTTGATGTATTAACATTTATTTGGTGAATTATTTTTAATTCCATGTTAAGATGTAACGACTTACGCCAGAGATACTCTTATAAATAATGGAATACTAGATGTTAGACGGGATTTCTATGTATATAATGGCCAGACAAATGACGAAAACAATTATCCCGACTCCTGTCGCAACGTTAGTATTGCACACGGGAAAGATGTTTACTCCGGATGTGTCACGTCAGGGAGACTTCGCAACACGCATATGTGACAGGACAACCAAATATTTCAGAGGTAGTACATTTAATCACGATCCAAACAAAGTGACAGTACTCCGGAGCGGCATTGCAGCACGTCCTTGATACATTTTTGTCACCTACAATCGGGGCAGGAAGCGTATTGACCCACTTACACAAACGCAGTGGATGGAGACTTGGATGCAAGATTAAGAGAACTCACCGGAGCATCTTGAAGAAACTCGTCGTCACTCCTGCCCCGACGACGGGGACCGGAAAGGACGTTCGACACGTGCCCAACACTAGAAAACGCAGTGCATCCGTGGAAGAGATTTCACACGCACGGGCGCCCAGCACCGTCAGACTGTGAGGCGCGGTGCCGCGCCGCCTTTCCCTCCAAGGCGGAGGCGAGGACGGGAGCGTCGCCGATGGAGATGGCGCCGCTCGCCTCTGCTGCTATCTAGTGGTGGCACGGTTAACTCTCTCTTCAGAGACTGGCCTCGCAAGCAGCAGAGCGTTGCGAGATTCCGCCTTGAGAAAGGAAATATCCAATATTCAACTTTCCAGGCCGCGTGATACAGTCCTCGTCTGTTAACTGACCAAGGCAACGTCCGAGAAGGGTGGGGCTTCTACATAAGTAGGTCGCTGACTCAAAGGATGTTGAATTTGCAGCAAAGTAATTTAAATCGCCCAGATTATTTTGCTGAATTTTTCTTCCGGTAATTTACATTCATTATAGTACATATTACTGCAAATAAGACTCGACCTAAATTGGAAAGTCTCAGAGGATGCATGTACCATTTTCTGGATTTGATATTTTATTTCGCGATTTTTCTTCGAGATTTGCTTTGAAAAATATCAAAATAAAAATTAAATGGGAATACTAATTAATTATTATCATTATTATGAAAATTATACCGACCTGGATGGCCGAGGTGGCGAAGAGCGAGTACCGACTCAGCGCTTCAGTCCGAAGGGTCGCGGGTTCGAGTCCCGCCTTGGCCATGGCTGTTTGTCCCTTGACTTTGTGTGTGTTGTCGCGGAGGGCCTCGCGTTCTGCTGACCCCAGATCAGAGGAACCCGCAAGAGTGTTTGTCTAGTGTATGGTCAAATATGCGTCCCTTCGGGACGTAAAGGGCAACCGGCTGTCGGCTGGATAAAAGCCCTAGGAAAACAATTATGAAAATTATTACAATACTCCATACGAAAGTCCAGGGGAATGAATCGTAATCCTGTTCCACAACCCTCGTTAGCCCTTGTTCTAAGAAATGACATCAATTATTGTTCTTCTTAATTCCACAATACGCCATTCATAAACGCGAATGTAATCACTATCCAAAATTCTTGAAACTCTGTCCTTAATAACCAGAAATTCTGTTATTATTTTGATCATGCAGAAAATACATCATTTGTAGCCTGCAATAATGGCACAATTCGAAATATGAAACCGGTAAAGGTGGCTCGTCGCATCAACAGATGTCACTGCAGTGCCTCTGATCGGGAGGTCCTGGATAGCTAGGTCGAATTCAGCTGTCTGGAGGATAATTGAAGCGGCCGACTGTTCTGATCGGTAGTTTTTCGTGGTTTCTCCGATCAATACCAGACAAATGTCGGAGCAATGCCCTAATAAACGGGCTATGGACCACACACTATATTTCCTTCCCCTTCCGTGCGCTATCCTCACCCCTCACACACATTGTAAATGTAAATCTAGCATAGCTGCATAGCTGGATTAACGTATTTAAGGTACATAAATTAGTTCAAAATTAGTACAAAATTCTGGAATATTCTTTTTTTTATTTCTGATAAGTGGGTATGCCAACTATACGGTCATCAAAATATCACTAGAGAACAATTTTTTTACATACCTCCAGAATGAGAGTACGTGATTTGAAAAAAAATATCCCGCGGATTTTGAAAATCTTTATAAAACGTTTCTATCACGCAAGATTCAAAAGATATGAACAAATTTATTTCTTGATATAAAGAAAATCGTTCAGTAATTTCCGCATTGTCATTCCGGTTATATTGCTACACTTTTTTATGAGTATGCTTCATATGAGGTAAGGACAAGTTAAAAATGAAATTTGCATATTCGTGCTATAATATGCTGACATTAAAATGGTTTGTTGGCAGTCTCCATAAAATGGTAGAGCGAATGACTTAATGATTTGAGTTTTCCATTCAACCACGACCGTTGTACAGGTGACACAACACTGGTGCCCATGGTTTGTCCTGATCACAAACACGACAGCCAAAGTATAAAGAATAAGCAAGTTTTGTAATTTCATATATTTTCCCTTTGAAGTTTACGTGTAAATCGTCCACAAACGTAACAGAAGTTACAGGTATCCGGTTAATCCGCACATTTTCGATATGAAATGGCGATTTGCATTCTATCGAACCAACTCTATTATACAGATCATATGGCGAATTTCACTTTATAAATATCACAGAACTGTAATGTATTAATGTATTTGAGACACACGCAAATCAGACACGCACTTCACGCGCACTGCGGGTACAGTTCCGCATGACACCGACTGTCTCAGAATCTGCCACCCCGACAGCTGGATATATTTGTTAACTTGCGATAAGGTAAGGGGCTAAAATAATTCCTTTCGGTGACTGATGCGCAGTAGGAAATATGAGGGCATGTCACTTGTTTTTAAAACATGCAATAAGATCACTAAGACCTACTCGTAATTAACTCGTAATCTCGCGACTACCAAACGCAAGAAAAGAGACAGCAATCTCCGAATACAGACCGTAAAAAAAAAAACAACAGGGAAGGCAAATTTTGTTGATATCTCATGAGTGGCATAGATGAACTGAAGAAATAATTTATTTTTAATTAGACTTGATGCGTATTGATTCTTCATATCTTACAGGTGCAATTTAAATATATTTGCATTAATTGCAAAATACAGTATGATACGTATAAAGATACAGTTCATTTAAAGACGCGATATAACGTTTTTATTGTGATATTCGTAATCTACGTAACGTACACAATTGAATATGTTGCACACTCTACCTTTCTGGAGGTAAACATCTTGTTCGCTAGTGTAATCAATCAATCAATCGAAAAATGGCGTTAAAAGGTAAACGTGTTAGCTGACAACTGAAATGCAGGGATCATATGCGTAGTAGTTGGTGGAATAAAGAGTAAACGTTATTACACATCTCCATAGGATCTTTGTCAATAATAAATATTATAAAATGTGATAAAATATCGGTCATTACTCAAAATTTGTATTTATCGAGCTTGGCCAATGTTGTAGCCCACGAACAATAAGTTGACTAACGATGTTGAACGATAAGTTAACTTGTTATAACATTTTAGCCTTACCGATTAATGTATAATTCTGACAAGGATTTTAACGAATCGTTGAAAAAATACTACCGTTTTTTGTATTATTCTGCATGAGAAAATTTTGAAACAAAATTGATTCTTGTCAGAGTTCTTCGCACTAGCCCATGTGCACCCACTCACTATATTGCGGCAAGAATCCCATTTTATTACTGGTCAAAAGTATTGAGTCTGACTGTTTCGATTATCTCATAAAGACCATGCTGTTTATGGACACTTTGCGTGTTTTGTACACATTCTCTGCCTGTTATTTCGGTTATCCCACCTCGTGACACATTTATTGTTTAAGAGCCTCGCAATTGGTCGCTGTTTCTCATATCACCGCTGCTTGTCGGAATTTTCCCTTGAAAATATTGGGAAATTGGCCACACGAGACTGAGTGGTTGCCTCATCTCTCAGTCCTCAGGATGTGAATCAAGTCTAAACGGAGAAAGGCGGATGGCGGTTGATCCGTGCCCCGCTGATTTGGGTACTGCTTCAGTTTCCACCAGGAACTGATGGAAGGAAATAAAGAAAATGACTGATCAGTGTAGTTTTAGAATTATCGACTTCTAGAATTATCGTTCCGGAAGTGGTAGGATTTGAACCCGCGATTTAGCTGATGTCAAAAATCCTGCCGCCAATGAGACTCGAACCTACGACCTTCCGGACAGTGTAGCTGCAGTTGCGAACTTTGAGAACTACATGCCTGCATCCCTTTTCTAAACCTTCTAGTTGTTCTAAATTGCAAATTAAATTATGATCGCTTCGATGTTAAAGATGCTTGTCAACAAAGAGATAAACGCCCTTCTATATGAAGAGCGAAAAATGTCCATTTAATTGTCATTTTTCTAATAAGAAGTGATAGTTTTTTTAGTATACAGTGTAACATTTTAACATATTCTTGATTATTAATTACATTTAAATGGTTTGTCAACAACCAAAACGAATATTGATCAAACTTCTCCAAGTATTACTATATTTTTAAAGTATTCTTAGCTCACATTCACGCTTTCCACATTAAAATCATGATAACTAACTCGCAAATCTCGTAGTTTGTTGCCATAGTTTAACACGGCATTTTCGTTATCAATGCTGAATTTTGATCTCCAGGATATATAAATCGATCAGGAGATGTAATAAGGATAATGTAAATGTTTTGACTTTGTAAATGTTTCAACCACAAACATTAATGTCATTATTTAAAAACTCTACGTCTCGTACGAGTAATTTTAGACACATTGACCGCTTCTATTTTGGTTGAAGCTCGAACATGCTGTGAGAGCCGCGGGCAAAGGATCTACATAAGACGGCAACAGGGAGTAGGTAACATAAGATGGCAACTGGGAGAGAGTAATTCCAACCCTCAGTTCGCATGTGGAGACACTCTAGCTTGCATTTTGGCTAAGAAAATTTTTAAAAAAATCACCCTATTGGGAGATGACTATTCGTTTGAATATTTGCATTTGCTTTGTTACTCGCAAAACATCATTCGTGTCTCAAAAGGTTTGTATTAATTACGTGAGAGCCTTTCTATTGAAATCCTGTAGGTGTTCATTAACACATATTTACACTTCTTTCCACGTTTAATCTGATGTATAATTTAAAGTTCCTTTTAAAGACTATGAACTTCACAAGTGCTCGTAGTTCGTTGTGCGAAGTGAAGAACGCGCGTTTACAGAAGCTACCGAGGAGGTATTGAAAGCGTGCAGTAATTTTTCGCTCTGAGTAAGGAAGGAGACATATACGATTACCACGAATAATTAGTTTTTCATACGTAATATTTTCTTGAAATCAAAGATATTATAAACAAAACAAATCGAGGAAGGCATATTTTACAAACATTGGCGTATGTTTTACAAACATTGGCGTGGGACTACGGCATGAATAGAAACCAAGAAGTTAAACAAAATAATAGTCGAAAGCCTGCTCGCATATGGACCTGAATTCTAGATCACGAATACAAAGGGCAAGTTGAATGCTTGGAAGAGAAATAGACTTCAATAGTATATTTCTCTTCCAAGCATTCAACTTGCCCTTTGTATTCGTGATCTAGAATTCAGGTCAGATTGATGCTGTCAGATTACTAAAAAAAGAAAAAAACAAAAAACCCAAGAAGTAGGGAAATAGTAAAATCAACCTTGGAAATGATGAAACAAAGACACTATTACGCCATGTGCATTTAAGGTTAGACAGTCAGCGACTGCCAAGAAGTTATGAGACAACGTGCCCGAAGAAAGAAGGTATAGAGGAAGGCCAAGAGCGAAGTGGGAGGAAGAAGTGAAAGCAACGATGTCGGCTAGAGGTTAGAGAATGAAGTTCGGAAAATTCGAAAGAAATGGAGATTTGGCAGGAAGAAACTGCCAAATAGCTGCAAAAATCTTACTTTCCACGTTTAATCTGATGTATAATTTAAAGTTCCTTTTAAAGACTATGGACTTCACTAGAGATAACTACTATAGGTAAGTAGGCTTACTACTTTACTTTCAGTAAACACAATTTAGTAAATTGAATTGCCCGACAATTACTTTCTCCGCACAAAATATTCGAGATATTTTAATGATAATTTGGAGCTATTTCATAAGTGATTGATAACTTGTTTTATTGGAATTTCTGTCAGAAAAACTCAACCCAAGTCCGAGGAAACCTTCATCGTTTATGTGTTTTCTTTTCGCAAATCAATATTAATGGTTAATGGGTAAAAATCCCTTTTTAACAAGGTGAAGCGATTTTGACCGTGTTGGCGTGTCCGTAGCAGCGTAGGGAAAGAGGCGGTGGCTCGAGAAGAGGGCGGGTGTCCGCCCGAGGGGCGTGGAGGCTTCCGGGTGTTTTGCAAGGTGCGTGCGGCTGCGTGGGCGCCGAGCCGCCCGGCCGCCCTCCACGTCCGCGGCCTCGGCGGAGGCGAGCGGCAAAGACGCGGCGCTAGCAGGTGTGTGTGCGTGGTTTTTGTACTCGCCACTAGAGGGCACCTCGGCGAGGATTGGGCTCAGGTGCGGAGCCGCTGTCGAGGCGGCCGGCTTTACGGTCTCCTCGCGGCGGGGAGCAGGTTGCCCCCTCCCTAGCTGCCGCCGCCGTCGCCTCCTCCGAGGGCGGGGCGGGGAAGGGCGAGCGGGCAGGCGCCGGCGGCCCGCTCCGCTCACATTCAGTCAGTCGCCGGCCGCACGTTTCCGAGGCGACAGCGCGCGTCCCCCGAGTGCCGATACGAGCGAGCCAGCGCCGCTGCCATGGCCGCCCCCCGCGCCGCCGCCGGGCCCGCCGGCCGCGCCCCCGCCCCCACCCCCGCGCTGGCGCGCCTCGCACCCGCGCTGCTGTCGCTGCTCCTGCTGGCCGCCGGGCCCGTCTCCGTCTTCGGGAAAGGTTAGTGCGCCCAGACGTGTGGCCGCTCACACCGCTCAAGCGCGCTCCGTTGCCATTCTTGTGCACGGGGAGGAGCTGTGAATGGGCGATCCACGCTGCCTCAGCGTCGCGAAGGTGTTGGGCTTGGCGGACGAAGAGACTAACGATTGCGTTCACGTAACACAAACAATAAATATATTAATGAGCTTTTTGGGGGACAATGATTATACATGCAGTTTTTTCAGTACCACAATAAATATAAGAATTTATAAAATTGAATGACAAACTGAGACTTATCTGATACAAATCTACAATATAAATACCTTAATTTTAATCACTCAATATCTATATCCCCAAATTCTCATGCAAATTGATTTTTATTTAATGTTGCCTCTATGAATGAAATACTGGAAGAGTAAAAAGTGCATGCAGTGTACATCTTCCTATCAGCTGATTATACATTAATAATCTAGGGTTGTAGGCTTTCCAGCTGGCTGGAGTATTTGAGACGCTCGGGGATACGTAATGGAAAGCCTGCCATGCGCCCTCTCTATACACGCCCATGTGAGTGGGCACCTTGCATCAGGAAGCGCTCGAGCAACAGATGTTACTCTATCATGCAGGAACAGCAAACTCGTTGCCATCCACCTGTTTTCATTGTCTCCAAACTTCTCTCTAAAAGAAAAATTACTTGCAATCTTTAATATCACTACAACAGTCTTCTTCGTTAGTATGACAAAGAACAAGACCCACAATATAACATGATGATCAATGAAAATGGTCCATGAAAAGTTTTCCTTCCGGCTTCTGCGAATATGAGCAACATTTTGCGAAGAACAGAGGTCTGACCGCACTTCAATTCATATGTCCTGTTCGTAACGGCGTTTACAGCTGAGTGAAGCAAGTTTTGGCGTCATATGTTGCTCTCCCCAGTCATACAGTTATCCTTGCGCGTGCAAGCAGAGGCAGTTTACACAGACCGCGATGTCTCGAAGGCCTCTTCCGTTGACAACCTACGTACAAGTATACGGGAGGCTCTGCGACTTGGGAGAGCGCGAGGCGCGGACTTCCAGTAGGGTGGTTTCCACCTCTCAGGGGGGCAAATTAAGAGTACACGATAGAAGGACCATCTGAAATTAGTTAAACAAAATGTTGCGGAATAGGTAACATTTAAGATAACTGGCATAAAACTTCATTCAGTGGATAAATTGTGAATGACATTCAAGTTAGTGTAAATGTATGGAATTTGACTTTTTCGAAGTCATAATGTACTCACACATGATAAACTTAAGTTATACTTAATATAATGTTTAACGAGTCATTGAAAACTTCCTCTTGATATTTAGATTTTGAATAGTAATTTTGTTTCCTCCATGTTATTTGCAAACCCATTCCCTTAGTCACAAATATTTTTTCTTACTACTAATAAATCAGATACGGAACACTGTGGAATACTCAATTCTGTTTCAGAGAATGGGTGAACTATAATTTAAGGTCATATTTATTTACACATAACACAGTTAAACGTACGTAAATACTTTCAGTTATACATTATATGTATTTCAACTTCCCTTTTCTCTTCTTGTTCTTCCTCTACATTTTAGTATGTTTTCCTTAAGATCATGTTCGGACTCGTAAAGTTCGGCCAGTGCTTGGACAATTTTGTTCCTAAAAAATGAAACAGTTTTAATGCGACACCATTCGTTTATTAGCAATTTGAAGATCTTTACTGAGAAAAATCTCTTAGCAAAACTAGTTCCCCTTCTGCAAGCACTACGAAAGAATTACATGTACTGAAAGGCGGGACTAAAATTAAAGGACACCAACTGTCATAACTCGGTATCTACAATTCATTCAGAAAACGCTTCATTGGAGCTATGTAGCGGATATGCCGAAACAATGGCTGGGAAATGTTTAAGCAGAATTACGAGATGCCGGTGAGCCGCTAACTTTCTTACGACCGGAAGGAAATTCCACGGAGTCAGTGAAAGTGCGAGCACAGTAGTTGTATATTCGCGTTGTGCAACCAAATATCATAACAATGGTTATGTGCAGCATCGCGTGATCTTTACATTTCCTGCGTGAATTTTGCATAATAATTTCACGCGATATCGTTTCACTATGATTTGAACACGTAAATCTATCCGACATCTATCCGACACTATCCGACAGGGAAGACATTCTTGACATTCCAGAGTTTCTTTCTAAAATAACCCAATGTTGCTCGGAGATTCATTTATCACAATCATTTCATAGACAGGAAAATCAATGAATTCTATAAATAGTGTAAAATGGAAGTAATTTTATGTACACCCCCGCCACTTACTGCCAGGCGCCGCCCGACGCGGTCCTACCCGGCCCGATCCGATCCGATCCGATCAGATTCGACCCGACCCAGACCGGCCCGAACCGGCCCGACTCGACCCCACCCGACCCAATCTAGCTCTATTCGACCCGACCCAAGCAAACCCGACCCAAGCCGACCCGACCTGACCCGACCCGACCCAACCCGACCCGACCCGATATAACCGACCCAACCCCCGACCCAACCCGACCCAACCCGACCCAACCCGACCCAACCCGACCCAACCCGACCCAATCCGGACCCAAACAACCGCGACCCAACCCCGACCCTAACCGACCCCCGACCCGACCCAACCCGACCCAACCCGACCCAACCCGACATGGCCCGGTCCTCCTGATCCTTCTTGCTCCGCCCCGCTCGCTATTCCCATTTCGTCCCATCGCGTATTCGCTGTTCCTCATTCCCCTTCCTCATCGCCCCATTCCCGTCTCGTTTCGCCAGGCCTTCCTCGACCCCTCAGCGATCATGCTCCGCCCTTCTATCCCGCCGGCACTGTTGCCACGCAATACGTAATACCTAAAACGGAAAGAGTGATCGCTTAAAGGGGCTACTTTAAGGGGCGGGGTAGTTTTTTCAAAATCTCATGTAGTCAGTGAATTTTCTCTTGTTTTAAAGGTTATGTATGAAAATTTGATAAAGATCGGAATAAAAACGTAAATTTGCATAAAAACACGTGCGCGCACACAGAAACACACACACAAACATTCTCAGTACGTACAGACAGAAGGTACAAAGGAAATTAAATGAAAAATTATCAACAACAAGATATATTGGGTTTAAATACGAGCAATAAAAATCTTACTAGTGAAGATGCCATGTGCCTTGACTGGGAGATCCTAAGTTAGACCATTCGCCGACCCCTGTTGCTCATTTAGCACCGTGTAGCGAAAGGACTGTCATTGACCGAGCAATGCTGTGCCTCCTTTGAAACGAACGGTTGATAACTTTCAATTCTAGTTTAAAACTGTTTCTTTACCTTTATTGTTTTCGTTGCTTCAAATTATATTAGACTTATTTATCTTGTCGTTAATACTTCGTATCAGCCATGTACTTAACATGCACGCTAAATATTATTATTATTATTATTATTATTATTATTATTATTATTAATAATAATAATAATAATAATAATAATAATAATAATAATAATAATAATAATAATAATAATAATAAATGTGAGCGAAGAACGTTTGTAAAATATCGAGAATAGGGACCACTCTCTACTCTGTGAAATTATTTTTGATGAAAGATTTGAAATGGAAAAGTTTCTTGTGTAGGAAATGTGAAATTGGTTTCCTGCGCTTATTTTTTTATTTTCTCGCATACTACTTACGTAGTATGTAGAGAAGTATGTAATTCTGAAGATTAAAAAGGCGAGTTATCGGCAGAGAAAATCGTAAAGTGGGTCGCAGATACGGAAAAATTGGAAAATTCTTGCTCTTCAAATTAGCAAATTACTTCCTCCACTAAATTGTGTAGACAAAACCTACGTTTTGTAGACCCTTGGCATCGAAAAATTGGTTTACGACAAAACGTTCGTTCATCTGCAGCTAAAGCGTAACCTAAAGCGGCTAAAGTGTCGACAGGAATTTCACAAAAATTGATATTCCCCGATCTGACTTATGTCGCGAAATGTCAGGGGTATAATGTGGTTTTGGGGGTTCTTTTTATGAAGACCTAACCACATTTTGAAAATTTTCTCAAAATGGTTCCAGATAATTTAGATCAAAACACGATTATAAAATGTGGCAGGTTCAATTTTCATTGAAATCTCTGAATTTTCGAACATTGCAAAAGTTTAATTATTTCGGCGTCTTCCTACAGCTACAATATTGGTGATATTACTTTTTCACTAATGAAATATGTTCCCTAATAATACATCATCAAATAATGACAAGTTCATAATTTTTCAAAATATGAGTTAATTTTTCCTGAAATGCTCGTAAAGGCAATTTTAAAAAGAAGATTGGAAAAAACAGAATTCATTTTTTTATATACTACTGCATACACTTCACACATATTTTTGATGTACAATATTGTATTATGTAAAATATGTTCAAAAGAAAAACTTCACTCGGAGTCACAAGTCTTTCCCCTCTACAAACGAGTGCCGGAATCTTCCCTGGTGCCAAGAGTATGCTTTTCTCATCTGATTTGGAAATTATACGATTTTCGCGATCATCGGTATTTCTGTTAGAGAGAAGTATTTAGGGCGGCGTAGAATTTTATTACCAAAACAATTGCACTGATTATATTTATTGAGATATTGCATGAATAAATCTTCATTTTTAACAATCGTGCTGACACTGCAAATAGAAAATGAAAGATAAGTGTTTAATAATATCATTATTTTTTATATTAACGTTATTTATTCCCTACCTGTTAGTTTGAAAAGACACTTTCTTTAACTGGAATTTTTATTTCATGCAGAAATACTGCCTTGGCCTATAAAATAGGTTACAGTTTCATTGATTAATGAGAAATAATTCGTGCATACGAATTGCAGAAAAACATGTCACAAGTTGCATGTCTTCCGTTTGACGTCGCGCTGAATCTTCTCGGAGGCGAAGGATTTTCCTGAGATACAAGACAGACACGGAGAGCGTGTGGTCATAAATCGGGTAAAGTTGTGTAAAACTGTGAGGTCATAAATCGGATATTCTCCTGTATACTTGGTCAAAACGATGCCTTATTTCAAAGGAGACTGTAAACAGCGCAATCAATCATTCTCCGACATCGTGAATGCAATGATCGTCTTAATCAAGCCCACCCTCTTTGTCTTGAAGACGACACAAATCTACCAGTTTTCATACTATAAACAAAATATAAATTCTTAAAACTGAAAATTAATATGTTGGAAATATCTGCTCCATAGGTGACTTAGGTATTGGAAGTCATTTTTTATGTTTATCGTTAATATATATTTATTAGTTCTTGTCAAAGTACTAATAGAATATCCTCTTATTAATTAATTCTGATTGACTCACTTGATTCTATCTGTATTCTGTTCTAAGTTAACTAAATGTCCAGCGTAAGTAATCACTTCTACTTTTTTCGCACCAGAAGGGGTTTCAAATACTCCTTTTGTAATCTTTTTTAGAAGATATCAAGTTTTATGTGCGAGTGTTTGTACCTAACTTCAATATGCTTGTCTAATATTCATAAGATATCTTATTGAACCTATTTAACAATGAAAATTATGTGATATGTCATCATTATGATTTGATTAATCTTCCATGCTTTTTGAGAGAATTATCGAGTTTACCGTTAGAATAATACAGTGCTGCCGTGTAATGTAATGTGGGTTTTCACCACGGAGAGTGGAGAGCGTTGAACGAAATTTGACAATCGTAAACAATGGAGTCGTGGAATAGTAGGTATTCTTTCTTGAGGAGCGTGAGTATGAGAAGAATGAAGAAAATTGGTCTTCTCAAACTCACAACGTCATGAGTACTAGCCATACATTATCTATACATTAAAAAAAAGGTATTCTGCCATGGCTTCGTTTAGAGCTTCTACTGAACTAATTGTAGTATTTTTTCCTTTAAATGAAAGAATGTGATCCCTAGATGTGTTATCAGATATTGTTTGTGTTGATTCACTAACATTTACGGCGAAAATTAATTAATTAAATCATTCTTTAATACTACGCTTATCAATAGTCAATCGCTTTCTTCCAAAGGGAGACTGTTTCAAAATCGATATATACGAGTCGATAGATGTGAGTCCACGCTGCTTCATGGTGGCGCTACTTGATGTTTCGTTTTCATTGATGAAATTTTTTACAATTCGTCAAGGTTTTGTTTCAGTGTAATAATTGCATTGTGGCGTTGACAGTTTGCACGCATTTGCTTTTGTGGTGTATTTTGTAGAGAACATTCGGACAGTGGATTTTGCTCGGTTGTACTGAAGTAGTGAAATTGTTCAGATTGTCGAATTCCAAATGGTTTGCCCACGCTCCCCAAAAGACGCAAACGTGCATTAACTGGACGCAGGGAAAGAGAAAGTCAGCGTAGGTGTCGTGATAGTGAGGTCATTTCGTTTTCTGTTGGGTAGTTGTTTCTGAAATGTCATCTTTGTTCTGCTTTATACTCCCCATGTGAGAGAAATTCTGCAAATGAGTTTACTCTGTGTTGCTTAAATGTGAAAATAAGTTTACCTTCCAGCAATATGCCAGAAGAAATCAAAGTTGTTTACAGGAGATGATAACACGTCAAAAAACTTTAGAAATAATATCTGTCAGTATAACAGTGCTCTTTCTTTTGTGTCATTTGGTGCCGGTATTGCATTGCCACCTGGTCATGGGTCATACGTGTTCAAAATTTTGGGAACTCCACATCACAGAATATCTTCGTTATACTCTGAAGATCCAAACAATGCAACATATTGTGATAATTAGTCTGGGCACAGTATTTTACATTTATCTCAGATCTCACCGTCAAATTTTTGACGGGTTCTCACTAGTTCAACAGTAAAAAGACATTAATAACTAGGCGCGCAAACAAGTTGTACATTTATTTGGTTTGCTCTGAAAACAAGGGACCTACCCTGTAAATGCAATGTCAATAGTTTATTTAGGTAAATTAGTTTCTGTATTGGCGATAAAGTTGGCAGAGATGAACGTTCATAAGGATATGAATGCTTGAGTTTTCCTTCTTTTATACATATTTTAACATTCTGATATTTATTTTATCTGATACATATTTTAACGTTCTGAACATATTTTAAAAGTAATAATTTAGGAGATACTAACAGAATAGTATCATTAACCATTTATTCATTCGGTTTCATCATAACAACATAAATATATTTATCTTCCCTGGATGGTATACTTGATTTAACACAAGCAATACTATCCTCTTGTCTTGGCGTCTTCATAAAATGAGTGTTACCTTTTTGTTTCTTTAGCTGTATACAACGCAACTAATTAACTGTAGAATTTTGAGGGCGTGAAAGTTGAAACAACAAACATACTCCGAAGTGATAGCAGATTTTGGCAATTCACCTTGCACAAACATTTTTGTTATAAAAAAATTAAGATTTCTACCTATTATGTTTATAGAAATACTTATTCATGTTCCCAGTGTAAATGACTTATTTCTTCCTGTTGAGTATAATAATAATAATAATAATAATAATAATAATAATAATAATAATAATAACAACAACAACAACAACTTGGGAGAACTTTTTGCGGAAACAGAGGGTTTCATGGTAGCTATTCAGGACCAAGTAGTACCAACTAAAATCTACCGTAAATTTATCCTGAAAGACACTAACGTTCGTGATGACAAATGTCGGCTATGTGGAGAACATAGAGAAAATATAGACCACATTATCAGTGGATGCAGCTCTCTAGCATCCTCAGAATATACAAAACGACATGACGACGTTTGTAAAGTGGTTTATCAGCAACTATGCCACAATAATAACCTTTTGGCGGGTAACCGAACACCATACTATAAGTACGCTCCCGAACGTTACACAAATAATCACAAATTGACACAAATAATCACAAAATGTACTGGAACAGGTCCATAATAACAGATAGGTCTGTATCATCTAATAAACCGGACATTGTATGGTATGACAAGAAAAACAAAAAGGTGTATCTGATTGATGTCGCAGTCCCGCTAGCTCACAACATCCCAAAGAAAAGAAGTGAAAAAATTCTAAAATATCAACCTCTGGCAAACGAGATAAAGGAAATGTGGAGCGACGTAGAAATGATGACGATTGTACCAATAATTCTGGGCGCCACTGGTGAAATTCCTAAGTTCCTACATGAATCCCTAGCTGAACTGCAACTGAAGAAGGGGTTATACATCCAGATGAAAAAGATTGTAATACTGGACACACGTAACATCGTGAGGAAGTTTCTGAACATTGATGGTTGATCCAGTGCTGATTATGACAGTTGGAACGTGTATCTCTTGTTCATGGTAACCAAGATGCACGTGTGGAAACAAGTTAAATTGTGATAGTGATAATAATAATAATAATAATAATAATAATAATAATAATAATAATAATAATAATAATAATAATAGGAGGCTGCAGGTTCGAGTCCTGCGAGGCATGGTCGTACGTATTTGTGATTGTTCTTTCAGCTATCATCATCATCATCATCATCATCATCATATCACCCCATAATTCATAATTGAAGGCGTAACAATCTTGCCTTACCAAGGGATACCGCCAAGACGCTGATCCCTATAATGACACGCGGTAATCTCTCTCCAGGACCGAATATGACTGGGCCTAGGAAGAGAACGAGTAGCTTGCTCAGAAATGGCGGATACGCAAATAGTAATTGACTAATAATAATAATAATAATAATAATAATAATAATAATAATAATAATAATAATAATAATAATAATAATAATAAATGATGTGCTATTTGTAATTCCAAACTGAAATTTCGTGGCATTACTTTTTAATTGTGCAACTGTTACACGTGATATCAGTTATAAACGATTTGACAGTGCGTTTCCCTCAAGTGAAAGAGCATTTTATTCTCGTCCTACAATAGGCACATCCGAAAGGTAACGTAGACCCCCTTTTGTGTAACCTCAAAGATTGGATACAGGGAGGTTTTCACGCAAATTACAAGGTGAAATTTCGTAAACCCGAACGCGATAATTTGTATTTGTTTTATTTATTTACTTAATGTCAAAAGTGCATGTTTGGTAACGCTTATTGGAGTATGGATAAAGACTACGTCAATTACTAAATAAAACCAACCTTCATGTTAGATGCCCGCTATTGAAGAAGATAACCTAGAAAAAATGATGAAATACTTTAATGAAACTAGACAATACCTCCTTGCAATAGAGAGTACACATCGTTCAGGGAATGCAATACTGGAGCCACTTGAAATAGTGGTGATAAAACAGCACATTTTTGTCGAATATATTTATACCTTTGTAATTTTTAAATATTTAGAAAGTTAACGAAAACGTATCCAGCGAAATTTGTATAAGCGTACTTTGCTGTACCCGAGGAAAAAATGTAATTAAAAAGATTGGAGGCATTTCTGAGAAAATTGTCTAAATTTTGACGCTTTGTCGTCAACCAATTTTTCCTTATAAAGGACCTACAAAACGTGTATTCTGACCACCCAACGTGATGGAGGAAGTCATTTAATAAATTTAAGAACGAGATTTACCCACTTACATTTTATTGGGGCCCCAGACCCACATTAAGAGTTTTTCTGATGAAAAGTAGCCACTTTCCATTGGAGCATTACAATACATTTTCTGTACTACGTCAATTAGTAGTAGGCGAGAAAGTAAAATGTAATATTGAGATAAATGCTTTTAAAGGTTTTTGATGGTTTCGAGTTCCAGCGGTGTTGCGTCCTATGGATGTCATGGTGTGAGAAAATAATACTTTCATTCAATTGGTTCTGTGCATTTTTTTTGGGGGGGGGGAGTAAAATCACTATCCATCTGTCAGGCATAAGTGTGGCATTACGCGGCTCTCTAGAAGAGGCTATCGTGTGGATTCCCAAAACGATTTGCCATTGAAATTTACGCATGCGTGACAAGCATAGCTGCGCTAATCTGAGGCAAGAGGTAGTAAAACATACGGAGGAAGTTGTTTAATACAGATGTGGAAAATGAAATTCTGCATGAAGTGACCTTGAGAAGGTGGTGAGCTAGTCGTTTCATTCTGCTGCACTTCCTGCGGGGTTGCCAAGTGGTTATTTTGTCCTCTTTATGGAATATGAAATGTTTTCAATTAAATTTTTCTCCATTATACATCCGTGAATGGTATGTTCCGAGAAGTGCGCGTTCTGGTGGTTTAGGATTGTTTCATTATACTATTTATTATTATTATTATTATTATTATTATTATTATTATTATTATTATTATTATTATTATTAAATAATAATTATTATAAGGAAGAGATTGTTGTTTCGAACAACGGTATGATAACATTTAATTCGTTGTGAAACTTGATTAATTTTTTTTAAGTAAGCACCGCAACGGAAAATGACCAAAAAAGAAAACCAATTATTAATTAATGAAGAAATGATAAACTTCTGCAAATACTCACCAGACACTTCTTTTGAATGCTTGGAGAAAATATGGGAGGAAATGTTTAATTTTTATTTCTCTGGAAATATCCCGAATTAGCTCTTGTGTGAGAACAGTGAAAAATCGATTTCAAAAACTAAATATAATTTAAAGAAAAACTGTAATTATGAAACTTTCGCCTTCGGATTTTTATATGTTTTCCAGAATATTGTACTATTGAATGGTCACGGCACGGAAGCATTTAAAAATATCGTGGAGTAATTCATCAGATGCCAGCAATGCTGTCATCAAGCGCATGAAGAAGTCTTGGAGGTGGTCACGTTTCATTTGCGCATTCAAGGCTGTGTGTGAGCCATAAGATAATTATGGATTACGCCAGGAGAGCAAGAGCGACGCGAGAGGATTTGACGCCCAGGCAAGATCTGCAAGGAAACGGCAATAACTCGCGCGTGGCGTTGTCTCGCGTGTGGGAACTGCTCACCTTCCCAACGCGGGAAAACATCACGAAAACACGAGAACCTTGATAAATACTGCCGTTGCAACATGGCGTCGAAGATTTGAAGAATAAGATAGAAACGTGGTCATTCTGAAACGAAATTTAGGAGGATGAGCGACTCCTTGAATGTTTCAAAGAAATTTCCCCCCTCAATCGTCTATTTTGACTTCCATTCTTTCGTCAAAAGTTTTAATATATTATTGTTGCGAAATGAGACTTATTTGCTCAGTTAAGCCATGATTTACGGTCAACATGTAATTTATAAATTTTACGGAAGAGTTTAAAATTTTTATTTCCCTTCTATCTCGAATAAGAAAATGATCCGAATCCTTCAAGGACAATTCTAGCGTAGTTAAATTAATTTTACTGCATCTCCAATTTTTGTTCTTGTAATTTGATTTTAAGTATGGTGATTCTTAATATTTTAATTATAGTTGGTGTAAAATTGTTGGATTATTATATAAACAATTAATTATATATTAAGTCGAATAATTTTCGTAAATACCGTGCACCAATCATTTAAATCCCAATATTCAGTTGTACTGACGAACAAAATAAGAATAAACATAAACAACGGATTTTATTTCATGAAAGTGGTATCGAATTAGCGATTTTTTAAATCAAATTCGATATCATAAATAATTAATAGTTTTAACATTTTTTATTGTGAATAAATTTTACCCTACAATGGATTTAAAATATATTTGAATGAAAACACATTCTATAGTATGCCGCTAAAAACGTATCTTATCACAGCTAAAGGAAAATTGGGTCCCGATCTCATTTCTTTCCTAGGTATAGACATGTACAGATAAAAAATACTAAATTTTGGGCGAATATCTTTTGAGGAGTGGGATAATAATTTAGAGCTATGATTTTTTGTCTAATCGACGAGGCTGTGTCGATTAGACATCTACATCTGTCTTTGTAGTTTTAATATTTCTAAGTTCCTCCATTGTCGCTGACTCTGGGAGGTTCTGGGGTTCGCTCCCGACGGCGGATTTTCGAAACTAGCTTCAAAGCATGGTCTAATTCAACAACTGGAGAAGAATTCCAGTGGCCGGATGCTCTGATCTGTAATTTTCCGTGGTTTCTCCGATCAATACCAGGCAAATGCCGGTGGAGTACTCTAACAAATTGGACACAGATCTCGCGCGATCTTTCCCTTCTCTTTGCCCAATCCTCTCTCCGTACACATACTTACACCTACATACACTACCCTACCGCACGTGTTAGAAGACCAGTTGGGTGATTAAAACTTGTCCTGACTGGAGCGGTTCCCCGCTAGGGGGAGGGGGAAGATACATCCGATAGAGGGAAATCTCTCGCAAGCTAACGTGTAGCGCGGCGTCGGATCTCACCATCCAGCGGGGGAAGAACACCGCCATCTCCTGGGTTAAACATTAACTACGGAACCAATGGCTTGAAGTTGACTTACCCGGGAAAATCAATAAAAAAAATAATATTTCTGACAAACGTTTAACAATTTTATTTGTATTTCAGACTAATTGAATTTTCTGCCTTGAGAACATCAAGATTGATGAAACCATGCTAGCGCATAAATCGTTATAAATTGGATTATTTTAACACATTTTCATCATCTCAATCTCGTTGCTGTCAGCAATGCGCGAAACGACGAGCAATATCTAAACGTCAATAAGAATTGCGCATGCTGCATCTCCTGAAAAAGTGCCTGAGTAGAAGCGTGGCCGGGTCAAAATGAAGTGTCAGAAGACGGCGGGTGTGCGAGCGCGCGTGGCGGGCATGGCGCGTCTCGTATGCGGAGGTGGGCGCGGCGTTCGGGTTGAAGAGCAGCGCGAGTGCGGCGGTCAGCGGCGGCGGGCGCGGCGGCGGGCGCGGCGGTGGCGCAGCAGGGGTCGTGGGGGGGACGCGGGGGCGCGGGGGACGGCTGCGCCATTTGCGCCGTGTGCTCAGGGCCCCCGTGGGCGGCGCGAGAGGCTGCGTCATCGCCGGCCGCCGTATTTGGCCACACGCGCAGCCAGCGCCCGACGAGTGGTTGGCGCAAGTCAGCCGCCGCGCCACCGGCCGCCACGCAGCCGGCCCCACCGCCCACCGCCCACCGGCGGCTGCCGCGCCTCTCCTTGCATCGCTGCGCCGCGCCGCGCCGCGCCGCGCCGCGCCGTGCCCGCCACCCTGCCGGCCGATTCCGTGAAAGCCGCCCCGCGCCGTGCCGCCCTCGCACTGGAATCGTTCGCGGAGGCCCACATCCGCCTGCTCCCCGCCGCACAGCCCGCGCAGCCGCGCACAATGCACAATGGCGCACCGGGCGCGGAGCGGCGGCGCACTGCAACCACGACGCGCGTGCGACGACCGACCCGCTGCAGGGAACTGGACTGCTGCAGGGAACCGACCCGCAGCAGGGAACTGAACTGAACCGCTGCAGGGAACCGACTCGCTGCAGGGAAACGAACCGCTGCAGGGAACCGACCCTCTGCAGGGAAAGGAACCGCTGCAGGGAAACGAATCGCTGCAGGAAACCGAACCGCTGCAGGGAACCGAACCGCTGCAGGGACCGACCTGCTGCTGGGAACCGGCCCGCTGCAGGAATCGGCGCGCTGCAGGGAACCGACTTGCTGCGCTCGAGGTGCAGCGCCACGGGCGCGCGCTGGCTCGCCACCCTGCGCCTATGGGCGTTTCCGGCAAATCTTGAAATTCCCATCGCGATTTCCCCTCGGGAGAAAGTAAAGCAAAGCAGCAGTACCGACACGTAGATATGCAGATTGTATAAGACGTATTATGGCTTCAGCGATCACTATGCGGCTGGTCGTTTCTCATTTCTCCTTTCTCTCCTTCCTGGCGCGAGGCTTCAGTTTTCTCGCTCGGCTCGAGCCCACGCGTGTGGAGAGGCCATCTGACGAGTTAAATCTTCATAATTTTATATTACTTCACAAGAAAGGGGGAAAATTTCGTGGAGGATTAGAATACAATGCCCATACATTACACCGGCAGCGGAAAAAGCATATGAAACTATACCATGTCTTAAAGATACTGTCGCGGCTGTATCCAAATTCGTTTACTCTGTCAAGCAGACGCCTCGGCGCTCTTTCTCACGCCACACACAATCGCTCTTTATTTTCGCTGAAGCAAAGACATTTTTACAACTACCGTTCCTTCATGCCAACCAATTAGCATAAATTGATGTAAATATCGGGTTGGATGTTCTCCAAATACACCGGTGGTTTTAATCTGGGTAACATTTCTTAGTGGCTGGCCTTCACTATGGTGGCATCTTAATAATTGTTTACGTAACAATGGCGTGAATCTCCTGTTTCGTGCCCATGTAGCATATACTGTTTTTTAACACGCCCTGAGCGAAACACAATGCGTCAAGTATAGAAATTTGAAGTAAATTTCAAATAACTAGAAATACCTTATTTGTACAAAAGTAGGTGAATTCCAGTCTGTCGTATCACTATTGTTTTTAAATAAAAGTAAAGACGTCATCAAGACGAAAGACAATTGCGAATCGTTACAGGTGTTTCGTACATGCTTCGCGATGTTTCTCACACGCTTCTCGATGTTTCGCACTCTGTGAAAAAATTAGTTGTTTCGCACGTGGAAAACAAGCACGAAAAACCGCGTTTCGCGCACGGCATGTAAAAAAAATTGTTTTCTACTCACCAGGCTCAGAATAGGAATTTAGAATAAGTGTACCAGACATGTGGTCAACTTACCCCTATTCTTCGGTCACTCTGGAGGAAATCTGTCTTATGACTTCTTGAAATATTACAGTTCAAAGCAGCGTAACCCTCCTCCCCCCTTTCACACTAATACACACACACGTCGGAAGCTTAGAACTTGATCCGGTTGGGCAGATACCTCGTTGAGGGAGATGCCGTGGGGCAGGAAAAGCCACAATCCGACGTGTGGTTCGGCGCCGAACCTGTCGTTCCAGCGGGGAAAGCACACAGCCTCCACCTGGGATGTAACATGCACTCTACGTACGGGACAAATGACTCGCGTTGACGCGCTCTGAAACAAAAACATATGTACTGTCTCCAAAAATGCTGATATCGAAATGTAGATGCCGATGACTTTACTGGCGCGATTTTTTTATCTCAATTTTCATCGTAATCAGTAGAGTAGATAGAAAAAGTATAGATATAGATCAATTTTGTATAGACATGTCTGGATAAGAGTGGGTTTAGCCAGATATAGGATACTTTGAATCCTTCTTTTAATTACGATTAATGTAGTAATTCTAAGCTGGCCTTACCGAAAGTGGAACATTGTGTATTCATGGATATACGTAGAAGATCTTAGGATATTGTCAACAAATACATCCTCTCAGGTACTTATATAGTTTAAGGAAATATATTTTTTTATTTCTTTTTAATAGGCCTATTTACATCTATTAGACAGTTATAATCAGAATAGAAATCACTAGTTCCTAATTTACTAGTAGTTTCTGAAGTGTTTAGGAGTTGGCAATTCACGATGAAGAAAAAATATGTGACTACACCATTTACACACATTAATTAATCACATCTTTGACAGAAAAAAAATTGATGTGCTCAATGTAATGAAGTTTTGGCGATCGTTCATTACTTTTTTGCCATGCCATGTTTTAAGCTACCATGACCTGTAGAATCGTTGATAGTTCTGCGGCGCTGATCCTACATCATTCTTTGACTGAAATCTTCTTAACTCTTGTCTAAGGAAAAGGAATTTCTTTCATGTTGGCGGACGCATCATCACGCTTATCCTTGAAAGAAAACAAAGGATTTAATTTATAAACAAATTAAAGTTTACGTCGTGTCATCTGTTACAAATAGCGTTAATGAATACTTTTCACTCTCCGATGAGTGATAGATCAATCAGAGATATTTTGGGGAGATCTCAGAACATAGAATTCCCTGTAAGTTCTATAGTTCCTGTCTCGAAGTTGGGTCTTCACTAAACATTGACAATCCTCACCGAGAATGTAATCCAGAATGGTAAGAGGTGAAGAAAATTTTTATCGATAGAGACTGTTTTTTTTTCATTCAATTCTTCGAATATTTGAAAACTAGCAGCAGAGATCAGAATGAGTACTAGATTAGCAGATGAGATGAAAATAAATAGATAAGATCTTGTATTATATTCGGAGTAGGTTAATTACAAGGAAAGATAATCCCTTAAAGATATTTACTCGTAGTATCATTAACATGAGAAAAACGGGGTTAGACACTCAACACATCACGTCATGCAATTAAACAATGGTGTCCTTCGTACACAAAGACGTTTTCAAGGAGATTAAATAAGCGCGCAGCCAGGTAGATCGCCGTCGGCAAGTGACATCAGCGGCGGATGCTGAGTGCAGCCCGTGATGTCAGCCGCGCCACGGATGCGTCGTGCTGGCGCTGCAAGAAGCGCAGCGCAGCGTGGCGCGGCCTGGCGCAGCACGCCCCGCCACCCCCGCCTCCCCGCCACCTCTTCCGAAGTTTCCTTCCCGGTGTTGCCCGGCAGCAAAAAGAGGCAGCGAGGCGCGCGTGGTCGCGGAGGCCGCCGCCAGCCGAGGCCCAAGGTGAGCGGCGAGGATGACGCGTGGGCGGCGCCCCTCGCCTCGCCTGCGAGCGCGACCCCGGGCGACGCGGCGGCCGCTGTGCAAAACGCGCCTCCGCCACTCGCGTCGCAGGGAAGGCAAGCCTTCCTCGGCTGAGCTAGCCCTCTACCCTCGTCACTCCCAACTACAATTTACCGGCTGAAATGGATCACTGACATTGTTGTTGCCACTGCGATACCCTTACGAACGGGCCACGGATTACGCGCGATCTTTCTTTCCTCTTCCTTGTCCTATTCTGACCCCTTACTTACACACACTTACATGCTCTATACTAACACACATGCCGGGAGACCGGTCGGGGGGTTAAAGCTTATCCCGGCTAGGGCAGCGCCCTGCTGGTGGGAGATACCTGGTTACGGAAAACCCACTAGCTGACAGGTAGGTCGGCGCCGAATCCCATCATCCAGTGGGGGAAAATAACCGCCCATGTCTCCTCCTCTCTCCTTACTCTCTCACACACACGCACACGTACTTGAACTACACTACCACACTTGTCGGGAGAACAGGCGGGCCCTTAGAGCCTGTCTTTGCTGGAGCGGTGCCCGCGGCGGACATGATTGGCTACAGAAAACCCCACAGGTTGATGTGTACATCGGTGCCGAATCTCACATTCGATGAGGGGAGGACTGTCGCTACCTTCCGGGATATAACATGCAATTCATATACGGGACAAATGACCGCAGTAGTTGACACCCTCGGAAAAACTAAATGATCAATCAAGGAATTTTGGTGGAGAAAGCGAGTTCGTGTCAGGTTCTTTGATGGTTCTCTCCTTCCCCCTGCCTTTCATTCCACCATATTCTTTATCTTCAGGCCCATTATTCGCATCATTATCATCAGCACATCTCATCACAAACGCCTTACCTGGTAGATCTTATTTCTGTAGGATGAGATGCTGGTTTCGGAATTACAACCATTGTGCCAGCTCCCCAAAAAGTCTTGCCTACGATCAATAATAAATAAATAACATTGCGGGTGGCGTTGGAGATTGTAATCGAAGCTAATCAAATGATGCGATTGGCTACAGCTCGACTCTGCGTATTGTGCAGGTGGTGGAAGAACGGAACTGAAACTTCCAAGCCTGAAAGCTCTTCAATGCGTTGCGTTCAGCAGGGGTGAATTTTGTCAAACCTCCCTTCAGAGGCGATTGTAGTCAGCAGACTATTCTGACAGTTTTTTAAATGGGTTGTTCTCAGTCAAGACGCTAAAATGTAGCTTCGAATCCCTATTTCATGGTTCATCTTTCTCTCTATAAGGCCCGTTCTTCCTCTACGATCCACGATAGATGATTTTGTCAGTATTAAGCAGTCCTAGGGAGCTCAGACGTTGCAAAAGAGTACGGCAAAACATTCTGGTTCATTCATGACAGAAATTGCTATCTTCAAATTTCACATAGGATCGTTCATTTTGCTCGTTCTACCTTTTTACACAATTTTCCATAAATGCCACAAATAACATGTTTAACGATGTCTTAATAGAGCACTCAAAGGTCACCATTTGCTGCTCTTCAGTTTTGAAAGTCAATACTTGGAAATGGAGACTGGTTCTGCCTACGCGTTCTCGACGTTATTGACAGTCCAAGGCAATTACTGAGGAGTGGAACGAGTCAGAGAGTCAGAAAGAGACGATAAATCGTGAGATTTTTGTCCTTGTGGTTCATTGTCGTGTTCTTCTGTGTCAATGCCAAGAGTGGGCGAAATGCTCGGCGGCGAACTTCAGTATCGTATGACATCTCTGATCCAAACAGAAACATTTGTGACTTCGTATAACATTCTGAGTATTTCGAGATTTCCGCGTCGACTGGATCCATAGACTGTGCTTAGACTTGTAGTTTTAGCATTAAATAATTGGCAATCAAGAAATTATGATAAATCATTCCCTTGTTATTTTAGTTACTTGGACAAATACAGCGATGGCATTTACTGTAACAAAAAATCCAATGATAAAGAAAAGAATCAGGAATTTAGAGTTGTGATTTTATTTCCAAACGCAAGATATTTTAATGTACCGCAAAAGCATTCTTCTGGGCTAGGTGCGGGACTGATGACTATATTCCTATAAGGATTATCATAAACAAACCGGTGTTCTTTAGCCGCAGAGGAACATACGAATGAGGAAGTAGAGTCTCCCAGACTGGTTTTGCTTCACCTCCTCAACTTCTCTGACCTCAGTCCAAAGGGAGCGATTTAACCGCAACTGTCAGCTAAAAAAGCCGAGAAACTGATCGTAACATTGGGGCTATACGCTTTATGGTCTGTCAAATGTGAGGCCCGTTTGAACACGTAAACAACACGAAGTCCAAATATACGATTTGTAATCATCTTTAATACTTTTGTAGGAAACGTTTCGGCCGCATGGAGACCTTGATGTGGATGCGGTTTATTAAGAAAAATGAGTTTGAAAGGAGAAACAAACAATAGCCATTCAAATGTATCTTTATTTATAATTCTAGCCTCGTATAAATTTCATATTCCTTTTTCCGTTGTTTGAAATATTTCTTACCAATAACTCATAATATGCAATACTATAAGATATCCTTACAATGTTTTAGATTCCGTTGGTGTATAGTAGATTTTTTTGTCAGAATTATCCAAGAAAGAGAAAACAATTTAATTTTAGGAACGTCAATCATTGATTATTAAAAAGTGAAACATGGTGTTTGTACTACCCTGTGTGTATCTTTTAATATTGCGAAGAACCTAGTGATTCTATGTGAAAAGTGCACTCAGTTTTCCTAGATTTTTTTGGGGTTATCGTCCTCTAACGGACGAATGACATCTCAGACAACATAGCGAAGAACTGTGATGTTTACTCTCCCTCTTTTCGCTAATAGTTAGCACCACTCCCCCGAGCCCTTCTTCGGCAGTGCATTCAAACAGATACTTGAGGCACTTGAGCTCGTTCTATAGGTCCCGTGTTTTTAAACGTATCTTCACTAGCGTAAACGTAAATATAGCCTCATTGTCTACTCAAATTTTGTAGAGATCGGTGGGGAAAGTATTTATTCAAATAATTGTTCTGCGTGTTCTCGCGGCAGTCGATTCCTTTACGAAGACCACGATGAGGGGCAATGGCCGAAATCTGTCGATCATTTACGATTTCATAGAATTTTTATTACACAAGAGCGAAAATTTTGGTATCCATTCTTGCCAAAAATGCTCGATTCCTTCAGTAATCATAATTCATCTAGTAGATGAGTTAGGGTAGGAATCCCAGAACTCAAGGAAACGTGCATGGAATGTACTTCTCCCTTTAGCACATCACACACAGTTTTTAACTGTTCTGACATTATATATGACGTGAGAATTACAACGAATGTAAAGTGATATGTCTGTGTGTCACAAATGCACGTTTGAAAAATTCACTTCAAAAGAAAGTAGAGGCTCCTCTGATGCGGTCGAATTTCTTGAAAAATGGCCACGTTTCTTTCTTTATGAAAACATTGCGCGTTCGGTGGTGTTACGGTTAGAGTATCGGGCATTTGGGTATAACCCAATTCGCTAGTTCAAACCGGATCAAATCCGTGAACTTTTAAGGGCAAAAAATCCTTCGTACAACTTCCTTCAGAGGGAGGTAAAACCGGCTGCCCCATGTAGTAGATTTAGTGTATGGAAAAGATCCTCAAGCCTAAATGAAGCCTCTGAGCAATATTAAAAACTCGTGTTTCATCGCCCGAGTGATACTCCTTTCTCTGCCAGACGGTGAAAGGAGCGTAGTGAAATTTGCTCTGTCAGGCGGAAGAGCAGGCCTCACGGCTGGTGCCTCGCCACGGAAAACAAGGCATCATTGAATTGAAAACAATGTAGTAGAATCATTGAATTACACCTGATCAAAATAGCTTCGTATGTTGTCTGACCTTGGTACCTTTTTTTTATCTAGGGCTTTTATCCAGCCGACAGCCGGTTACCCTTTACGCCCCAATGGGACGCATATTCGACCATACACTAGACACCAACACACTTGCGGGCTCCTCTGATCTGGGGTCAGCAGAACGCGAGGCCCTCCGCGACAACACATACATACAAAGTCAAGGGACAAACAGCCATGCCCAAGGCGGGACTCGAACCCGCGACCCTTCGGACCGAAGCGCTGAGTCGGTACTCGCTCTTAGCCACCTCGGCCATCCAGGTTGGCTCTTGGTATCTAACCGGTATTTATAAGATAAATGGGTGTCAAATAAAGGAAAATAGTTTAGTCATACCCCCGAAACAGTACTTTTGTGGTTACGTCTGATGAAAAACGTTTGTTGTTTTTTTTTCAATGTTTTTAAAACAACTGAGCCTATAAGCATTACAAAACTGCAAGAGGCTTTAGCAATTGTGACCTATTGTTCACTTTATTGGTCAACCTGTATGGAAATTCATTGAGTTTGAGAATTTAAGTAGATCCCTATCCTTCAGTCTCCAGAATGTATATTTATCTTCCACAGCGGCTATGTTGTTTGTTTTTTTTAGCTATTTTGCCGATTCATAATTGGCTTGTCTAATTGATTCAAGAAACCAAAATGAGGGACAATATTTTTAGGGTGTATTTAGAAGAACATGCTGAGAGATTTCCCCAGAGCATCCGGGATTTTGCGACGTGCTTCAAGGACAGCAGTGCAAATTAAATACATATTCGTATAATGGGAGACTATTTTGTTGCTGATCTGGAAAATAGATTAAAAATACATGAAATCATCGATGACGATCACTTGTGTAATATTAACTAATAGATAACGTGTAAAATACGAAGAATAAAAAAGGCTATACTGGGTTTTCTATATATTGCACGTATTTAAATAACTCTCAAAAATTCATACGCGGTTTAGGATTTCAGAAATATCTGTTAAGTATATAGAAATCTGCAAATATATCGCGACGTTCACACGGTAGACCACACACGACCCGCCTCACAACAGATCTTTTGTAGCAGTTCCGCTGTAAGGCATTTGACCATTAACTCCATAGTTTGGATCTCGACCCCAGCGATTTCATCTTTTCTTACACCTCAAAAAATCCCTGTTCGGTCAGCATTACGCGAATCCCGCTATCAAACATTGCTACCTATCCTAAGCGGCAGACTTCTACGACAAACGGATCCAAAGTTGATCCCACTCTATGACACGATTATGTTGGTGATCATGTGGAAAAACAGTGCAACATGTGCTATATCGGCTACAATATTTTTTTTTCGTGAAATTGTGTTTTCTGTTTGTTGACGACGTAGAGAAACGTACTTTCTAAAAGTATCTCATACGTAGTAATTTAAACAAGCAAGCACTTCCTAAAATATCATATACTCCCTAAAGTTTCTATATGCATAAACGTTAGATAAACGTTCGTTAACAGTAAGACGAATATTTTAATGTAACACAACCTGTGAAACACACTGGATAGCCAAAGCAGTCTGAGTCAGAATGGTCGCTCGCTGATGCACTGTGTGACTAGTATCAATGATCAAAAAGTGTAGCACCAACGTACTTGTAGAAAAAGAGAAAACTGGCATTACACTCCGATTTAAACGTAGTGGCACTTCAAGGTAACGAGCTGGAAGGAGAGGGGGCATTGTCATCCAATCGGGAGCTCCAATACCAAAAATTTAAGTCGCAACGAAGCTCCCGATTGGATGTCAGTATCCCCCTCTCCGTTCAGCTCGTGGCCTTGAAAGGACATTATGTTTAAATCGGAGTATAAACCTGTTCACATGAAGACCCGCTTTTCTTTCTGTGCTGTATCTCTGGACAAATTTTGGTATCCAAGTATCAGAGACCTCCCCTCCATTATGGCTTCACCGGACAAAATGAAATAATTGATTATTCGGATGACTTAATGGGGTGTAATGTAGTGGTTTACTGTTGCCTTACACATTACAATCAAAAGGTAAATGCATCGTGCCTCCTAACACGGTGTTCGTTTGAGCACGCTTGCCAAGCTCTTGGAATTGGCGCCGGCTGCCTGTGCGCCGATCCGTGCTCGAGCCTCGAGAGGGCTTCGCGTGGGTCTCGCGTGCGCAACAGACGCACCGGAGCTGCTCTTGCGGAGCAAATCCCGCTAGCGCGGGTTCAGGGCGTGCTTGTTTCGTCGCTGGCCGCCTGGGCGCTGTTAGCCCCCTTCCCTCGCAAAAAACATTGCGGTTACGGAGAAATGAGCGCGTGACCGGCCGTGTGTTTGTGAGTGTGTGTGTGTGTGTGTGTGTGATCGCGTGTCTGTGGTAGCGCAACAGGTACAGTAGAAGCCAGTGGACTTTCCAGTGCAGTTTTTACGATGCGTTAGAATATAAGGATTACGAAACTACTAGTGAGAATTAAAGTCCTTCATGATTGCTGATGTTCCTTTTATCACAGTCTTTTCCATTCTGCGGCATTGTCAGGAGGAGAGCGTCTGCGAGGAGAACTCAGGCCCATAGGCATAGAATCCATCGGCTCAGTTGGTACCCGATTTCAAAATCAAATATCTCAAATAATTTTTAAATTAAACATTTGAAGGTCATTTTGAAACATAAGTTCCTCGTAATACACACTTGATATGTGCAGGTAATGATTACTAGCATTACAAAATACATCTTTCTGTTTCATTTTTTATAAGTTAGTTTGGCATCTACCATTCCGAATAAACGGCGCGACTTCTAGAAGTGAAAAAACTATTTAAAAGAGAAACTTGCAATGTCGGCCCGGTGGCCGAGATCGCTAAGGCAGTAGTGTCGTAGTGATCTCGGACCGAAGGGTCGCGGGTTCGAGTCCCGCCTCGGACATAGTTGTATTTGTGTTCGTCCTTTCACCCCTTATCATCACCATATCGTTTCATCCTCATAGTTACCATACCGTTAACAGCAATAGTGGTCGCTAATGACCTAAGATGTTGATACGACCTTAAATAACCAATTAAAAAAAAAAAGAGACTTGCATTACAAATATAACTAGCGGCAAATATTACTGCGTTCCGAAACTTTTCCCCTCAGTGTTACTAATCAATAATTTCCCACTTTTTAAAAAAAGTCCATGACATCATTTAAATATCTACAATTGGATGAAGTTCTGCAGAAAATATCCAAGCCTAAAGAATCAATATGGTTGAAAACTAGCTCTGAAAGTTGGGACATATCTTAAAATTACGAGCAGCAAGAATACTTCTCTAAAATTAGATATGGTCGTGGTAGAAAAGCTAGAAAAGTTCTACGTATTCACAATACAGAAAATAGATAACTCCCAAATATTGTTACATGTCATTCAATATTAAGTCTCGATGACTAATGAAATAGAGCCGGGTTTACACATTTGTAAACGATACTATCACTATTCATTCTGGACCTACTACCTTTCATTTAAAGCGAAAGTCACACAATTTGGTTGAGTGGAAGCTGAACTTCACAACAAACTCACAACAAGCTCACTTCTTTCTAAACGAAAACTCTTAGTGTATTAAATACACACACACACGTGTGTGTGTGTGTGTATGTGCGTGTGGATGTGTGTGTGTGTGTATTTTATATATGTAATTTTTAAATGTCAGAGGTTTTAATGAAAATCGGAACTATACCATTCTTATAAATGCAATTTTTGTATTCCGGGAAAAAGAATCAAGAAAAACTAGAGGTGCTACAGAATGGCACAGAATTTCTCGTAACAATTGTTTCTAATTTCCGTGTGGACTGACTTTAACGTCTTGCTCCATTCTCTGGCCAGCTACAATCTATCATCACCGGAAGTACATTTTCTTGACATTTTCTCAACTTTTCTGTTTGTTAATAGTAGAACCGAAATATGACTTCAAGACTATTAAAGGAAAGTAAAACCTTGTTCAAAATAGAAATTTTCATTGAAAATTTTGAAGCCGTTTTTAAGAAAATGGCAAATTTCTGTAAATGCGAAATTTGAAGCTCTTTTTTTATTGGAATCTACTGAGTTTTCGAAAAACTTCATTTGAAGTCATTTGAAGCACTTCCACTCACAAATGTAATAATGTATACAAATCGATGGAAATGTGCATATTAATGGCGTGAGAGACATTTAAAAAATACATGTATATAATTGTAAATGTAAAAGGTACATTTATGTAATTAAAAAAAAACAAAGGAATACACCAAAATGAAATTTTGAGCGTTTCTGAAAATGCGGAATTTAGAGCTCATTTTTACAGAAAACTGTTGAGTTTTAGAGAAACTTTATTTGAAGTCATTTAAATCATATGTACTCGTAAATTTAATAATGTGGAGAAATTGCCACTAATGTAAATATTACCAACGTGAGAGACAAGTCAAAAAATCATTTCAAACAAGTCAAAATTACATTTTTGTAAATTTTGAAAAAACAAAAGAATATAGCAATATGGCGTTTATGTAATCGGATAGGGTGCATTTGGTACTACCCGTACTAAAAATTTAAAGAAAAATTTGGTGCCTTTTTCCAGAAAATCTTGTTTTTGTTATTTTTTAAAAATGCAAATATTGCACGCTGCATTGCACGAAAAATTCGAAACTTTTTGAAAAAGTCTACATGACCTTAATGAAAGAACTAATTATTGGCAACAAATTTAATTTGAAGGAAAAATCGGTTTTCAATTTTATAGTTGTAGGACGACGCCGAAAAAATTCAAACTTTCGCAATTTTCGAAAATTTAGAGTTAACCGTGAAAATCGAACCTATGCCACCTTTATAAGTTTTTTTACTCAATTCTTATAATAAATTTAAAGGTAAAATTTGTAGCCGTTTTTGAGAAAATTTTGAAACTGTCCGGGGGGCTTCATGTAAAGTACCCTCAAATTTTAAAAAATGTTTTTCAAAATGTCAAAGCTTCAACTAGAGCCAGATGTACAGATATTTCTTCAATTTGGAAAAGATCGTACGTGAGATTTAGGCGCTAGGAGTGTTCACAGACGGACAGACGGGACAGTCAGACAGACGGACAGACGGACGGACAGACGTTTTTAAAAAAATACTTTTTCGGTATCAGGGGACCCCAAAACGTGTATTTCCTTTGATATCTCGTAATCGATTTTTCGCCGCATTACATTACTTTCTTTATACTATGTATATTACTCCTGTTTATACGGATGTATACGAGAAAGTAACTAGAGGTGATAGAGAATGGTACCGACTTTCTCATTGAAAATTATTTCTAATTACCTTGGTGAGGTCTGGCTTTAAAGTCTTACTGCATTCTTTACCCAGCTGCCATCTATCGTCGCCCAGAACACCTTTTTTTGACATTTTCTCAACTTTTTGCGCTTCTATTTGTACATCCGAAATAATCCTTAAAGAATTTTAAAGAAGAGTAAAACCTCGTCCTAAATAGAAAGTTTCATTGAAAACTTTGAAGCCGTTTTTAAGAAAATGATGTTTAATCATTACTGTAAATGCGAAATTGAAGCTCTTTTTCAAAGCAATCGCTTGAGTTTTCGAAAAACTTAATTTGAAGACATTTGAAGCACTTCCACTAACAAATGTAATAATGTATACAAATTGATGGTAATGTGCATATTAACGGCGTCAGAGGTATTTAATAAAATACATTTGTGTAATTTTTGGAAAAACAAATGAATACACCAAAGCGAACGTTACATCACATTAAAAACGCAATTAGCACTATCCATTGGAAAAGTTTGAAGAAGAATTTTGTTAATAGTGATTGTATCGTTTCCAAATGTGTAAACATGCGTATGAATTACACCAACTCTGTGTGAGCAACATTGCAGGGCCACTAGAAACAGGAACAAAATGAAAGAGCAATTGTTAAAATACCATACGTCTCTACCGTACGTTTATGCTGGTAAAACGCATTGCTCAGATCATTCTGTTTTCACTTCTTTGAAATCAATGAATGATAACTGTGTATCCTCAATGGAACAGTCCTCTGATATGTTGCTCTTCAAAATAATTTCGGAACGATCATCAAACATTAGCAGTTGCTTTGGTTGTTTCCATCTCAATATGATCACATACTCAATAAATAGAGGCTCACTCCTGGCACATAGCGAAGTCGCTAGCCTTTCACCACTGAGGTCCGGGTTCGATTCCCGTCGAATCTCATGTGAAATTTGTTCCAACAAAACGTGTTTGGCCGCTTCACAAGGGCTTGTCCAACCCCTGTGAAGTGTCCTAAACCTTACCCCTTTCCTAACTCCTTCCCAATTCTGGCCGCTGGGTAGTGACGCAGGGGCGCGTGGAGTAAGAGGCGCGTACGCGGAGATGCTACCTGGTGGTCCTCTTTGACAACTGACGAGACGAGACAAAAATACAGCGTCCTCTGGAATAAGGGTATAGATAATGGAGGATTGCTCAACGCTCGACCAGGGGCGAAGAGACGCGTTGCGTCGATAAGTTGAATTAAGAGCGCAACGAATTAAAAAAAGAAAATTATTGATTCCTGAAAACGATGGGACTTCCAACTCTCCAAATTACAATGTTTTCGAACTTCAAAAGTTCAGTTATTATCACCATCAGTTAGTTATATCAGAGCAGTGGGTGTTGTAAACTTGGCCTTGTGAATTCAAGTTTTGACACCCTTGTTGCCCCTGAGTGTTGCCTTATTATATTGTATGTGTCCATGAGACATCATTAACATGGAAACTGTAACTTCAAATGTTTAAGGTGGAAAAATATTTGCTTGGAAGTGTAAAAAATCAATTCTCACGCTGACAATTCTTTTCGAATGAGTTTCGTTCCTGGTAGAAAGTTCACCTGATAAAATGGAAAGGCTTTGATATTATGTGGATATTTTTAAATGTTCTTATAATATTTGCACAATATAACAAAAGCACATTTGCGTACATATAGTGAGAAAAGTAAAGGTGGATATGCAACGTTTCCTTCTTCTTTTTTGTTTTCTTAGTTAAGTACATGAAATATTTTTTTGTGATTTCCCTCTTTCTTTCTTTCTTTCTTTCTTTCTTTCTTTCTTTTTCTTTCTTTCTCTTTCTTTCTTTCTCTTTCTTTCTTTCTCTTTCTTTCTCCTTGTCACGTCAGTTTTCCTCTTCTTCTCTCCTTGTCACGCCAGTTTTCCTCTTCTTCTCTCCTTGTCACGCCAGTTTTCTTCTTATAATTTTCATGGAAATGAAATTACTCCGCTTTTTGTCTTCGTCATTTATCGCTGTTTCTCTTATTACATCTGCTTTGACTTCTTTGCTTCAATCCATCTTCGACTTAGAATTTTAGTTGTAGTTTGTAGTTGAAAATGATTTTTGTTAATCCTTTCTCATCCATTCTCTTCTCGCAGAACGCTTCCCTTCAGTTTCATTAAAGGCACATTTCTTTGGTTTGTTGTAAACGTCTTTACTACTTCTTATTAGTTTCCACATCGCATTCTCACAGTTAAGTCCCATTATTTGTTTGAGAATTTTTCCTTCTTTTCTTTTCCATCTAACGACATTTTATTATTTTAGCAATATTTAAACAGATATTTAATACAAAATGCCATTTTTAACTCTTGTTTGCATTTTTGAAGAATCCACTATTCAAATAGGGATCTAGCGGCATTGCAGTATGTCTGATGACCTTACAGAAAAGACAGCGGCACGAGGTTCTTGTAAGTTTAGATTATATCAACACAAGTTGTAATGAGCGTAAATGCAGAACGGATCTCTCCTTCATGCGCGGCAATTCTCGCCGCTTCTTTGTTTGCGTTCGGGTAGGACGGGCGACGGCCTTCGGGTGCGCCAGACTTCCCTGCCGCCCCGCCACGCACCGGAGGCTGCCTGCGCGCCGCGGGCGGCGGCGGCGGCGGCGGCGGCGGCGGCGGCGGTGGTGGCGGTGGAGATGGCGGCGCTGACCGGCGTGCGTGTGTCGGCCCGCGGCTAGTGACCTCTCACTCCCGTCTTCCCGTCCCCTGCGCCCGGCCGCTGCACCACCGTCGCCGCCACGCCGCCGCCTCCGCTGCTGCCTCGGCGGCTGTCTTTTCCACACGCCTTCGTCCGCCGACATCCACCTTCGGCGGCAGCCCCTGCCTCTGACGTCATCGGCCCGGCGCTCGCCCACCTCCGGCAGCCGGGCCCCGCCGCGCGCCGTCGGCAGCCGGAGCTGCGACCCTTGCACGCTGCCCAGACGGCTTTTCAATCGCAGTCACCGTTTCTGCTACTGTCTCGTTGGGCAGGCTTCGTAGCTTCCGCTAACCATCTGCGTGGCCGGCCTTGCTCGCACCTTCTGTTCGTCCTTTAGAATACCTTTCCGTCGCCCTGCCACAACCGTGCTTTCCTTCACTTTCATCCTTATTGACCCCGTCTTTCCTGCTGTTACCATTTTCGTTTTTAGTCCAGTTGGTCTCGCTTTCGTGTGTCTTTTATCCTTCCTCCGTCGAAGACTTCCCGGCCGCCTTTCAGCCTCTGTAGACGTTCTCTCATACACCGTAGCACTTAATGTGCCTGCAATTGCCTGAGTAATGATTGTCATTCCGCAACTCGCCGCCTTTGCTGGCGTCGTCCCCGGTCGTCCCGCCGCCGCCATCGTTTTTCTTCGCTGCAAGCTCTCCTTTGGCTTCGGCCACTGCAGCCTGCGCGACGTCGCCGTGTGTCAACCGTGACGCTCGCCGCCCCTGCCTTCCGCCCAGACCCTTCGCCCCTGACGGCCCACACTCCTCCACCTCCTCGCCGCCCGGCGCCGCTGCTTTTGTGCTTTTGTGACGTCAGGTGCACCGCCTGCTGGCGCCCACCCCTTCCCTCGCCGCTTCCGCTAGTGCTGGCGCACTGTGCTTTCCAATGGAAGGGGGCAATAAATGTTACTTCAACATAATTTCCTTGCAACTTGTGTACACAATTATTTCATATCTACCTTATTCCGATAGATAATAAGAACGTTTTAAAGCTCCAAAATGTAGAGTAAAGCATTTACGATGTATCAAAAATAATACATCGGTAAAGTGAATATAAGAAAATTAAAAATTATTGCAACATACATTAGTACTATAATGATATTATCGATTAACTTTTCAGTAAGATTCAGAAAAAGAGTCGTATGTACTGTACACCATTTGCGTTATGATGAATGTAAGATATACAAGATAAATCTATTGACACACAATTTTTTAGAACATGATTAAAGATCAAAGAGATATCAACCACAAAGTTTTAAGTATATTTAATAATTTTTAATATTTGTCCAGGTATGACTCCGTAATTTTATCCCATCCTATCGGGATAATTATTAAAAATTATTAAATATCTTTGAAATTGTGTGGTTGATACCTCTTATATCCTTAATCATTATGGAATACCACAAGATCTCCGTTGCCATCACAGAATTTATTTAGAACACGTACTTACTGTTTTACAGTGTCTTTATAACAATAGGTATAGGCAAGCGATATAATTAAGATTAACAAGCAAACAAACATGTTCCAATAACGACTGTACACATTGATGGTCTCGTAAAAAGAAAATAATTTTATTTATTTTATAAAATATTTGCTACCCATTAAAAATCGTGAACAAAAACTCTTAAATTAATAATTGGATCCCAATGAAGTAACTATCGTTGACTGCGTTCGGTCTTTTACTTTGTCGCTACCGCTTACGCTGTAGCGATGCACAAAAAAACTGCTGCGCGAATAAACGGCGAATTTTCGGCAGAAGAAATATTATAGGGCCCTAGTAACAAAAAAGTGGATAAATCCAGTTGCTAAATTCAGAAAAAATCCTCTAACACGTGATGTAGCCAGAGTGTAGCCAGCCGTGTTTTGTGGGTTCTTGATACCGAAAATCGAATGATGGCAAAACGTCTTTCCGTCCGTCTGTCTGTCTCTGTGTGAACAACGCTAGCGGCTAAACCGTTCAGCCGATTTTCTTCAAAATTGATATTCCCTAATCGATCTGACTGATGTTGCGGCCCTTTGAATTTGAAATCGATATTTTAAGTTCAAAATCTTTTCAGTCTTTCAACTAAAATATTATAAATAAAGATTTTTCCGTTAATTAAATCTGTTCCTTAAAGATAAATTTTCGAAACATTGTACATGACCTTATTTCAAAATCTGAGTACTTTTCGCATAATTTTGCATAAAAATAGGGTGAGAAATTACGTGCAGTTTTAACACCACTATAAACACATAAATATTTTTGATTATTTCTTCTTTAAACTTTTTATAAGATTAAGGTACAATACACTGAATTCAATACGAGGAAGCCATTTTCATTTAATTTTAAACTTGTGAATTTTCAAAAACTGAAGGAAATCTTTTTTTAAATCTCTCGCGCTTCGTTTGATTAGAAGTTTTTAAGTGGTGACCAAAGTGTGATTAGGACACAAGTTGCTATATTACATTACGAAACCGTAATATAATAATGAGATTATGTGATATTATAATATATGGTTATATTTCTTGTATTAATGGGAATGTATGTGCTGTTTTAGCAGCAGTAGTTTAAATACATGAGAGATCTCTTGTATAAGAATTTAGAACACCAATTTCTCGAATAAGACTTTATAATCAAGAACTTTAGATTGAAAATTTTATACAACCTACCTCCCACACACTTGCGATGACCCTCTCAGATGAATGATCTGAAAGAAAATTTGAGGTGATTGTTGCAGAATAAAGATTGTGAAGAGGGAAAAGTACCCGTGAAAAGAAATCGCTTTCACTTTAATAGAATATACATTTGCGATATTATATTACGTAACAGATTTCACTCATACAAGAAACTAGTATGTGTTGGTGCAGCGCCACTAGTGTCCTCTTTCTATAACCCCGCGCGGCCTGAGGCGAGACAGTTAATTGATATTTCCGGGCACGAGAACTGCTATGATCATTAGTCCCCTCAGTTTAGTGAATGGTTTACGTTTGGAGTTTGCGGTGTTCCTCCACCAGTGAATGTTGAGAACCAGCGCCGACCTACACGTCGGCTTGCGGGTGTATTGTCCTCCTCTCTAAGTATCTTCGCCCATCGGGGCACCACCCTAGCCGGAAGAAGTTCAAAGCTCCCTGCTGATCTCCCGATACATGTGGTAATGAAGTGCATGTAAGTGTCTGTAAGTAAAGTTTGGAGATAAGATAAGGAAGAAGAAGGTAAGATCGCGCGCGGTTCGTGGCCCGTTCGATAGGATGCTGCTCCGGCATTCGCCTGGTTTTGATCGGAGAAACGACGGAAAACTACCAATCCGATCATCCGGCCGCTAGAATTCTCTTCCAGATAGCAGCTGAATTTGATCCAGCTAGTGTCGAAAATCTGCCACCGTCTGGACTCGAACTCTAGGACCTCCGAGTCAGAGTCTCTGCAGAGTCAGCGTGAATTCTGGCTGTGAGCTAAAACAGCGTGTAGGCGGGGCGGCGCGTCAACTTGCACGCACGTGACGTGTGCACGTGTGGTGGCACCTGGTGGGGTGCGTGTGGCACGTGGGGGCGGGGCGGGGCGGGCCCCGCTGCGGTGGCGAACGCATGCGTTCCGGTCGACTTGTGCGCGACGGTTTCACTCGCCAATTGGGCGCTTTTGTGAGCGTGCCGCGACTCCGCCTCTCCGAGGGCATTCGTCCTTCCGTTGCGCATTCGAGCTCGGGTGTTCGCCTGAATTGGGGCCCTGTTCGCACGGTCTTACAAAGACATGACAAACTCCCGCCATCCCTTCCATTTTAACAGGTCGGTGCAAAGTCCTATTTCGTTTGAACCCACCCTTGGTAAACGTTCTTGCTCTGTTTTCGCGGAAATTGCTACGCTCCTGTTCTCAGCACAGAAGAACTAGATGGAAAAGAATAAGAGATATTTTAACGAGTGCATTAAACACTGTTATGTGATGTCGAGAAACTTCTCCGATTATTTGTGGTAAAAAGTCTGACACTACCAACAGCCTCGCTTTTTACATTGTGATGACACTGCATGACTTGAAGAGAACAAGAACTTCCCTTGCTACTGTGCTGGCGAAGGTCGCCGACCCCATGCAAGTTCGCACAGCGACGTTGCTACGGAGAAATGCTAGCATACAAGCAATGTGGCCGTGGAATATTCCGCATGTCACATATTCTACCCTCGAGACAAATGTGTATAAATATTACTCGGAATAATATGAGAAGTAAAGAAAGATTTGTAGAAAACAGATGAGGTAACGTCGTTAAAAGAATATAACATACTAGATGAAATGAAAACCTTAATAATATTTTTAATGCAAATATTTGGAATAACGTGATTTCTCTAATTCGATTTTTCGTGTGCTCATTTAATATCTCAACATTACTGTGAAATGAACGTACAGGGGCGTCACATTCAATTTTATCATAACAAGTCCACTAGTAACAGAGATGTTGTTCTATGAATAAAAATGAAGAAATAGTCTAACCACAATAATTCAGTGTTTTAATATTTAATATTAAAGTGTTTTAATAAATATTAAATGTTTCAATTTTTATTGAAACATTTAATATGCAAAGTTAACTTTCGGGAACACTTTTCCCATCTTCAGTGGGTCTACAACAATATAAAAAGAAAATGTAAATTCTTTAAGAAATGGAAGTACAAACCAATGTACTATGTCATTCCAACTTTTAATTTATGACAATCTGCTGCTGGTATCTTGATTACAATTAATTGAATTTTCAATTTATTTTAGGGCTTTCCTTCTTTTGTCTCTTAATACGCAATTTTTTTCTCTTTCAAACTACAAAAATGAGTTACATGTGTGAGACAATGTTATATAAATAAATACATAATTAATAATGTAGATACCTTTTTTCTCAGACGTAGTTGCTGAGTTTTTTGGCAATGAAAATTAATCTCAAATATTCCACCATGCAATAATTACGTGTTTTAACATTCCGAAATTTAAAATCGACCATTTCTCAACATTAACACAGTTAATACAGGCCATTACCCAACATTCATGCCTGAGTAGAGCTTTGAAAAGTAATCTCCTTTCCTGAGGGGGTGTTGAACTCGAGCATGAGGGAAATCTCGTGCGGTGTTTCGCTGTAGATATCCCGGCGTTCGGTGTTGCGAGCTTCCAGCCTGGGGAGGTGCAATTTGGAAGTGTGCCAACCGCTCACCCACTTAGCGGTACTGACATGTGGAAAGCGAAGAGGAAGAGCGCACATCATAGAGGAAAAACACGACTAGAGGATTTTCTGGTCTACTCGAGCTGAAACCATTAAAAAAATTCCGAACATTTTTCGTTACAGGGATGTTTGTTGTCCCGGTATCTAAAAAATCAACGATGCGAAGAGAATTGAACCTAACACACAGTCTTCTGCGCTTTTCTTTTAATAAAATGTATCTTCTATGGGCGGTTTGTGGTTTAGCATTTCGATTTGAAAAATAATATTTGAACGACAGAAGAACGATATGCGCTTTACATGTTTTAGCGAGACAAATTCAACCACGCATTGCAATTATTTCGAAGTCTATACATACGTTGTACTTTTCGGATATGATACAAGCATACTACGCATTTTATATCGAAAACGCATTAAATTGTGCTTTTCAGTTCCTTGTCAAGAGTAATTACGTGGCAGTGTTAAAATTTCTTCATTTAGTTTAGAGCCAATGTAGCCAAATAGAAAGGCTTTCAAGTGTCTTAAAGCTCCATTACTTTAAACGCTCAATATGGGTATGATATATAGAAATGGTTATCCAGTCCTGCTCTATATTCCTTGAAGCTTCAGCAAATATTTAGGCTATATTTGGAGTCTATTTATTTACACATTAATTATACAAAATATACCTACTTTACAGAGCAAAGCTTTCCCCCGTCAGGGTAATGGCAGTTATGAAGGGACGTTCTCGCTCACAGCGTCCCAATAAAAATGGGTGAGGATTGATGGGAAGGGAAGATCACGTGCGGTCCGTTGCCGGTCTTGTATAGGCTACTGCTCCGACATCCGCCCAGAAATGCAGAGGTAAATCACCGAATCCACCGATCGGAGCAGACGATTAACGAACTCAATCACGGCAGGCACCACAAACACACCGATGTGAAATACATCACGCAAATTTCTGGCACAGGTCCGGGATAGAAAGCAGAATGTCCCAATCACACCTCGAGTCCTGACGGCGGCAGGATTTTCGGCACTAGCTTTTCAGCTAGGTCGAATTCAGTCGCTGTCTGGAGGAGAATTCTAGCGGCCGGCTGCTCTGATCGGTAGTTTTCCGTGGTTTCTCCGATCAACACCAGGCGAATGCCGGAGCAGTACCCTATCAAACGGGCCACGGACCGCGCGCGATCTATCCTTCCCATTCCTTGTTCTATCCTCTCTCATTGCACACACACACTTACACTAACATGCACTACACTACCACATATCCCGGGAGACCGGTCGGGAGCTGAGAGCTTGTCCCGGCTGGGGCGGTGCCCCGCTGGTGGGAGAGTCCTGGTTAGGGGGAAACCCCACTAGCCGACGGTAGGTCGGTGCCGGATCTCGCCATCCAGCGGGGGAAGATCACCGCCATCTCCCGGGAAAAACATGCACTACACTAACGGGACTAATGACCTGAGTAGTTGACGCGCCCGGAAACATGAATAAATCAATCAATCAATCAAAACCAATCACACCGGTAATAGCAGCCAGCAATCCATAGCCAGTCGTTGCCTTATCGCAACTACCGATGCTGCTTTGACTCTGTTACATGTATTAAATATGTTTTCGATGTTTTACGGATAAAGGGAATGAGTCGAAGTAGAGAGGGTGCGAGGAAGTGCTCAGAACCTTCCATTGTCCATCTATACACTGTGATAATAAAAACAGTTTCTGCAAGCGGAAATTGACTACAAACATTACTCATTAAATGTACATTAAATATTTATGCTTGTTAATGCCTTTCGTTGGCAATTTATAACTGTTAACAGAGAAGAGGAGGGGTTTCTAGAGAGAGATTCAGCATCTCTATCGCCGAGTACTTTGCAGAGTGGTGTAAACTACTAGAACCGCTCTTATTGGTCGAATTCGAGTTTCGCCGAGGGCGCTAGCCGAATGCGTTTACTACGCTCCGTGAAGTCACGAAGGTTAAGCGCATTCGAGACTCGCGGGTTCGTGGTTGGGTGACCGGCCAGGAACCCCGGGATCTAACGGCGTCGAGCCCCTGGCCGAAGGGATAAAAGGCACTGACTGACTGCGACGTGACGGGACTTGACAAATATTAAAAGTAAAAAAGCACATTAATGGAGGATTACTCCCTAGTGCAAAGCGCTCAACGCCCCTTAAGGGGGCTTGGAGACGCGTTGCGTCAAGGTGTAGACGCAACAAAAATTTTAAAAAAAAAATCCTCCTAAATCTCCACCATTGTGGAAAGATTGGTAATACATTTTTTTTATTTTCCACAGTTATTTCACCTCATAACCATTATTATCTTAATTAGTCGAGCATCGTTTCGATTGGTGCTCGGAAGGGAGAGCTGCATTTACATTTTCATAATCTAAAGAAGAGGATGTTCCGGGTTCAATACCGACAATGAAGTTTAGAAGTGTTTGCAGCTCGCACTCCTTAGTAGAGTATCGTGTTTTCTTCTAACCACTTCCCGTAGTGACTCGAAATACAATCAAATTGTAGCTTTCATTTCTTCAAGAATCAAAAGAATTGTGCAAATCATTTTACATCGCATAACATCAATATCCTTGCTCACCCCGGGCAACATTGACTAATTTGCCATGTTCCTAATGTGAATTATTACAGTTAGTCATTTTGGAGACGACATCCCTTACATATACTCGCACTGGCGCACAAAATTCTTGGGCACACGATTGGAAATATTCCCTCAAATGGAGGGCAACGGCCTATGAAACGGTGTAACATTTCGCACACGACGCAGTAAAGACACGCCTAGAACTAATGTTTGCACTAATCCAAGTGCCTTGGAAGTCTGCTCCAGTGCAATGTTTATTCAAATGGGCACGTCAGTGAAAAATCTAATCAAAAATTCTCTCACATCCGTAAACATATAAATACTTATGTTTACATCTCATTTTGTTTCTTTATAAAACAATGATAAAGAAAACTATAAAAATAAGATGGATACCTGAATACTTTACAAATAAAATATTTAATAAATCTCTATTATAGTAATATTGTTAATAATGTAGAGCTGATTTGAGACCAAATGGATGTACGTATAGAAGTCACTTAAGAAATGTCTAACAATTAGTGAAAAATTAGTGAAAAATTGTCCTATTAATTAAACGTGAGGGACTTTGACTCTTAAAGTTAACGTAGAAATATATTTGGCAGTGATATGGACACTCCTCACATATATTGCTGCCCTTATTATAAGGAAAATAAACGTCGCCAGGTTGATAAATTGATAAATTAAATGTTAACTCAGTCGGGGTATTGGCATCAAGAAAGCAATAATGGATAAATACCAATGACAAAAATATGAATAAAAAATGACTGAATTTTGTACGTAAAGAAAATCATTTTTCTAATTCAAGTCAGATCTCCAAAGAAATAATTATCACCCATTGGTCTTTAAGTTAGTTTAATCTCATTTATTCTAACACTCGCGAACTGTCCCACTTCTTTTCAAATGCAAAGAATTCGCTTCCAGTACTTCGTGATCTGCGTACTGCTTCGGTATTTCTGTCATTTATAATAGCTTTCTCGTAATATGAACAACGTGCACGCAAGCGACGCGGAAGTGGGCAACGCTCCTCTCCCAGTTCGGCGCATTCGGAACAGAACGGCTGCTTCGAATCACCGGCCAAACTGCAGTTGTTAGGTGAACTCACTTTACTTTCTTGCGTACTACTGACGTAGTATAGAAAAAGTATTGTAATGCTGCAGCAGAAAACGGCAATTTTTCGACTTAAAAACATATATTGTAGATCTCTGATATCGAAAAAGTGGATAATAATTGATCCTACATGTAGTAAATTACTTCCTTTTGTATACTGTATAGTTATAATTAACGCTTAAACTGTTCTTAGGATTTTTACCAAAACTGATATTCTGCTATAGATCTGGCTGATGTCGCGGTCCTTTGAATTTGAAATGGATATTTTATTTTACATGACACCTCATCGATATTTTCAATTTTTTCTCAAAAATTGTTCCAACTTTTTTCTTGAATTGTTTAGGACGTTTATAAAATGGCTAAGGTCCGATTTTCATTGCTATCGGGAGTTTCGAAAATTGCAAAAGGTTTTTTTCGAAGCCTTCCTTCAACTGCCATATTGAAGATAGAGACTTTTTATTAATGAATTCCCTTTTTCATAATTAGAACTTCAGACCCAAGTTTCATTAAAACCTCTGAATTTCAGAAAACTGCTGATGTTGAACTCTTTTAAAAGAGTCGGGATGCAAATAATACAAGAAAGTACGTGCTATTGTAGCACCTCTAGTTTTTTTTTCTTGCCTCCCCCTTCTTTTCAAAGAAAAATCTTCAGGTTTACAAAAAGAAGAAGAAACACTCTAAAAATGAAGATTTGGGTTCGAACTAACATATCCGTCCGGAATTTTTGGTGTAGTTTACATTACACATCTTTGAATGTGCTGGTAATGAAAGCTTTTTCCTAAAGTTTGCGATGTTTTGCGGCAACACTACAATTGTCAGCACACTCAGACGGTTCTATTTCTAAAATTTCAAAAGGATTTGTTTACTCGGACCCAAATACTGTGTTTTTAGATAAATTATTTTTATATTGAAGACTACAGTTTATAGAGGCAAATTCTGTAGATTCTCGCTCTCTAGTTTGGGGAATTATAAGTAGAAAATAGATATGTGAAATATCAGGGAGCAAAAAAGAAGTTTTAGCGGGAAATGGAATTCGAATAGGTAAATCATGAATTTTAATGTGCTTTATTTTAACTGTGAGAATATGTAATTGAAATAATTTTTGTGAAAGATATTTTAAATTTCAGTAACGTAGTAGAAACAAAAGGTGAATACGGAAGAGAATTTCGTGTTAGAAACTATCTAATTGCGTTGTTTACATTTGTTTGTTCAATGGGAATGAGTGAATTATTTATGAAGTTTCGGGGTCGTAATGATTTCCTTCTTCCATAAGAACTCCCGTCTTGCGCTTTTTGAAAGACGGATTATGAGAAGGATATTTCGACCAGTTAAAATGCCCAATGGAGATTGGCGGATTAAGAACAATTCCGAACTGGACAATATACAAAAACATTTAAAAAAATCTTAAATTTGATGAGATTAAGCCATGAGATTAAGAGGGTTTGGTCATCTTAATAGGATGTCACACGACAGAATAGTGAACAAGATATTTAGCAGGAATCCAGTGAGTACCAGGGGAAGATGACAGCCTAAAAATAGATGAAATAGGAAAGATGACGTTGTCAAAGACATAAAAAAAATGAAGATTGGATCGAGCACTCGAAGAATAGGGAAAAATGGAAAAGGCTAGTTTAGCTGGCCAAGACGTTCACTTGAAGGACGTAGAGCTTTAGAAGAAGAATACCAACTCCCGTTCCGTCCTCACTCTCAGCACTTTTCCTCCCTCCACATGCCCGTAGAAGGTCTCTCCGTTTCTTGCATCCTGCGGCGAGGCGGCGCGGCGCGGGGCGGCGCTGGTCGGCCCCGCGCCACAGGAAGCTTCGTTCCCGAAATCCGCACCTCTCCCCTTCCCTCCCCATACCCCACCCCGCCCCCGCCGCCCCCACCCAGGTCGACGGGCGAGGGCGGCGGGAGGTGCGTGGGAGCGTTCCGTGAATACTAAGCTGCAATATCCTGCGTCGTCACCGGAACTACCGCCCTCGCTTCGATGTGTCAGTGACGTGAGCTGTGACGTCACTCACTTTCTCTCGCCGAGGCCCCGCCGACGCAACCGTGGACGCTGTGAAGGAGGTACAGTCGCTTCCGCGCAATTCCCCGCGCGATGGTTGCCGCACGAAAGGCTGGTACTCTTGTTCTGGAATGAAGTGTTAGTATTCTTGGTAATCTCGAATACTACAACAGACGAGATGGTAGCGGATTGCTGGATTTTGAATAAAACTAGAACCACAACAAACCACTCTTGTTGTCGTGAAATGTGATAAAACTGATCACTCGATTTAGTAGTATGCTCTAAAGAGTGCAATTTTGCAATAAGGAAGGAAACATTTATTTTATAAATCTTCGTTATCACAGAATTGTGCAAGAAACCCTTCAATTTTGATATCATGAAAATTCCATGTATGAACCACCAGTGTCGAACTATGGGACGTATCGGATTATTGGCCCCTTTTTGAAACACTTACACTAATATTATTCTTTGGGAATTTCAACCTATCATTAATGAATCTAAAGCTGCAATTTATTAAAATCGAATTTTCACGCAATGGATCCTATTAAGTAGGCGCTTACGTAGCCATGGATGCTAACCTTCTCATCTGATAAACGAAATAAGGTTGTTAGTACTGCATCCGTTTATACTGGATGATCAGCCAGGACTCGTAACTACCTTTTCATGTAACGAAAATGAAACTGTGAATTATTGTTGAGACATTATTTTCAATTGATTAAGTAATCAGTTTACGTATAATATTATATATACACATGCTACCATGCGATATTGAGATTTTTACATTCTTGCCTACTATCCGTACTTACGTAATAAACAGAAAACATTGTACTGCTGTACCGAAAAGTGGCGATTTTTCGTCAGAAAAACTCGCATAGTGGAGATTCGATAATCGGGAAAGTGGCTTTAAGGAACATTATGTTAACATTTCATTAAGGAAAAAAATCTTCATAATTGTAGTAAGAAGTTGTAGTAAGAATTGTAGTAAGTAGGAGGAAGCCAAAAAATTTTGAACTTTTGCAATTTTCGAAAAATCAGGCTTTTCAACTAACATGAGACCTGCACTCCCATAATTCCTTTAAACGTCCTTTACACTATCCAATAACAAATGCAATCAAAAACGATGGAGCCATTTTTTGAAATTTTGGAAAATGTCCCTGGGATTTCATGTAAAGTACCCCGCAAAATTAAAATATCGGTTTCAACTGCAAAGGTCCGCAACATCAGTCAGTTCGATTGAGGAATATCAATTTTGAAGAAAATCGGCTGAACGACTTAGCCGCTAACGTTATTCACAGACTGAGAGACGTTTTGCCGTCATTCTATTTTTCGGTATCAAGGATCCATAAAACTTGGATTATGGCTACAACACGTGATAAAGGATTTTTTTTCTAAATTTGACAATTAGATTTATCCACTTTTTCTTTACCAGGGCCCAGCAATAAGATTTTTTCGGCCGAAAATTCGCCGTTTTTTTTCGCGCAACATTACATAACTTTCTCCCTCCGTAGCGAGAAAGTCAAAAAGAAGCTTGAAAATGGGGCGAATGCGCGCTTCAACGCTGATTGCCCCGGTGCCCCGGACAGAAATGGCACACGCATGCGCAGTCTCCACGCAATCGCAGTGCTCAGCAGAGCGTCAAATGGCGAACGCAATTAGAGTTTGCAGGTTAATTCGCGTCACACCGTGTTGCTGCTTTACGTATGTATTTCGTTGCCTTCAAATTTCATATTCGATTGAGTTACGCAATTCACATTGCCGTAACAATATAACAGTAATCGTGTTTTATATTCATTGCTGGATTGCCTTTTATGAAACCACTTTAGAAGGGGTCTTGGCAAAGGATACATAACTTTTTATCAAAAATTGTTAGAAAATGCAGATAGATGACGATAGTTATTTTCAGGTTGCAAGAAAGATTTCACTATTAATTTTATACCTATTCTGCTTCTGTCCATTTTTTTGTGAGAGAACGGTGTTAGAAAATATTTTGTGAAGAAATAAATACTGATTCAAGAAATTGTTTATCACGACTATCCAGATCTTACTGTATCGAAATTTTCAGATCCGTTCCTTTCACTAACTGGGCCAGTCACGCATGGTAAAGCATAGAGAGCGGGGCCGTACTTGATTCCAGTGACTCGACAGAAAGCACTTTCATCTTGAATGGCCATTCAAATACAGTTTGTAAATAGTTACATTATATATAAACGATTTACTTGAAATATTGGCTTCCCTCATATGCTATCAATGTGTTCTTAAAGTACTCACGAGTACGTATCAGATGCTTGGATTACATGAAGGCATGAATGCCGGATGAATGCTTGTAAAGTTGAATCGACGTGAGCGACACAATTTGGACAGTTCGGATTATATCATAGTACTTTGCAATAAAAATGACGTGACTTCCCAAAACTTCTTTTCTTGTACTTGTCACGACAAAGACTTACCTTCGACATACATAGTGTGTTTTCCCTTTGCGATCGTCTAAGAAATAACGACACTCACGATTATAATATTACCGTTCCAATTATGTTACGATAGCATTCTTTCGATCTTGTTGAACAATTTCAGAAATAATTGAGTATTTAAATATTCCTCCAGTAATGTTGGAGTTTTTGTAATAATTGTCATAATTATTTGTACTACAATTACTACATTTATTTTATTAAGAAGACCAACATAAATTGACGAACGTTCTAATATGCAATTGGAAAATATTTGTTCTCGGAAGACAATATTTCGTATTGCCCTGAAATAAGAAGACCAAGTGCATTCTACTTCAAAAGAAAAAGAGGAAGTATACTTTCAGCCGATTTGTTGTCGAAGTGGTACTAAAAGCAAACGCCTACGATCAAACTTAAAATAATTAATGTCTGGTAAAGCTGATCTGACTCATGTGACCTATTTGAGAATTGATAATTCGCAACCAATGCGAATCCATGAAATGCAATTGGCTATCAAAATGCAGGCTAACTGTAGGCGAACAATAGAACATTCTTTTTCGAATTATTTGTAACTTTTGCAATTATCGAAAATTAAGAGAGTCTGCGAAAAAATGTAAGCAGCCCAGTTTTCTAAAGCATCCTTTGCTCTATCCGAGAAAAAATCGAATGAAAAATATTGGGGCCGCTTTTGAAAAAAAATTATAAATTACGATTACTGCATACAAAATTGAGCAGAAACTACTCGTATTTTCCAAAATAATAATAAAAAATATTGGAGCCATTTTTGAGAAAATTTTGATAATGTCTTTATGTAATGTCATGTATGCAAAATACGCAAAAATTAAAATATGAGTATCCTTTTCAAAATCGCAGGGCCTCTAGTTCAGCCAGATTAGTCGGCGAGTTTAGTTTTGGAGAAAAATCACCTGAACAGTTTAGGTCCGAGCGTTGACCACAGACTCGCGAACACAGACGTTTTGATTTGATTTATTTGGTAAAAACAAACCGTAAAAACTGTATATGACGTATGGGTGAGAAGAATATTCTGGCGTCAACCAAGGTTTCTGTATCCAGCGCCCACAAAACGTGGATTCTGACTACCCAGTGTGTTAGAGGAAGTAATTTAATACGTGTAGGAATAAGATTTATTGTGATCTCCCTTTTGACAATACGATTTATCCCGTTTTTCGATACTAGGGTCTCACAATATGAGATTTTCTGACGAACAAGAGGCACTTTTTGCTGCAGAATAACGATACTTTCTCTTTATTACCTAAGTACATAGTAGAGGATAAAATAAAAAGAAGTGTAAAATATGTAAAAATATAACATAGGTATATTAACAGAATAAGGGATTCTAAGTTAACATTATTTACAAATCTTAACTGACCAATGAACTCGACATAAACCCTTTTTGTGTCTATGTTGCCAAAATTGATACTTCACATGACGTTCTTCTGTGTTCAAATTAGATTCTTATTTTGTATTGTACTGCGTACACTTTATAATAATACACTTTATAATACCCTTACATTATACAATTTCATAACATAGTGGTCTACCCCATCTCCCCTAGCGTGTGTGTATTTCTTTAATAACCTCCTAATGTATCACCGTACGATTTTCCTCCGAAGCTCTCGAGGAAAGAAATTTTATTGGAAGCTTTTCTCAAAAGAGTTGTAAATCCGTTCTACCTATCTTTTTTTCGAAGAGAAATCGTAATGATTCTTTCTCAGAGCTTGGAAAATATCTCAGCTTTCTCTAATTCTGGGATTGACATGTTCGCTTCATTCGGATCTAGGAAGCACGAATTCCAAATGATTTTTATTAATTTGGCCGTACATTTACGTGCCAAATATAGGAATCGATCCTTATGACCTCACTCAACGTTGATACAATCGCTCTTATTTTAAGAGGCTCCCGTGCCCAAGAACGTCTATTTATACAGGTGATTCGCTTCATCCGCATAAACACTTCACCAACATATTGTGGATTTATTTTTTTTTATTTTACGACAAAAAAACAGTTAAAAACTGCGTATGACGTGCTATAGGGAAAAGTGAATTGTGTGCACATTTTCAAAATTCTGTGATCCCTACACTAAGTCATATACTACTTAAATTTTGACTTTTTGAAAGGGAGAAAAAAACTCCCATGTAATAAAATCTATTTTCAAGGATAAACAAGCAATAAATTTTGAATTTTGAAAGGGAGAAAAAAAACAAAAAAACTACCATGTAAAAAATCTATTTTCAAGGGTAAATAAGCAATAAATTTTGAATTTTGAAAGGGAGAAAAAAACAACAACAAAAAACTCCCATGTAATAAAATCTATTTTCAAAGATAAATAAGCAATAAATTTTGGCTCTCATTACTCCTGCCGCGACAACATGGAAACGATAATTTGAATAATTGTATTTCCCACTGAATTCTAGAAGACGTGCACAGAAAATGAAGTTACATTTATGTCCAGAAGCAAAACAAGGGCCATCTCAGCATTTGCTCAATAGATCAGGGAAACTGGACGAAAAACCTGATCGAGATGGGGTCATTGACCGGGAAGCTCTAGTACAATAGTTGTTACAGGTTGTTTATACTCATTTATACAGTCCAAATGGTAAATAATGCATTATGTATCATTGTTAAAATTAATGTTACTTTTCTTGTGATGCTCAGTATAGTCTCTAATTGTATAGAAACAGTTATGCAGCAGAAACGATTTCACTTGTGATTTAAACTTTTCTATTGAATTTAATCGTTCAATGTCATCTGGCAAAGTGTTGTAAAATAATGTACATGTATTGTATGTGAATTTTTTGTAATGAGCTGTTGATACTGTCACCTGATGAATATGATTTCTACGTCGAGTGTTATAGTAATAGACTTCGGCATTTTCTGAAAATATATTCCCGCCCTTGAGCAAGTCATTTTTTACAAAAACCACTGATTCGTAAATAAAAAGACACGGTAATGGTAGAATTCCTAGATTAATGAAGAGATGCTTACATGAATCACGTGGGTGGGATTTGGTTATTATTCGTACAATTCGTTTTTGTAATCTAAAAGTCTGGGAGCTATAAGATGTGTTTCCCCAGAATATTATGCCATATCTCAGGCGGGAATGAAAATTCGCGCAGTATACACAACGAGCAGTATGAAGGCTGACTGAATTTGCAAGAATTCTGAACGCGTAGCATAATGAACTTAATTTTGTGTTCAATTCATTTAAATGGACGTTCCATTTAAGGTTTGACTGAATTGAGAGACCTAAAAATTTTGTTGCATTAACATGAGTCAATGGTACACTGTTCATTTTCAATGGAGCACAGAATTGTTTATTTGAAATGGAAAACTGCATTAAAACCGTTTTCTTTTCGTTTACTATTAATTTGTTATTTCGGAACCAATTTGAAACATCTGATATTGTACTATTTACGGTTTCTTTATTGCAAAGGATGTTCGTATCATCCGCAAAGAAAACCGTTCTTCCGTTTCGAATCGTCGAGGGCATATCGTTTACGTAAAGTAGGAACAGAATAGGGCCTAAAATCGATCCTTGAGGAACTCCACATGCAACGGGCAAAGAGTCGGAATGGTGCGTACGTAATGTTCCATCATTCCAGTAAGGTATTTCAACTTTCTGAGATCGTTGTTTAAGGTACGAACATAACCAATCTAGAGCAATACCACGGATTCCATATGAAGGTAATTTTGAAAGTAAAATGTCATGATCAATGACGTCAAAAGCTTTTGAGAGATCTAAAAATAATCCAATAGGTGCCTCGTTTTGATCTAATGATGAGGCGACATCTTTAAGAAAAGAAAATATAGCTGTTTCCGTTGATTTTGATTTTCTAAATCCATGTTGGCAATCTGAAAGCGCGTCGTGTTTAGTGAGAAAGGTTTCCATTCGTACGTAAAAAAGTCTCTCTAATATTTTTGAAAAAACTGATAGAAGAGAAATGGGCCGATAATTTTGAATTTCATTTTTGTTGCCTTTTTTGAAAAGCGGCTTAATTTTAGCTGTTTTGAAAATATCTGGAAACGTTCCAGTGCATAAAGATGCATTAAATATGTGAGTTAACGGGTGTATAATGGCATACGCACAAGTCTTTAACAAAGAATCTGGGAATTCATCTAAACCGGACGAATATTTATTTTTTAGTTTATCGATTATTTTGAGAATTTCATAGGAAGAAGTTTCGGAAACGAACATTGTGTCTAAAATTTTGGGTGAACTGTCTGTTTTTGAATTTTGTGGCTGAAGACCCTTAGTGAGATCGGCAGCAATTCTCGAAAAGTATTGGTTAAAGAGATTAGCCACTGTTGCCGGATCGTTCACATTTATATCGTTATATTTTAAAACAACATTCTCTACGGGTTTTCTAGTTGAATTGGTAGTATTTTTTATTATATTCCACATTGCTTTTGTTTTATTATTTGAGTTCAAAATATCCTGATCGTTTTTCATGATTTTAGCCTGCCTTATGACTTTTCGAAACAATGTTTTGTATTTTTTAAAGTAGATAAGGAAATCTTGAGATACGTCATGACGTTTAGAAATAAAGTAGAGAGTACGTTTATTTTTACACGATGTTCTAATTCCTTTTGTGATCCAAGTATTACTTTTTCGTGAAATGTTTAATTTTCTCTTTTTAATAGGAAAGCATGCGTTAAAGAGAAATGAAAGCTTTGAGAAAAATAAATTATATTTTTCATTTGTGTCAATAGCGTTATAAACTGCCTCCCATGATTCTTTCAGCAAGTAAATAACTTTATGTTAACTGTAGTAAATGCTCTGCACATGCGTGTTTTATTTATTGTGTCAGTATTCATGTTATTAGTAATTGTAATAATTTGGTCATCGTGGTCACTGTAACCTAGATTATTCGTTATTATTTCATATCTAGTTGTGGTTTTGTTAATTATAATTTGATCTATTGCTGTTTGTGATTTAAGAGTATTCCGTGTAGGTACGTTCACTGTAATATCTAAATTAAAAGAATGAATTAAATTGAGAAACTGCTCTTTTTCGTGGGATTCGCTCAGAAAATCAATATTGAAATCTCCACATACAACAATGGATTTAAAAGAGAGATTACTAATTTTGTTCAGAGTTATCTCTAGATTTTCTACGAAATTGAAATAATCTAAAGCTTGCTTTGTTGGAGGTCTGTAGATGCAAAGTAAAATAATTTTGAGCGTAGTAAGATGTACAACTGTTATTTCAAAAACTTTTTCAACTGCATATAAATTTAATTCTGACAAGAAGGTAGAATCAATATTATTTTTTACATAAATACACGAACCTCCGTAAGCAGGGCCTTTATTTGATTCCCTTGCTCTACAATAAGATCCTGCAAGGTAAAAACTAGGAATTTGGAGTGTGTTTAGATCATTATGAGATAACCAATGTTCTGTATTATGTTCTGGATATTGTATTAACGCTGACAAACGCTTCAGATGAGAGCTACAGATTTTGTGAAATATTTGTTAATAGAGAGTTGGCAAAATCAGCCTCTCCAAGGGTAATGCGTCTCACTGTGTTCTATGCTTCACGAGAACGCAAACGTAGTCTTCGTAATAAGGACAGCGACAAAACGACAAGTTTGGATTCTGAGAATGGGGGTCAGAAAAACGATGATCCAATATCCAACCGTCCGGTGTCTTTAGTTGGCGTAGCGCTCTTGCGAAACGTAACATGCAGTGCTGCTCGGCGGGAAGCCTAGCAAAGACTAATCGTAGTACTACAAAATGTTCGGCATTTACAAAAATAATAAACATATTTTTAGAAGTAAGTGTGCACCCACAGGAAAAATCCCCAGGAGATTCGCGATCGTCAAATGTTACACCAAATTTGGTTACACAAAAAAGTTGTTTCTGGAAATGAATGTGGCCCTAGCCTGAACAGGCAGGGCATGTGGGGCGGCTCATAGTGACGCGAGGCAGTGAAGGGCGGGGCGTTGTGAGGGTGGGGTATGGCCGGAGCGGTGCCCGGTCGAGGGAAAAGCAAAATGCCGAAGTTGGTGGGCCAGGGTGACGCAGGGAAAAGTGTGGCCTAGATGGAGATAAAATTGCGTCCAATTTACAATATTAATAGAATTTGTTCTTTTTCATGTCTAATAGATGACCATGGTAATATATCTGGTAATATCCATCATTCGTTGAAACTAAGACCTGTTTTAGCTTTCAGAATTGTCATCAACTAGTTAGGAAATATGTTTGTTCTAAATTTGAATTATTTTTCATTTCTTATTTGCAAGGGATATTTTCAAAGCCGCCAAGAAGGCGGATTCCAACAAATTATTTCATTTCATCATAATTACCAAGATATTTTCTCACGCATGGCTATGAAAGAACGTCTATTTATACAGGCGACTGTATAAATCTCATGAATTTCGTTCCGGCAATCTCATGAATTTAGTTCTACTGTGTTTCTGGTGTATGTGGTGAATTTCGTTCTGATGTACTCTTATATGTCCTTACGTTTACATATTACATTACATACGTTTACGTTTATATATGACCCAATATAAAGAGTCGCCAGAAGTCTGCATTACCTATGAAATAATGTTTCTTGCATCACAAAAGCAACTCAACCCTTCTCGACGAGCTTCTTGTCTAATGTACGATTTCCTGTTCCGCAGGGCCCCGCCTCAAGATTTCCAAATGCGACGGCCACGAGATGGCGATTGAAGTTCCTTTGCCCGACAGTGGCTCCTCAGTGTACTTGCAACATCTCAAGTCATTCTCAGGTAAGTAAACTTTTAATTCCAATGTTTAATTCCTTCGAATGGTGAGGCTAAAATATCAATATTTTTAATCAATGAACTAAACGATGATTCCAGTCATGAATTTGAATTTTTTATTAATAGATATTTGGATAACTAAGTGTGATATCCTCCACCTTTTATGACTATTAATATACTGAAGAGGATCACACACTTAGAAATCGAAACGACTATTAATAAAAAAAACTAAAATTCAAAGCTGGAATCATCGTTTAATTTATTGATTGATATTTAATCTAGTAGCCACCGTGAACTTTTTAATATTTTTGGTATAGTGTTGATGTTCACTTTGGTTAATTCGACCCCTTTAGACCTCTTAGAAGCAACCTATTGAAATAGTGAATTCTAGCTAAGCCTGTTAGTAGTATTTCAATGTCAGATTCCTTAAAACTAGTAAAGAATATAATTTTCACAAACATCAAACAAAGAAAACAATGCATTCACTTACATTCATGGTCAATACAGTTTTGTTTTTTTCTCAGAATTAAAATTTGTAGTGAAACATGTCTGGTGAAAGATCTTCCCACACAAGCAGAAGGAAAGAAAACTAAAAGCAGGCCCTACTTGTAACTATGCAAAAATAAAATATTCTGGAGAGACAGGAATCTAACAACGGATTAAGACTGCCCTATGGCAAAGAGACTTGGAGTTATTTTCATAGATCTCGAAGCCAAAGTATTCCAATGTAGCGTAAGATATGGGAGTTTTCACTTCATGATAGCGGAGTGGTAGGCTTCTCACCATTGCATATCTCATTTGAACCATCATCAAATTAATAACTATTCATCTATCATCACACATTCACACCGCACACCTACCATTGTCCTTCCAGTGGACCGCAATGGCAAATCTCAACTGTGACCACATACCTAGGAAAGGATAGGTCCTAAAAGTGCAAGCCCCCTTCCTATGTGGATGCAGAACACTCCAACATTCGTGTTGAGATCATCATCATCATCATCTTTATCACTGTAGCCAAAAGGAATGCATGATATTTTGTATTTCAATATCTTTTGGGCTAATATTTATGGATCATGTTTTGGGATGCTGTGTAATCAAATTAGGCTGCTTTCCTAGAAGCACGACAGCATGCACAAGAATGATCGACTCTCTAGTGATTATACCAAAGAGAAAGATGAGCAGGGGTGGATAAAATAATGGAAACATAATGGAAATTATTAGTTGCCAAGGAATTGTAGTTTGCCCAGAAATATCCTACTTATGGAGCTCTCTTCGCACTGTTTGAGTGATGGTAAGATTAGTGAGAGATATACAGTTCGGCTGAATCTCTTACATTTGTAGTTTCCTTATTTTTCGCCACAATTTTACTTCATATCGTCTCGATCACTCAATACACTCTTCCGTCCTCACTGGAATTTAGTAAATGCGTTTTTTTCGAACGTCCTCTAGGAGGTCAATCTTGAAAACTGTGCTTCTTCGAAAAAGCAAACACTTCAGCAACCTTGGTTACAGAAGCACTTACTGCATCGGTCCGAACAATGCAACGCTTGTATGTAGATCTGTTGATGTTCAAAACAAGAACCGACACTGTAATAACTATTATTTGATGTTTTATAATTTATTGGGTCATTTAATATCAATTTCTCGTTCATCAAAATGCTTACGAATTTCTCTACGTTATTCTAACACTATTATGCCTCATTTAGCTACTATATAATTTGGGCTCTCATTGGTGATTCACTGCCGCTCTACGAAACAAATCTGAGTAGGCTGGGTAGATCGTCTTCGTTAGAACGATTGGGAATAATGAAAAAATACGAGGAAGGCCTGAGCATTTATTTTCTCAATGTATGAATGTGAGTTATTCCTTTTTTGCTAGAAAACCCGTATTCCTCGTTTCCCTCAGTTTACAGATGACATTCAGAAAATGATTAAGTGAGCTCTTACGACTCTCATCTGATGTAAAAACACACATTGAAAACTGAGTGTTCATAATCTTTTTGTGATTACGTTGATTAAATATTTTATTTTGTCATTGTCACAATATTTTGTCATAAAATATGAAGCTATTCATTGTTGTTAAAATGAATTACAAAACATCCATGTAAAATATTCGACACTGCGGAATTACTATTGAAAAAGTTGTAAAAGCTAATCGGTTCCGTTTTCTTGGAAAATCGAAAAGATGAGTCCAGCACAGACAACGACAATAAATCCATGACTTCAAGAAATTAGAGACACATCAGTAACGGTCTTCTCGTGTTTCTGTCATCTAGATTTTCGCACGGGATAGGTCTTCCTTAGAGATGCCATTTTCTGCCTGTAAATGCATCCGTTCATCCTGAAGCGGGAGTATTTCCAAGAACAAAGAGCCGGAACCATAATGCCTGAAGTAAATGCACAATTAATGCGATAGTAATTTGTAGTAGAGGGTCAAAGGTGCCCTAGTGGGACAGCAGAAGACGAAAGATACCCCCTGTGTTGTGGCACCCCGGCAGAAGACCTTTTGAGCGGAGAGCGGGGTATATTCATCAAATCGTCTGTCTCCCCGTGGCTACTCTCTGGAGTGAAAGTACAGAGGATAGCCAATGAGAAATTAGTTTAGTTAGCGTATTCTGCCACCAAGTTCTGGAACTTATTTGCAGAATTAGTAATAAATCTATCTATCTAAATGTGCAAGGGCGCGTTTACTGCAGCTGAAAACGGAAACCTTGTCCTACGGGATGGAAAATACTGAATGAAAACCACGGGTGCAGAGGCCTCCGCAGGTATAACAAAACCATTCTTCCTAAGGGGAAGAAGAATTCCGAATTTAAACACAATCTTTCCAAGATTGGGGAACTCCATTATTCTAATGAATAAAGAAGTTGCTTGATGTCATAAACTTCCGCGGCCAGAGTCATGATCGAAACGTCGGCTCCTCAGCTTTGGACACGGCGTCACCCGAACAGTCCAGATCAAGGGCACTTGCTTGCCCTCGGAGAAAGAAATTCCTCTTGAAGCAGAGAAACCTACAACAGTTGGTCAGTGGCATGCGAATCAGGAACGCAAGGCGAAAACATCACATTATATTTCTCATGACTATACTGGACGAATCCAAAATCTAAGCCATTAGATATCGATGCTCCTTAAAGGAAAAAGGGGGGCTAAGAATGTCTGAAGGCAGAATAGTGAAAGAAATGAGTAAGAGTGGGAATATGGAATGTCCATACTTGGTGCTGTAGTGGAAGGCTTGAAAATGTTTGGTTAGAAATAAAAACGTTAAAAATTCAAATATGTTGAATTTGGTTGAACGAGGTAAGATTGTCAGGTCACAGCATGTGACCGTCAAATACCGTGAAAATACCAAGGGTATTTTGTGTCTCTGATAATATACAGTATGACAGGAGGAGCTCCATCGCAGAAAGTAAGCAAAGCAATTGTTTGTATCCTTCCACTCTGAAAATTATGTTGATTCAAAATTACAGATCTCCCACCAACATGAATTTTTTGCACTATGTTTTTATTACCAGTTAGATGCGAATATACTCGTACTTGGAAGTCGCCACAAAATAATTCTGCTAAAACACCACATTAGAGAAAATATTTTGTAACAGTGTGAAGAACACAAGAACCTATCCTGGTGCTGATATAAACTCAGATCATAATCTACTCTGTGCAAATTATTCTTACAATTCAAGAAAATTGAAACTAGTTGTCCCAAAAGAAAATCAATGAAAATCAATACATCTTGAGAGCTTAAAGTAAAAAATAACAAATATAAAAAAGTTAATTAATTGCAACACGTAACCAATGATGAATTTAAATAATCGGATGTTAATAATCAATGGGATTTCATCAAGAAAATTATATTAGGTATAAGAGACAACATTATTTTTGGTAAATGACAAGAAATCGCCAGAAAACAGATAAAATACTGCAAACTTTACGAAAATAGGTGCATATGACAATACGAAATTCTCACAAACTTAACCAACCAAACTAAAATAAACAGAAGAAATGGATTAGTGAGCAATGTAGTGAAATTGAAAACCTTCAATAAAAAACATGGTGATTTCGAGGAACAAAAAAGGAAGAAATAGTATGTTTTTAGAAGGAGAAAACCAGGCCAATGCCGGAGCAGTACCCTACCAAACGGGCCACGGACCGCGCGCGATCTGTCCTTCCTCTTCCTTGTCCTATCCTCTCCCCTTACACACACACTTACACTAACATGCATTACACTACTACATATTCCGGGAGACCGGTCGGGAGCTTAGAGCTTGTCCCGGCTGGGGCGGTACCCCGCTGTTGGGAGAGTCCTGGTTAGTGGGAAATCCCACTAGCCGGCCGTACGTCGGCGCCGGATCTCGTCATCAGCGGGCGAAGATCACCGCCATCTCCCGAGAAAAAAACATGCATTACACTAACGGGAATAATGACCAAAGCAGTTGACGCGCCCGAAAGCACGAAAAATCAATCAATCAATAGAAGAAAGTCTATTTTGAGCGTCTGTGGTTTCATGGTATGGAAATTGTACCCAATGTGTTCAGATTCAAGACAGTCCAGATTCAAATGAGGGTTAAATGTTGCTCTTTAAAAAACCTTAGGCGATATAAGGAGAGAAAAAGTTATTTTATGACAATGTACAACGTTTCGCGAAATTATTCTTTCGCATCATCAAGTACAAGATCATCAGGAGCTGATATCAACAGATATAAACACAGATTAATTGTGCCGCCAATATTTAGTTAATATTTTGGCTTTATTCGGTTTTATTCTTCAAAAGAACTGAATGATTTTAAATTTCAAAATGTGGAAGCAGTGTACAGAAAGGAGTGCAAAGGTTGGTGGCTAGACGAGTTGAAGCCAAATGAATTCAGTGATTCAAAACAGTGGCCAAATATAATTCACTGTGCATACTTTAAATTTAAGAAAAAAAAACGAGTGACTATATCAAAGTATTTAATTTGTTATCCATGCACTAGAAAGATCTCTGAAATATTAGTAGACACAGATTTTTTATAGACCTAAAATAATGGTATAAATTAAACACTGGCACAACAGATCTGTACTATTTTCCTCATTGACTCCTTTTTAATATTCTAGAATTCTCATTATTTTCTTGACTTCTGAAACGTTCACGGTGAAAAATATGTAGCTGTGACTGTTTTTAAGTTTTTAATATTGTAATTAAATTAATTGTAATTGACGGCAAAAGATCCAATCTGAATTTTCATAGTAAAACATAGCTCATATTCAATGTAAAACAGTAAAAAAAGACAATATTCAATTTTCTTTTGACTTTCTCTTTGAACGGTATTTTCGCATTTCTATTGTGTACATACATTGTCGAGTTCCTACTTCACAAGAATTTTACCAGAGGCTCTTATTAAGATGACAATCCGTTTCCGTGTCACCATAGTCTCGCGCTACATGCCCTGTCCCACAGCAATTACCAACTCTCACGTCGAGCTTCGTGTGCACATTCTTAATTTTCCTTCTCCTGACTAAAAGGATGGGAGCTCCTGAAATAACTGTATTTTGTAGATAATATTGAAGCGACTGTCACAACTGTCACATTTCTCATTTGAAAGAGTCTCATTGTCACCACCGAATACCGTGTCAGAAGTTCTTTCTTCACATCAATTGGGAAATGTGACTTTTTGGTATATTTGGTGACACTGCCGCCACCAAAAAAATACTCTTAAAAATGCAGCAAATAATCTCCGAAAAGAAGGAAACAGATATAAAAATATATCTAACGAGAAAACTTGAACTAAATTCGGAATAAATAGGAACCATGTCCTGTCTATACAATGGCGCACTCCAAAATCCGCAGGTCGATTTGTTTACGCTTTTTGTCGTGCTCTGCTTCATAAACATTCACGGATGAAATTCTCATTCAAGGCAATAATTCAGAGAGTGACAAAAATATATACACTCTTCAAGAAAAGAAGAAAAACTGTTTTAACATAACAAAACTGAATTCATACAAACAAAAAATGATTGGCAATAATCATCTTACACTTTGACAGATAGTTAACAGTTACAACGGTTACAACAAATGCTCTAAATGCCACCATTGGCGTCGATATACTTCTGAGTACATTGAACTTCTGTTCAAGCAACGTTTGCGATAGTGTCCTCAGCGATTGCAGCACATTCCATTTCAATTTCTTCTCAAATGGCTTCCCGTTTGGCTGGTTTTCTACGATATAAAATATTATTAAGAGTCCCCATCAGTAGAAGTTCAACGGAATTAAGTCTGGAGGACGCGGTGAAAAAACTCAATCGGGCCTCTTTGTTCAATCCAGTGCCCTGGAAGATTGTCACTTCCAAGACCATAGCCGAGAACTCAGGGCTGTGGGAGGTCTCCCAGATCTGCCCTTGCAAACATAGTGCACAGTTCCATCAATCTCAAATTTATCACGAATGCGTGCAATTGTTACTCGCGGTGGTGGCTCTGTTCCGTACCACTTCATAATTGCTTTCCAACGTTCAATCGATAACGTTGGCTCCATTTTGTTGTATCAACGTTGGCGAACATAATGCTAGTAACATCTGTTTACAGAGCATCACACTAAGGATTATCGTGGTTTTCCCATCTAACTTTGAAATATTTTGAATAAATATCTCCCGTTAAAATGTGTAGCCATTTTTTGGCACCTGTATTTGTAGGGGACTATGTGATCAACGCTAACGCCAATCGGCTTGCGCCAAACGCGTTAAGCCGATTTCCTCCAAAATTGATATCCCACGATCGATCTAAACGAACTTACGGCTCTGCGAGTTTGAAGCGGGTATTTTGATTTTTGGGAGTACTTCATATGAAGCCCTAACATTTTCAAAATTTTCTCAAAAATGGCACCTTTTTTTATCAAACCTTGTTCTTTAGGTTTGAACGCTTAAGAGAATGTCGCATATTTCATTTTCGTTAAATTTCCCGTTTTTTTTTCGAAAATTGCATAAGTGCAATTTGTTTTCGGCGTCTTCCTCCTAATACAATATTGAAGATAGAGATTTTTGCCTTGAACAAAATGACAGTATCAGCTCTTTAAAACAGGCCATGTACAATTAAAAACATGAGTAATTTTCACGTTTGTGCTTGAAATTAATGTAAATTATAAAAATAACGTTTTCTCAAAAACCGCTCCATTTCTTTAATTTCTTCGGCGGATAAAAAGGGGACGCTTCAAATAATGTGGTGGTCTCATTTTCGTTATTTTTTCTGAATTTTAGAAAATTGCGTGTTGGCAATATTGGGTTGAGACAATTAGATTTTAAGTGTCGGCTCGAGTTCGAACGTCAGCACGGTTCCATTGCGTAGAGCAGGCATGTCAAGGTCGCGGGTAAGGTAACAAGCTTACTAGAGCTCGTAAGGCACTGCGTCCAGAGAAATTGGCGCGAGATTTAAAATTAAGGGTCGTACAAATTTCTCCGGAGTGACTGAACGTCACTTGATACCTGGCCCATGACAGTCTTTGGGAGAAGTTACGTGACAGTTATTGTCACAAATTTAGCTATATTAATTCCCATGTTCTCTTTAAGGAAAAGAAACGATCCATTAAACGAAATAATACATCAGACCGATTTCCAATTTTCAATTGAGAGAAAAATTAAAAAAAATAAATCAAAAGAATCTTGATTTTGTAATCCTGATTGATATAAAAGCATGAACATTTTACGTTCAGGTTATAAACTTTAACACTTTAACTCTGTTAAAAACGCTGTCCGTCCGTAAGCGAGAATTGTTAACTTACAGAGACTTGTTAATTTATTTCACATTATTGCTAAATACAGCAAATATTTGAATGATTTAATAACACAATACAAAATGAAAACAAGAAAAGGAAACTTCATTCAAACATATTCCTGTCACTTAGCCTAGGTGTTTATGTAAGGGAGAATTTAGTAAGAAAATAAACATCAAATAGTAATAAGCAGTGAAGAATATAAACATCATACAATTCTCGGTTATTTGATAGAAAAATCTAGCCAACATATTTTCGTACGAAGCCACTATTAACCCCCTCGCGCCGTTTCAGCTTGCGCATGTACCTACATCCCTTTCTGGACTTTATGGGGAAATGCGTGCGGATCAGGGGAAGTTGTCCGTGCTCGTAGAAGAGCCGGTCCCCCTAGGCGGGCAAGTAGCTCATGCGGGCGCGGTTTGGCGTGCCCGGAGTAGAGGTAAGACCCACGGCGAAGTATCTTGGAGGACCTGAGTTCCAATCTCGGTACGGAAATTTTTTTTGCTGGTTTAAAACTCTTTAGCAGGTTCATGTAGTAGTATAATATTGTGTAGCAATTACAAATAATGCAAGAAAGTATGTGATGTCGTAACACCTTTAGTTTATTTGGATAAAACCCGGGAAATATAACTTTTCGGAAAGCGATATTTTTCATTTTTCACTCTCATAAACGTATTTGCCTTTGCAAATGTTATTAGTGGCAATGAAATCTTGCCATACTCTACTGGTGATGTAATCTAAAACTTCATTCTCAGTATCAGTGAGGTACACCTCCACAGATAGTTCTGAAATTTGCTGAGATGACTACTTAACAACAGTAGCCACTTAGATCATGTCTGCTCTCCTTCAGAAAATCAATAGTAACTGTAAAGCAGTGATTCTCAGTGGGGTCGGTATCGACCCCTGGGCGTCGATGACATTTTAAAGGGGGTGAATAATTATCAAGGCTTCGATAAGGTATTGTCTTGGGGGGGGGTGGATGGGTCTGGCACCACGTGCGGGGAAATGGAAGGACGGTAAGGGCAGAAGGTGCCCTCTGGGCCGTTCCCTATTCTCTTAAAGGTCTAGGGGAGACAAGAGGGAGCAATAAGAACGGGGATGACCCCAGTTATGGCAAACAGCAGTTTATTGTGGAGGTATACTTACATAGGCACCTGACGTAGCCCAGCCTCGCCAAGGACTGTTCTCCGGAAGAGAGACTGCAGCGGCCATCGGACGGGTTAGCGATACTCGAAGTGCACAGCGGTCAGAGGAGAGGGTGGGAAGCTGCTAGCAGGACCCCGGAAGGTCGATCTGAATTAGCGGGGCGGAGGAGTGTCGGCAGGGCCAGTTAGGGCCGATCTGTTCCGACGGAGGGGTGAAGGGATGTCGGCAGGGCCAGTTTTTTTTTTTGTTTTTTTTTTTAATTTGTTGCGTCCATTTTGACGCAACGCGTCTCGAAGACCCTTACGGGTCGTTGAGCGCTTTGCGCTGTGGAGTAATTCTCCATTACTTTGCGCGCTTTTTGGAGTAATTCTCCATTATCACTTTTCGGTCTTGTCGCGTCAGTTGTCAAGAGGACCGCCAGGTAGCATCTCCGCGTACGCGCCTCCTACTACGCGCTCCTGCGTCACTACCCAGCGGCCAGAATTGGGAAGGAGTAAGGATAGGGGCAGGGTTTAGGACACTTCACAAGGGTTGGACTAGCCCTTGTGAAGCAGCCAAACTCGTTTTGTTGGAACAAATTTCACATGAGATTCGACGGGAATCGAACCCGGACCTCAGTGGTGAAAGGCTAGCGACTTCGCTATGTGCCACGAGCGTAGCTTTTCGAGCCCTGAAGACAATCGTAATGAGCTCAAAAGTTAGTTTTGCTTTAATAAATATATATAATGACTACGTCTTGTTCTTCAAATGATGAAAATGAGTTCATGTGTAATGTTTCTAAGGGTATGTTTTTGTAAGTGTATGTGTATGTATTGCTTAGTGTAAATAATGTAAATAATGTTCCGTGTTAGACTAAGTCAGGATGTAAGACAAAGTAGATTTAGATTAATTTGTAAGTATCTAGTTTGTAAGCTAGGCCATAAGTTAGCTATGTAAATAGAATTTAAGAATAAATATTATATTCGCCGCCACTTCTTACTATTTCTTGTTTTATTTTATAACTCCTCACCCCTTTATGACTATGTTACAAATTGATAGATTCTCTAGAATGTAAAAAAGTGTGAACTGATTAATCGACACATCTTAATCGTTAAATATTAGCTCTTGGCGAAACGAACTACCTGGACAACTCGTATCGCATGTAAAAAAAACTTGATGTCATTACATCCGAAAAGAAAAAAAAGCGGGCGAACAAGTCCCTTCGGTCAGAGAAGAAGTGACTTCTGGGATGTGGCTGAGCAAGTGAACGTCGAAATAACGGAGCGGACTTCTGGACTCAGCCCAAGAGGCAGGTTGGAGACTGCGCCAACTCTACGATTTAAATTTCAGGCACGTTTTCAAGCGACAGCTAGTTTTCAAGCTTTACGCATCACTCCCAGCACAAGACGAATTGTCTTCTAGCTATCAAAGGTTTTGAATACCTATTGAATCTTTTTCATCATATCACCCAGGATACTTCTGGACACAACTATTGAGCTATTTAAAATGGTGTGTGGAGAACTAATGTTTGCAGAGGCGTAGCGTCGTTCTCGTTAGCTCCGGAGTTCCCCGTACTGCCACTGCCTAATGTGAAAATGGAGTTTTAAAGCTAATTCATGTATGTATGCATTACTTATAAAGTAGATTTAACCGTACATAAACAACTTGCTTACGTAATATTTGGTTTTACAGATGTGATAATAACAGTATTAATTAGATATTTATGGTTTGATTTAAGTATTTATTTGTCTAAAACAGCGGTTCCCAACCTGTGGGCCACGGCTTGCAAGCGGGCTGCGGAAGGCATATTAGTGGATTGCACAACACTAATCTAGGGTCAAAGTCAGAAGACTACAGAAAGAAAGTGGAAGTACCATGTAATGAATACTTAATTAAATTAATTAAACTATCATATGACCAGGCTATAAAATATTTTTTTTAAATAGCCATCATTAGTCATTTTCTGTATGTAGTATGTTCGGCAAAAATATCCAGTAATTGCTAGCCTTTCACTGAGCCATTTAGTGGGTTAGACTAATTGTGATCACTTATCCTTGCGAGTGCGCTTTCTCGACTTTTTTACAAAATAAGTACAGAAACAAATTAAATGTAGAAAATGACGTGAGTCCGAAACTGTCGAATTTTAATCTAGATATTGATTCGTGGGAGACACTGTCAAAAATTCCTTAGGATATTTTTAATTTTTAATATTGCCCTTTGTTTTTGAGTTTTCTAATATTATGACAGCTAAGAAATGACTATACAGTTTGGTACAAAATAAACAATGTATTTTAATCATTTACAGTACATTTTATTAATATACGTATGCATGAGTGTGTATTTGTATTTTTTATTTGTGCATTTAATTAGTGAGCCTCAGAATATTTATAGCACAACAGGTGATCCCCACAACCAAAAAAGGATGGGAACTTCTTGACTAAAATATTAAGCACCTAATTATCGTTACAATTTTTGCACCACCGCGCGAGATGACGCGCTAACCTTTTGCTACCTTCTTTACATTTGTGTATACTAGCAATTCAACTAAAGCACAACACTTCCAAAAGCACTGATTTCTTAAACAACGTGTCCACAACTGACTACGTTTTCGTCAATCTGGATCATGCACGCTTAGAGATCAACGGTAAAGAAATAATGAACTGCGATCTCGGTCTTGGTCGCTTCCTCGCAAGATGACGGGAGAAGAAGATGGAAGAGGAAGCGCAAGATCATCTGCTATCACTTTCACTTTGATGACGTCGCCAATTATCCTCATATAAACGGATATGATGTCCAGAGCCGTGTGCCACATAGTGCGGCATTTTAATGTTGTGTGGACAGCTTATTCAGCATAATGAGTTTAAAAGTGTTAAGCGAATCACAAAAACTGTACAGGTTCAAGATGTTCAATAAACTTCCATTATCTTGTTATAATGCAAAATGTAAGTCGTATATGAGGAAATATTCCATAATAAAAAAAATATTGATATGAAAAACTGCGTTTTTTCGCGATTTTTGTACAAAATGAATACTTATGCGAAATTACATTCTGCCCATAAACCAATGCATATTTTGGAATCAAATATTTCTAAATTGTCTTCGAATTGACTTCTGAACATTTTTTGCTAATCCTGTCAACGGACAAATAATCAAATTTGAAGATCGGATTTTGCCATCAAAAGCCCGAAAATTCATTTTGATATATGTAATTTCATTTTAAGAAGTAAACAATGTTTTGAATTGTGGTTTACATTTTGTTTTTTGTTTTTTAATTCTTACTTATTAAAATGTAATTTTCCGCGATTACGGTAGAAGTTTCAAACATGTCGAAAGAGACGCAGAACATGTTTCTTCATAATTTCGTATCTTCTCCTGCATTTTCTTAAGATTACTTATATACGTCTCTTTAATTACAAATTAAGTACTTACAGTCTATAAAAAATCTATTAACAACAGCAAACATTTTCTCGCATTATTTCTAACTTTTGCAATTTTCGAAAATTCAGGAAGTTCAACGAAAATAAGATATGCGCCATTTTTAAGCATCCTTTGCTCTATCTGTGAAAAAAGTTTAAAGAAAAAATTGTATATTACTTTTAAAGATCTGATGGTTTAGAACATATTTCATTTAAGACAAAAAAATTATCTTCAATATTGTTCTTTTGAAATGGTAATTTTTTGCAATTTTCGAAAATACGAAGAGTTCTCTAAAATTGGTGCGAGCACTAATTTTTACCTTACTTTGATACATACGAGGAGAAAATTAAATTCAAAAAAATTGGAGCCTTTATTGTGAAAATAAATGTTTAAAAATTGCCTCACCCCAAAGTATGTGAAAACTGCTCATATTTTCGAAAAACTTTATATGACCTTATTTCAAGATCTTTCTTTGAAGAACAAATTTTATTAAGGAGAAAAAATATATCTTAAATTTTGTAATGGTAGGAAGACCTAAAGATTTTGAAATTTTCCAATTTTTGAAAAATCAGGTGTTTTAACGAATGTGAAACCGACCCTATTTTTATGAGTTCTGTGTGCTATCCGAGGAAAAAGTTCAATCAAAAAATCTCGAGCCATTTTTGAGAAAATTTTGAAAATGTTGAGGTTTCATGTAAAGTTCTCCCAAAAATTAAAATCTCCGTTTCAAACTCGCTGACCTTGAGTTCGTGCAGATCGATTGGAGAGTATCAATTTTGGAGAAAATCAGCTGAATGATTTAGGCGCTAGCGTTGATCACGGACAAGCGGATGAACAGACAGGCAGACGTTTTGCCATCAATCGATTTTTCCGCATCAAAGACCCACAAAACATGGATCCTGACTAAACGTGGTAGTGGAAGTACTTTTCTACATATAGGAGCAAGATGTATCCACTTTTTCGTTAAGAGCATTTTTCGAAAAATCGCCGTTTTCGGCCTACGATTACAAAAGGTTCTCTCCTTAGAAAGTAAGGCGAAAAAGAGAGAAAATCTTGTTTTTTATAACAATCATTATTCTTTTTCATTCTAATATTCAGTAAACTTCTATGACCATATTTCTTAGAGCCATCAAGAATTGTAAAATAGTACAAAAACATGCGGATAAAAACAATATCAATTAATGTAAATCATAACGCTGATCGGGAGGTCCTAGGTTCGTGTCCCGACGGTGGGAGAATTTCCGACACTAGCATGTTAGCTGTCTGGAGGAGTATTCTTGCGGTCGGCTGCTCAGATCGGTAGTTCTCCGTGGTTTCTCCGATGAACACCGGGCGAATGCCCGAGCAGTACCCTAACAAACGGGCCACGGAATGCGCGCGATCTTTCCTTCCTCTTCCTTGTCCTATCCCCAACCCTTTCTTATACACTCATACACTAGCATGTACTACACTACAACACATGCCGGGACAGCTTAGAACTTGTCCCAGCTGGGGCGGTGCCTAGCTGGCGGGAGATACCGGATTGGGGAAAACAGGTACCCAGCAGGAGGATGTCACCGCCACCTCACGAGGAAAAAACATGCACTAGTCTACTAATGACCTTAGCAGTTGACGTTCCTGAAATCACTAACAATCAATCAGTCATAAATCATAAGGGACAAAGCGAGCTCACTGCAGCTTTTTTCTCGAATTCTCCCGTTTCCTCTGTTTCTCAAACCACATCTCCATAATCATAATCTCTTCATCATCAGCATCATCATCGTCGTCGCTTTCATCCACTCATTAGATCATTACTCACGGGTCTCAATGATCTTAGTATTTTAAGGGCTTCTAAACCAAATAAATAAAAATCACTAGCTGTAAAAGGTTAAGAAAGTAATGCTACCCTGAGCTTCAGGCAGAATAAATCCTCGCATGGTGTGAAACATTAATTTCCAGCCTACCTGTTCTTGGCCATTGTGCGATCGTTAAATGTGCCCTTAAACTGAGATGTGATATTTCATTCATCAATATAAAAGTAGTATTATTGAATAATATAAGATCATTGTTCTACCTTTTCTTGGCCATTGTCCGACCGTTATATACCCTTAAATGTGATATTACATTCATCAATATAAGAGTAGTATTGTTGATTAATATAAGATCATTGTTGATCAATATTAGAGTAGAATGGTTGTATAATAAAGAATAGTATTTTTGTCGTTACAAGTGTTAATAATCAGTATTTACAATATATTATTATTATTATTATTATTATTATTATTATTATTATTATTATTATTATTATTATTATTATTATCATCCTCATCATCACCGTCATAATTTCAGAACTTGCCTGCCAGCCAGAGATCGTCGATGGAGTAGCGCGTTTCCGTTTGCCGTTGGACAACGTGTTCCAGTGCGGCATAACACGCGTTACAAATCAGCAAACCGTAAGTAAAGGACCGCAAACCTATATTTAATGAAATGTTTTATGAAAACAAACTAACGAAAATTATATATGAATATTTCTGACGAAATGGAGCGAAGTTCTGAAATACGCTTACAAATCTCTTTTTCCAATTTAGATGTGGGTGGGTACATATAAACGGGGAGCACTGATGCCAATGACACGTTCTACTTACGTACACGTACAATTACACTGCTTGTTTCATATACATATACTTGTGTTTTGTCTTCTGTTGTCCACCTGTGGACTGCAGAAAGGCCTAAGGATGAGATCAGAACCTCCTAGTAGCCAGAACCTCTCTAGAATTCTATTCAGCTTGTTTTTACTTGAACCATTTTGCTAGTGAAACAAATCCTGGTCTATAAAGATTCGGGTTTTTAGTCAGACATATCTTGTATTATATATATGATGTACGTGTAATTCTCCGATTAAAATCCAATATCCATTTCAATTATTCAAAAGGATTTGAAATATCAGCCGTGTTATTCTCCTGGAAGTAAACATGTGTCCGATGCTAAACGTCTAACGTAAAGAAGTACATCTGTCCAACTGTAGTATACTGTTCGCTCCAGAGTACGTGCGTGAATGGGAAAGGAACGATGAATGAACTTTACGTATGACAAGAAAGCATTTCCTCCGTAACGTATTTTGACCTGCACCTTATGATTCCGACAGGGATGCCGCTTGTTAATGTAATTTCTTAATACTGTGCTGTTATATTGACGTAACGCAACCAGAGGAACAAAAAAACCACTCTTAAGGATATTAATTGTGCCGTCCGTTAAGAACAATCAAAACATTTTTGGGTACAGCTAGCGCATATGAGCACTCCAAAAAAGCATTTCTTATTTATATGATTTTTTTAATAAAAAGGTATTACGAAAAGTATTGAACGAAACGCAGTTGACTTCACAAATAACAGATTTGGTTCGTTAAAAAGCTCGGCTAGCGTCTCGGTTTACAAACATCAACCACGTCCGTTATTTGCTCTATATCCGCCTAATGACGTTACTAACTATTAGGAGGCACTTTAGAAACGAGAACAGCCTCTCTTAAAGCCCGGGCTTCGCAGCTCCTGGCAGTCGCGACCCTAATCCTACCATTAGCGGGCTGGAATCGCGGTTGACCTCCGCAAATTGGGCAGACGTGGTCGGGTGTGTTGCTCGCTTTCCTGCGCAGAGTGGCCGTGTCGACGAGGAGGAGAAGTGCCGCTGCTTTGCGGCGTCCGCTGCGCAACATTGTCACGAGCGCGGAGATCGCCGTTGCCAGGACGCGCCGGCCGGCTCCTCTCCGTGGGGCGGGCGGCCGGTTAACGGACTCTACATTTTACACACTCATTTTCTAATACACGACTTTTTAATTAATGCAATTGTTACCAGCCGTGTAATGCTAAAATGAGTAGAAAATATAAAGAAAGGCTACTCAATATTACTTTTTGTGTTAATGTTATGAGAAGGAATTTTGGAATTGCGTTGTTAAATATGAAAATTCTTTCAAAACTACTTAATTTAAAACCCTCCTTTCGACTTCTTTTTGTTGATTATTGACGTTGTTTCTTTTTGTGGAGGATGTTCTGGCATGAATCTAGGAAATATGTATGTCATTTGTCCACTTGTATTAATATTTTATGCTAAACAATACCAACAACTGACATGTAAAGAAATTTTATATTTAAAAAAATTGAAAATATAAATATAAATATAACTATTTTTTCGCCTACAATCGTCTGCGTTCTACGAACACTTACTACTTCTATTATAATGCCCTTTAATACAAAGTTGACTGCCAATAACTGCCTATCTAATCGTAAGATGTCTTTTACTGCCGTTTTCTATCCATCTGAAAACGGTAAAGAAAGATGAAATAAGTAAAAAATACCTCATAAATTTGTAAAGATAAAAATAATTATTTTCTGATTTAGTATAAGAATATAACAATAAGCTCAAATTTTCATTAATCCTTGCTCCACGAATCACCTTCATAAACTACTTCATATTGATATCTTACATGCTTTGAGTTCAAGTATTAAAATATTTTTAATGTATTATTTAATTTCGGGATCACAAACCAAATATTTGGTTTCCATGCAATTAGGGGTGCTCAAAATAAGAATCTTTTCAACGCTTCTTACTGGTCCCAACTATCGAAAATCTGGTCAAAGTATAGTTTGATTTGATTTGCTTGAAAATTTCTATGTAAGAGTTTGTTTTAGAGACACTGATTAAGAACATGAAGCTACATTTTTGAAAAACAAAATGGCGGATACAATATGGCGACCCAAAATTGCTAAAAGTGTTTTGATTCACATAAAAAATTATATACAGGAGTTCTTGGGGTCGCTGCAAGTAAAGTTTCAAGTGAATGAAAGCACCTTTAGCAATTTTGATCCGCCATTTTGTTTTTCAAAATTGTAATTTCATGTTCTTAATCAGCGCCCCCAAGAACCCCTGTATTCAAACCTTCATGAGAATCAACGCACTTTTAGCAATTTTGATCTGCCATCGCGCGCACGCGTCGGGGACGGAGCTGAGCTGACTGGGGCGACTGGCGTGTGTTCGCAGGGCACCCGTACGTACTGGGCGCGGGTGGTGCTGGAGGCGGAGCAGGGCGGCGACCAGGAGGTGCTGAGCGCCAAGTGCACGGTGCCCGGCCCGGGCGCCGCCGCTGGCGCTGACGCTGACGCTGAGGCCGACGAATCGGTCAACATCGCGCCCGCGCCCGCGCCCACGCCCACGCCCGCCCTCGCGGTCAACCGCACGCGGCGCAATGTGCTGCCGGCGGGCTTCCAGGAGGAGGAGTGAGTGCTCGCGCCCCTTACCCCCCCCCCCGCGAAAGGCACGAATGGGGCTCTTGGTCTTGGCAATTGTTAAATGGTTTGACAAGTTCACTAGCTGACGCGGCCCCCCTCTTCCGGGGCTTCATAAGCGAGTCATAGTGTGCAGAATACATGATCCGTTACTCAAAATACAAAACACACAGTACTGGTCGAAGTCAAAATCTCTTGCTGCTACTACTTCTTCTTTTTCTTCGTCTTCTTCTCCTCCTCTCTTCTTCGGGGCACCAACTAATTATGAGGCATAACAATTTATACGGGTCGCTGCAACAGGAAAGCTTGTATCGCATAAACGTCAAGCAGGTGTGGTAATAAAACAACTGATAAACGAGATTTGTAGTGCTGAGATAATATTATTATTCGATGAATATTATGTTAGTAAAGAATAAATGCAGTTTTTAATCTAATTAGCTGTTTTATTAATGGCATTTAAAATAAATTAGTAGTAATTTCTATGTGGTTTTCCAGCCCCTGCTTTAGTAATTAACTCGTTAACTGCAGTGCAACTTCGTTGCAACTGAAAATTGAAGGAATCAGTTTGGCCCTAAGATAAAGGATACAATAATAATTCACAAATGAAGTTTTACTGATACACGACAAACTCCTTGAAATCATAATTAATTGATCTAATTTTACCGTGCAGAAACCCGCCTTTGCCATGGTATTTATTTATCACAATCAGCTGTTAGACAGAAAGGGAATTATTTTTTATTCATGAAAGTGGAAGTGATTTTATTTACATTCTGGGCTCGCTCTGCTCTGTCATGCTTCTGTCCGCTCTCCCTCGAACGCCCGTGGTCCCTGACCATGCCCCGCCTGCCCGCACTACCTATATGAATTGCAGATTTCTTTAAAGAAAATTTTGTAAGACAAAAAACATTGCTGATGGAATTTTGAGATAAGTGTATCGTGAGCAAATATTCCAAATTAATATGTATCCATATACAGCATTTAATGAAAAGCAGATTAACGGTTGAAAAGATTTTGCAGGGCATACATTAATTTTTATAGAACAAACTTTATACACTACATTATTATTTGTTTTCTAATCTAAATCGTATTTTAATTTCTAAGAAGTCCAAGGACTGTTAGGCTGTTCAATACGTGTTATTGTTAGGTGACGTTTCATTTATAATACATATTTATTTCTGTGCCGAAGAGAAATATTACGTCGAATTGCAGCATGATGAAGAAATGAAAGAAGTGTAACATGATATTAAACCGACTTATCGTGGTAGATATTAAGTAAACGTTTGACAATTGTTTTATGTCTAATCATTTTTACAGCAATTAATGACATCAAATTGTCTTATATGACCGCTTAAAAGCGGTCAATTCAATAATTTACGAAGGTGAAATAGATGGCAATATTATTGCTTCTTTTGCATCCTAGTAAAAACACAAAAAAATGAGCTAAAGTAAAAGACAAGATACGTCCGAAAGAACGTATTAGCTGGGGAACTGAAAACCCTCGGAAGTCAAGTGAAGATAAGAACCAATGGTTACACTATTTAGGTAGATCACCATACATAGGTCAAATTGTGTTTCATCATCTGTCATTGAAAATTGAAAGGATCAGTTCAGAGTTAAGATTTTTTAAAGGTCGTCCTTGGGTTGCTCATACGATTCTATCAAAGCTACTGCATCGTCATGAAGAAAACCAAAATGGTTCCCGCCCATCTCTTAAAGTAGGCCCTAAATACTCCTTACCACTATTCAAAAAAGTTAGTACTATGTCATGCTCTGTTTTGCTTTGAAAAGTTTTACAAGCTGAATCAAATTTTGGATTCAAAACTTATCTGAATAAAGCAGAAAAAAAGTGCCATGACTTCTAAATAGTACGAACAATCTGTTAATTTTCACCTTAACATTATTATAACAGAAAGGGATGACACTCCTGTTGTCCTGTGTGACATCAGTTTTAGTGGCCTGACCGAGAAAGATATATTTTGGAAGTGAATTTGACACATGTTCACCCAAAGTTTCAACTCTCCTTGCTGATCAGTACTTCCATCTCTTCTAGTGGGGGACTTGTATGCAAATGGCTATGACCGAATTTGCCTACAAGTAAAATAAACAATTGCTTAGAGGTGTGTAATGTAAGTAATCTATGTGAGACCCCGTTCCCCGAAAAAGAAAATCATAAAATTATTTGGAAAATAGATCATAAGGCATGTTTGTATCTGTAAAATAGTTTGTTATATTAATATAAAATAATTAATAATATATTTAAATAAAAACTGTAATACATATAAAGTTCTAAAAACAATTTGTTAATTTTCATTTGTATTTGTACAAATGAATATTCTATTATAATTAGTACTTTTTTTTAGTAAATCGGGAGTATTTTTTTCCGGAGGAATGGGGTGGGGAAAGGCGAAGTACCTAAATCAGGCGCTGCAAATGGCTGATTGTATGATTGCACTCAGGGTGCTGGAGGTGAGGCCTGTGGAGAAGACGGTGCAAGCCCCGCAACTGGGCGTGGAGGTACGCCAGGGGGGCCAACCGGTCACCGGAGAGCTCAACGTGAATCCCGGGACGCCGCTCACGATGGAGATCTTCCTGGACAAAGTCGCTGCACCGATATATGGTCTCCTAGTGTCCCATATGACCGTGTCGGATACCAAGGCTCAGGAAGAAACCATTGTCTTCAACGGGTGCGTATAAAGCTTTGAGCTTTTGACTGCTTGTTGCTTCAACAATTTAGTCATAGTTAAACCAAACACTGTTAGTCAATTGTAAAAAAAATGTATACTGACAGCCACAAAATTGAAAATAACATTGCAATAAATTTTTGTTTGAATCAGACTACTTTAACGCTTAGTGGTGAACTGGCGAGATAAAAGAACATTCTAAACTCATGTTTAGGTAAACAATAAGTTTTCTGCAATTTTAGGTTGCAAAAATATTGCGAGTTAAGAAGTACCAATTAGCTTCTGAAACTTCCACTTATAAAACCTTACACTGTATGGCAACAAAAAAAAGTGTTCTGAGGAGATGTGTATGAGCCACGATTTGAGGAGGTATACGGTTTATATTGCCAATAGTTTAATTTCGGAGACATTGCCAATTCTTTATTATATAGTAATAAGATTTTAAAAGTTATCTTAATAAATTATAAGAAACAAATATTGTAGTTTTAATTTCAATTAACCGAGATAACAGACGTTAAAATATTCCTTAATATCTTCATTATATAAAAGTGCACATACATATACATATACACATACATATACATATATACATATAATAGTGCACATTATATAATAGTACCATACAAGCATCGCTAGCAAGCATCGCATTGTTAATATACTAGCTCCAAAATATATCAATTAGTCTCTTCAACCCAGTTGCTCATCGAGCTATGGCCGGCGGCTCGCACTCGACCAATCCAGAAATTCGCCCGCGAGCTGCGAGTCGGGAAAGGATGGTCACCTCCGCGCCAGAGGAAAAGACTTCGGGAGGGAAATGCGGGACAGTTGAACCCCTACAGCGACCAGCAAAACTGCGTTCCAGAGCGCATGACACATTACATGACACAACACGTAACTTTCGCTTTCCGGCCTTCGTAGGTGTTGAAAGAGTGTGCGCAAAACTGCAAGATGACGTGCGACTAGAATTCGAAAGCAATACAATATGTTTAGTGATTTCAAGATCATGGATAGTAATGCTGAACTTCTTGCATATCCTTTCACAGGGGACATCGTGAAAATTAGATGACAATTGCGATGTTTAGCTGGGTATTTGTAGACGCATCTAGAATCAAGATAACAAGAAAAACTCGTCATGCTTAAAAAAATAAATAAATCGGAATCATGTTTTAAAAAAATATTATTTGAATTTGGAATCAAAATTTGTCAAAAATTATTATAAAGGATTTTCATTTAAAAAAGAACCACGCAATAAATATATTAAAAAATATAATATAAACCCATAGTTTTCATTGCATGGTGAGTTAGGAACCAATTGAAAATTTAATGTAGATCAACATTATTGTTCAAATGTTTTAGTATTTTTCTTTTTCAATTCCTTACCCACATAAACCTTTTCTTACGATGCTAGAATAACTAATGAAATGTGTATGTTTTTTTTTTTATTTTATAAACCCAAGTCACCACAAAAAAGGGAATGTAGAAATGCTTCATTTCATGAATAAAGTTAAGCTATGTGACTTGTTATGTTATTATGACACGTAAGCTATGTGACATTTTATTAACAACTGAAATATTCCCTTTATTATTAGAACAGTGACAACTTCTATGTTTACAATTGTGACAATGGAGGAATATTTCATTTATAATTCTTTAAATTTGGTAGTGTTATATTCTTTAAATTTATTTGAGCAAAATTGTTATCATGGTTGAGTAATCACCATAGTTATCATAACATAAATATTTATTCATTAAACTACAAAAATAAAGTAGGACACTTATGGTTAAATGAGACATTGCTATTTAATTTGAAATGTTCCTCAATTCTAGAATAAAAATCATGATTATGAAATTGTTTTAATTCTTTTCCCTTTAGGTGTTCTGTCGATCCATATCTGTTTGACAATTTTAACACAGTCGATGGTGACTTCCTATCTGCCAAATTCCGTGCCTTCAAGTTTCCTGAATCCTCCTTTGTGCAGTTCCGTGGAACTGTTACTGTCTGTCTTGGCAAATGTCGTGGGGTGAGTAAAACCTGTTAAAATATTGTAGCTTTGATTCTAGATGTTAAGTACTTAATATCACAAGGGTTTATATACATAATATAATGATCTATGTTACCAGTCTACTAGCAACATTCATGAGAGGAAGCGACTTGTCGTGTTTCTCCTTGTCTAGAAAAATTTGCATAGAATGTTTTTTGGTCCAATGCTTCAATTATTGGTCCATGCTTCCAAAAAATTATCTCAATAAGTAACAATTGAATTGACAGTGAAATATTCATTTATGTAATAACTAAAATAATAGCTAATCTGTAGAATAAAGCTTACTAAAATTCTTACTTCTGTTGAAATTCTCCCTTAGCCTCTCCTCTCACATGCACTCCAGCCACATCAATATATTCCCATTTCCCTCCCTTAGGAAACATTCATATCCACTTTTGCATCTGATATCCCAAGTCTCAGACAATCCTATAACATGAAAATGTTTAAGTTTTCCCAGAACCGTTTACTTTTACATGTAATACCTGCTATATTTAAAAAACCTGCACTTCCACCACGATTACTTTCTAATTTCTTTCTTTGCCTTCTATCTAAAGAGTCCTTTTTCACAATCCACATTTCATTCTTGATTCAAATCTTCCGAAATCCAAGTAGCTGTCTTTTTGTTACTACTCCTTTCCATTCCATCTCTTTCTTAGTATTTTATTAATTTCTCTTCCTTTGTTCCATCATGCTCTGTATAAACTAGCTTTGCTTCCTTCCTTCTCACCCATACACTGAATCTTATTCTCTTTTCAATGACTATAACCCTCTCTATGCTCAATTCATCTTTAAAATCTGGCTTATTCTTCAAGAATTCACTATTATCTGTTTGCCTACCTTTCTCTCATTCTACTCAACAATCATAAAAATGTTCTTTGTATCCTCTCTTTCTACTATTTTTCATCTACCAACTAGATTCTTTCATCACTAGTGAAAAGTTTAGATCTAATTTTCACTATTAAATAAAATATATTTCTTCTTCACACCTAGACCTCTACATTATTCACTCCATTACCTAAATGAAGAAAAAACAAATGAATGTATATAAAATTATACAATTTTCAAATTTTATTTCATCATTATTTCAGCTTGGGAGCCCTGGGTTCAGACATCCGGTCTGTGAAATAATCATAATAATTCCTTTCAATAAAAAATTCCACAGTTCCAAGGGGATATGAATTTTTAATATCGAGTCACGTGTTTCCATCATTCAAATAATGAAACGAATTATGATTATTTCACAGACCTAATGTCTGAACCCCAGGATTCCTAATTTCATCCTAATCATGATTTGAATGATGCAAATATGTCACTTGACATTAAAAATGCATACCCCCTTGGAACTGTAGAATTCTCAATTGAAAAGAATTATGATTATTTCATAAACCAGATGTCTGAACCCAGAACTCCTAAGCTGAAATAATAAAATAAAATTTGAAAATTGTATTATTTTATATGTATTCATCTGTTTTTTCTGGAATTATGATGATTATTTCACTTCAAGATTTTCAAAAATATATTTCATTAAAATCTTCCATTTAGAAAAGCTAATTTCTCGAATACAAGAATCCCCTATAATAGACAATTATCTTAATTTACATCAAATTTCATTTCATGTGGATATTATGTTGTGAGAATTGAAATATGAATACTTTAAAATAAATGTACATTGCAACTGGGATTTCAACACATTTTTTCTGTATATCGACTCTTTTTAATTCACTTCATTTGTCTGTAGGTGGAGTGCAGTAATGGAGTAGTAGGATATGGTCGAAAGCGCCGTGCTGTTGCTAGTCTTCCACCTGATCCCAACAAGGTCTTTGAGGTGGCTTTATCGGCATTTATTAAAGTTGATTATGAAAATGAAGAAGACCAAGCAATGGAAAAAGGTAGGCCCAGAATTATATTTGTGCAAAAATATGAACAGTGTAAATTTGAATTTTAGGTACGGAATCCCTAGAGGACTAAAAAGTTCTTACCAGTAGATGGTGTTGTGATTTCACTAAAAAATATGAATAACTAGTACAATTATGCAAGTGAAAACCCAATACCCCAACATTTCCCCACAATCCTACAAAGGGGAAAACATATTAGCAAACCCTATTCATTAAAATGCATAAAAATTATAAATAAATAACATTCAATTTGCAAACAGATTATAAAAGAAAAATGAAATACAATTTCACATATAATTGAAGTTTGTGTATGTGTCTGCCCACTCTTAATAATATAAAGCGGGGTGTCCTAAAAAAATGCAACAGACGGTCCCAAAAAAAAATCTCATTTAGTATGTTACAACATGAGGAGCTTAACTTGAGACCTTAGGACTTGAAAAACTACGTTTAAATGCTAAGAACAAACATTTTTGAGATATGAAGATCAATGCATTAGAAAACTAATCATTAAGATGTCATATGTTGGGAATTGCATTAGCACCTGCCTGACTTAGGTATGCTATTTCAACAAATCTTTAATATTTGTGAAGTGAAATCGCAATTTATCACCTCTCCATGAAATTCTCTTTCTTTTTTAACATCTCAGTGGTTAAGATTGGTGGGTTGTTAGATCAACAAAAGGGATTTATATCACAGAAATAATATAATACTAACAGAAATAATAGACACTAGTGGCCTTCAGCAGTGCAAGTTTCCCTTGCAGAAAACCACACAAAATGGTTTTCCAAAAAGTAGTACACACATTGCACAAGAACAACAAATAAAATTGTGTCAAATAACACTAAAACAAATTAAATATTCTAACAAAAACAGTATTCATGAATACTGCAGAAACTTAATGAAGTATATATACTGTACAACAATTGTGAACATACCAAGTATATAAAAAGAGTTGCTACTCTATAACACCACACAAGAATAGCACATATTTAATGGCAGGTGGCCTCTTCCCTGGAGCCTAACTGTCACATGACTACATTTGTACAGTAAGCAGGGACGCACTATAAGAATTCAGTCAGAATACACAGTATCAGAATAAGTGGAATGACAGAATCATAAATTCGTCATAATTGGAACTGTTTAACTGTTTTTGGATTTTCCTTGGGTATCTATCAAAAGCATAGACACCATACTCCAAATTTTCTGGAATGTAATTTATGGACAACTGCATATTGAAAGTTTCACTTTATTTTATGACTCACTGACTGAAGAAGAATTCTAGCTTTTTAAAATCATTTATTTTTTAACTATAGCAAGTTATAATAAAGAACATAATGTTAGATCATGGCAATGCAATTGCTTTCACCTAGGAAATATCAGATCAGGTTCATCAATATGAACATTAGTGGAATTGACCTCACTGTGAGACACCAGTGTAGATTTAGTTGCCTAGCAATCAGAAGCCAGCTGTCATTCCTTATATGTATGTAACATTCATTCTGAACCAGTTTACGTATGCTATCATTACACATTATGTAGGAAAGGTAAGTGATTATTTCTTGTACATTCAATCTTCAATTTTGTGCTTCAAACCTGTTACAAAGCAGGTCTTGAATTATTATTTATATTTATAGATCGTGCAACTGTGCATTTAAAAATCTATGTATGATTTTAGTGATGAAAATTAGTGTATTTGTCAGTGCACAAGATGCAGTGTTCCCCCCCCCCCCACTCCCCCTAAAACAAGTCCTACAAACGGGGGTGTGATTCTCATTTTTTAAGATGTCAGAAGTTGTGAAAACGTAGTTTCCTGTACACAGAGTGAAAGGGGTATAATGAATATAATACCATACTACTCTTTGCAATTTTTTGTTTGTATTTGAATGTTTATTTTTGAGTCAATATATTTTTTATTAAATGAGAATTACAGTCTTATTAATTTAGTAAAATATATTTTCAAAAGTGGAATTTAGTTTTTTGCAAGCAAAATTACATTTAAAAATGGGGTGCAGCTCATATGATACAAATATACTAATGTTTTGCTGACTTTTTTGGTCCCAATTAACAATCATAAATTTTACATATTAGAGAATAAAATTTTTCTTTGGAATAATGGTTGCAATAAATTTCACGAGTAGTGTTTATTTTCCATTTAATTTTCAGCTCTACTGGCAGCAAGGTCTGATGCCCCAGCAGCAGCTGAGAGTGGGAACATCTTGGGAACAGTACCTGCAGCAAGTTCAGGAATGGAAGTTGCTAGAGAAGAGCTGCCTGGCTTCACGGTTTTGCAATCACAATCACAAGCCATCATCTTGAGTTCAATGCCTTTATTGCTTTTGACAACAATTCTTCTGGCATTACTCAGACATTGATGAAACACATTTTGCTCTTGCCACTGACTTCTGCCATTCCAGCTTCTAATGCTTTAATACAAGTGTGGCATTAATTTGATATACACTGATCATAAATCAAGAACTCACACTGAAGATTTTGTGTATGCCCGATTAAGAATATAACATTGATGAATACAGTGTGGTATGATTTTTAAAAAGAACACTGAAGTGCGATATAACTGGGAAAAAGAGATCTTAGGGTGATAAAGACTTGATACTCAAGAAACTAATTTTTAAAACATTTAGCTTTAGATTTACTTCATTGCCTTACTGAAAAGTGTCTATTATATTCTGGGATCTTAGAACTATAGAAAATGTACTGATTACCACTTCACATGTTCTTTCCCTTTCCAATACTGAACAATTGACTTACAATAAAAGTATTTTCTTATTTACATATACACGCACTTTACAAAATCCTTCTAGTCTAATTCAGCACCTGCAATCAGCACATTAAATAAATAATGGGTAGTAGAGAAATACTTTTGATTTCTACTTAGATTTTTCATAAAATTGGATGCTGCAGTCCTACACATTACGAAAGTACTTATAAAATTTAATATTTTTGATTGTCTTTTTTACCTATGCATAAATATCATCTGTAGTTAAGTTATTGCATAAATACTCCCACTTTTTAGTGACGTATGAGTCATGAACTGATTTATAAGTAATATAAAAGTGTCACGGCAATTCTTACTGAATATTTTATTTTAGCATATCAACAAAAGAATCAGAAAATAACTATTATTTCTACTTAATATAATTACAACAGCACTTTAAGAAACAACTGACCTAACAAGTTGAATATTTCTTATTTTGTCATTCTTAGAATCATATAGTATTATCTTAGTATAAAAGTTTGGTTTCATAAAAAAGCTTGGATTGAGATGAGGTGTTAAAACTGCTTATACAATACACTTGAATTGTAAGGAAGTATGTGAAGAGCATCTGAAAATATTTACATAATTTCAAAGAAATGTAGTTAATGAAGGATTTGTTTGTTTATGCAGAGTTGAATTAGTTCTTGTTATTTTCACAAATCGAGAACTAAGGTTCATTGTCTTTTACACATATAATGAATCACCCCAAGGTCCATTTCCCAGTTCACTCTGAAGTTAGAAAATATTGATTTTTTATCATTTGATGAAAGTGAGAAACGTCCTTTAAGGTAATGAGTTGCAAATTGAGATGTAGTATAAACTAAAAATAATACTACTCACACTAACTGATTTCACTCAGTACCCTGCATTCAACTAATTAAAAAATGTGAATTATATAATTTATTGTTCACGATCTCCACTTCTGTGAATGGTTAATTAATAAATTAGTATGATGTCAAGGGGTTCCAATGATATGGAGAATGATTCATTGTATTTGAAGAGATCAGAGATCATTGAATTGTCTATGGGCTGAGTCATTTGGATTCATAAAACATTCATTTCTCTCCAACACAATGATTCATATCATATAAAATCTCCTCTGTAAGATAAGATAGACCTCTTAACCATTGGCTTAGACTTGATTTTGAAGAAGAAAAAAACAAAAAAAACAAAACACAATAACATCAAAAAACAAAGCAACATTAATTTGAACACAATTATAATGAAATGAACACATACATATGCAGACTTATTTCAGGCTACTTTTTCAATGAGATTTTGATTTTATATTAGTTAATATTAATAGGTTTAAAAGACATCATAACATTCACTGCAATTAAATTAAGAATAAGATGCAGCTTCTGAATTTCCTTTTTATTCTAACAGTAGGACTACATGTGCCGCAAATATTTACTTCAAAACTATGTACTACAAACATATCAACCTCTCAACATTTATGAAATAACTACCACTGACAATTCACAATTCATTCTCGTATCTCTGGTATTGAAAAATTAAAGACTTGAGTTATTTTTCTAAAATATGGAAAAGAAATATCTGCCATAACATTGTGGAAGTTCAGACTAATTTTAGTTTTAATACAATGTCACTGAAAAATAAAAGAAATACAAATGAAATTTTGTGTCTTTCTTTGAGATATGTTCCAATATCATTTGTGTAATTTATATTGTTACTATCAACACTCAAATGCATTTATTGTATCTGTATAATGAGGAAATAATGAAAGCAATACCTTGTAAATTTTGTAAAAGTGTAAATGAATCATTGGATTGTAAAATTGTAAAATGAGGTTGTATTTACAGACCTGGGACCAATTTTGTGAATTGGTTTTTCCTTCAAATACCTTTCCTTTGACACACACCCTACCTGCACTTTATCTCAGATTGATAATTGAAATTTTTTGTTTGTTTTATATTTTCTTTCATTACAATACTGGCAAATCAATACACTCCAATAGCACTTTTAAATAAAAATTAAATTATTAATTAGACACACAAGATCAAGATAACAATTACACAGCTAAAAAATGTTAAAATAAATTCAATTACAAAACCAAGAATTTTTGACAATTATGCTGGTTGATAGGAATCTTTTCCTTTGCATTCATATTTTTCTGTTGCATTGGTGTAAAACGAAGAAAAATTATGTTCTTGAAATGTTGTTTTTGTAATCATGGCACAAGAACAGTAAAACAAAAAGACTGAAGCTGATTACAAATTTCGAAAGCTTTAAGTAGCTGAGGTGCTAGAAAATAAATGAAAAACAAAAGGCAATACAGTGATTTTCAAAAATTTTTAATTTTTGCTAGCAAATTACTACATTGCTACTGGAATAGAAAAATAGCTCATACTTTTTTGCATCATTTCTAAAAATTTTGAAAATTCAGAGAGTTCAACAAAAATGAGACCAGCACTATTTTTTAAGCATCCTTTGCTCTAGCTATGGAAAAAAATTGGAGCCAATTTTGAAAAGAAAATATTCTTATACATTGCATTAACTTCAAGGAGAAATTACATTAAACATGCTCATTTTTTCAAAAAATTGTTCATGATCGTTTTTAAAGTTCTGATTTCTTGGAACAGATTGTAAGAAAATAATCAGTCATCAACACTACTTTTGCCATGTTAATTTTTTGAAATTTTTGAAAATACAGAGAGATTGACAAAAATGAGACTGACAATCAATTTAACATCCTTTACTACACACAAGGAAAACATTTGGAGCCATTTTTCAGGAAATAATTGTTTAAAAGTTGCCTATGTTTCACGTAAAACAATGTGATAAGTAATCATAATTTTGAAAAATTATATATGGCATTATTTCCAAATAAATGTTTGAACAACAGACAGAACAACTGGTAAAAAAAAAGTTTCAATATTGTAGGAAGATGTCGAAATAAGTTTGAAGTTATGCAATTTTCAGAAATTTAAGGATTTCAATGAAAATGATACCTGTGCCATTTTTTAGGTGTCCTTACACTATCCATGGAAAAAGTTAAATGAAAAAAATTTGGAACCATTTTTGAGAAAATTTTGAAAATGTTGAGGCTTCAAGTAAAGTACCTCCAAAATTCAAAATATCCATTTCAAAGTCACAGGACCTCCACTTCCTTTTAGATTGATCAAAAAATAATTTTTGGAGAAAATCAGCTGAAGAAACATATATTATCAACTATGCTTAGTGATGGTAGAATTTAGTACTTGAAATTAAAAGAAAACGTATTTTGAAAACAAGGCTACAGCATTTTATAGAACAATTAAAATTAAGATTTAGCATTTTGTAGCATTTGTTGAGAAAATTATTATGAAGGGAGGTCACTAGAGATAAAAAATTAATTATGTGCTTTTTACATATTCCCATTAAAATCAGAAAATAAGAGAAACTAATTTAATATTTCACCATTTGTGAACTTCAACAAATATTTAAAGAAGAAATATCTTTAGAATGATTCCTGTCTTGTCTAGAACTACAGGCTTTTGTATAACACTATTCAAGGGAGAAGAAAAGGATCGTCTTGCTAGTTGGAAATATTTATTAAAACAACACAATATTCTTTTAAAAGGTCATGTAATTTGTTAAATGAAATCAATTTATATTATCAATATGTAACACAATTTCGAAAATTAACTGAGATCATCATCATCCATTAACCTATATCTTCTCTCAGTAACAATTAAACTATACTGACTGAAAAAACATTCAGCTTCACTATCAAATTAAATGTTTTTAAACATCGATGTGCTGTTGTCGATGACACATCCCTAGTTAGGGAACACAAAGGAAACCATAAAATGCAATATAGCAATTATATTGCAGGTTCATGACCATTTTGCATTTTGTACACGATTTCACATTTTATCGCAGATTGAAAACCTTCCAAAATATACTGCACTGTCTGTCAAACATACAAGTACTAATTTTCTCAGCGATCGGTAACATTTCACATTTTTAGCATTTGTTAAAATCTACCATCTCTACCAATACTGCCACCACATGAGAAATACCGTAACTGATTGTCCCCTTCCAACTCCATCTTCAATATTGCCAGGGGTTGAGAAAAAAATATCAGATTGATGTAGTACAATACTTCTAGCTAATGCTAGATTTGGTTATTCTATTTTTGTTATTCTTGTTGAACACTAACATTGACAAAATAACAGACAATATAATGATTTCCTTGTTCAACTATTGGAATACCACATAGTATAGAAAGACAGGCAGTTGTGACCAATTCTAGTGAACATAGCATTTATTTTCATAAAATGAACAGTAATATAACATAACCTAAACATGCAACTTAACAAACAAGCAACAAGGGATATTTCTAAACACAATGTACTCAGGAGCCGCAAAAACAAGAGAACATGCTTTCTACGCGCAATGTTATTCCAGGTAGGTATTCCATTCCTTTGGTATGTTTAGATTTTTTTAAAATTAATTATGACCTTTCAGATGTTTAGAATTGACTTATCTGGTTATGTTGTATAATGTTCTCAAACATTTAACAACACAGTAAAAATTGAGAAATTTCTACAAAATTGGAAATTTCAGTCCAAATTTAAAAAGTGCAATACCAAAAAATTACTTGCAGAATTGAATTCAACAAACCAAAATTAGGATTAGATAAGGGTTCAATTCCATGCTGCAAAATCACCACAGGCCAATGTGACCACCCTAATGGTTTCTGTAACATTACAAAATGAATGTGCAAATGGACAGACAAAAACATTTTGGAAATGTCACTTCAATTAGAGGAAAAACAAAACAAAGAAGGGCAACTAGTAAACAAAAAAGAGTTCCGTAACTCAGAAGGTTGCTTTTTTAATACTCTCCCCCCACCCCCTCCCTATTCACCAACAGATATGGGTGTTCTAGTGTGCCTTCTGAACAGACAAGTACTAAGAATATCAAAAGGAAGTCATACCAGGAATTGCAACTTTTTTTACCATTTGCTTGGTAATCAAATTAATTCAGAAGTCAGTGGAATCTTTTTTAATTTGTAAATTTATAGAAATTATGAATTTTTGAAAAAACATTTTGAACCTTGTTAATACACAGCTCAGGAACAAAAAACTTTGAGACAAAATTGAAAGGTGCAGTGAAAAGACATATTAGTAAAAACAATTTACAAGTTTATTAATATATTTATACACAATTAACAACAAATTTGTTTAGTAGATAATATTGACAAAGATCACTTCTTTTTCTGCTTTTGTGCACTAAAATAAGGTTTGTTTAGAGCAATATCTTTTAACCAATTTTCATATTTATTCATGAAAATTGTAAATTCTTGCTTGAAGGATTTCTTTTGCAATATATGTGGTACATCTTCACCATTTCTCTGAAAGAAAGAAAAATTTATGTAAAGAACAAAATTCTTGAGAACCCTTCACAAAAAAGTACAGATCGAAGTTCAAATAGTAATTAAGAAACAAATATTTTAGATAGCTTTGAAATAGGACAGAAGTTTTCAACAAGTACTACAAGTGATACATCTTCAAGTGATTACATGCTTCAGTTAAACTACTCACTTAACGATTTGTGCAGAATAGTGGTCTACCATTATTAGAATGATTGACTACCACAAGTGACACTGAGTACTGCAGGGGTATATTTTGGACCCCACAGCAGGAAAATTTATTTCCATAAAAATAATTATTGTATTCTTTCTACTGAGCACAGTTTCAATATATTAGGGAAAAATATTCAGCTAGAAAAAAACTGTCTTGCTGATAGTAACATTAACTGAAATAAATCACAAAATCATGTCCTGGGGTACAAAATGTTCTCCATTAGGCTTCCTAGGGTAAAAGATGAACATGAACTATTTATTGGGTCTCACTTAGCACATCAGTACCCGAGAGGAAGTAATCTTGCTGGGAGATTTTAATGTTAAGGTTGGTTCAAAAAGAAGTGATGCAATTGTAGGACCTTATGGAAAAAAATCAGGTAAATAACAACAGGGAAAGGTTAATTGACATCTACCAACACTATTCTTGGAATGGATTCTATCATTATCAAAATATCCATAAATTTACCTGGATTCAACCTACTCTTCATGTACAGTAAATTACCGATTATGTGATTAGCAGACAAAATACAATACTAAAATTTCAAGATGTCAGGGTGTATAGAGGCACAGAACGTGGAACAGATTATTACCTCGTTTGAGCAATAATTGTTCTCCAATGAACACTCAAACACGACCGGCTGTGAAGACAATTATTGATTTGATGTGCCAAAAGCCATTCAATATAATCTCCAATCCCTCAATGATGATTCGACTGGGATTTTTGTACAAAGCTAGATTGTGTTCCTAACTGAATGATATAACCAATTCTGATGCAATAAATATGTACAATGATGAGACCATTGCCATCAATGATGAGACCGATGAAGTAAGATGGGTGATTGAAGCCACATTAGAAGCTCTTGGAGAATTGCCAAACCTTAATGATAAAAATAAATCATGTAAAAATTCTTGGTGGCATGACAATTTGGAGCAAATCGTAAATAAGAAAAAGAAAGCTTATAATAAATAATTGAGAACTAGAAACTATTAGGGTACAAAATACTATTCACAGTTTTGTAGGGAAGTAAAGAAAGCCAAAAATGAAATGTGGAATAAAAATGTATGACTATTGATGAGCATGTGGGATATAGAAAGGTCACTGAAGCATGGAAAATATTAAAATCTCTTAGAACAAACAGAAAAGAGACTATGCCCATAAGTCTTATTCCCTTAAAAGTGGAAAATATATCAGAAGCTCTTAACTGAAGATCGTCTAGAATTTATCACTTAATCAGGCAATGAAATAAGTTTCTCAGCTCAAATTTTAGAGAAAATGATGCCATCTCAGTCAATAAGATAAAGAAAGCTCTTAGATCCATGAAAACTGGATGCACACCAGGACCAAATGAACTCCACATAGAACTTTTTAAGTATGGGATGGACTTACTTCATGAGCTGTTAGCTTATGTTTTCATTTGTTTCCTGAGGGATGAAATTGTGTCCCCTGAGTGGACAACTGTTTATATTTCTAACATTTGCAAGAAACAGGAGAGAAGAGTTTGCTTCAATTACAGAGGAATAAGTCTGACTAATTCTCTTTCAAGACTATATGGAAAATTATAAAAAGAGAATTGAAAATCAGATACACAAGCTAGAAGAACAAAATGGATTTCATGCTGGAAGATGATGTATGGACTGTGTTTTCTGTTTAAAGCAGCTTCTGGAGAAACAGTTGGCAAGAGACCTTGAAACCCACTTGGTCTTCATAGATTTAGAAAAGGCATATGACAGCATTCCTCTCTGCAAATTGTGGTCAGCAATGGAAGCAAATGGAGTTAGCGACCTATATGTAAGAGCAGTGAAAGTACTGTGCATTAATTGTACCAGTAGGGTGAAGATAGGTCAAAAAATATCTGAAGAATTCCCTGTCACCAAAGGTCTGCAACAAGGATATGCAATCACTCCCACACTCTTCTAAATATACCTAACATCTGCCCTGGAGAGATGGAGGCGAATCTGTGCGGATATTGGAATTTCAATCAGATCAGATAAACTTTTCTTTTTGCTGATGACCAATTGCTAATAGCAGAAGATGAAGATGATATTCATTACATGTTGAGTTAGCAGTTTCAAGAAAGAAAGAAAGAAAGAAAGAAAGAGAGAGAGAAAGAGAGAGAGAAAGAGAGAGAGAAAGAGAGAGAGAGAGAAAGAGAGAGAGAAGAGAGAGAGAGAGAGAGAGAGAGAGAGAGAGAGAGAGAGAGAGAGAGAGAGTGTGTGTGTGTGTAGTGTATGTGTGTGTGTGTGTGTATGGTGTGTGTGTATTGTGTGTGTGTGGTGTGTGGTGTGTGTGTGTGTGTGTGTGTGGTGTGTGTGTGTGTGTGTGTGTGTGTGTGTGTGTGTGGTGAGTGTGTGGTGTGTGTGTGGTGTGTGTGTGTGTGTGTGTGTGTGGTGTGTGTGTGTGTGTGTGTGTGTGTGTGTGTGTGTGTGTGTGTGTGTGTGTGTGTGTGTGTGTGTGGTGTGTGTGTGTGTGTGTGTGTGTGTGGTGTGTGTGTGTGTGTGTGTGTGTGTGGTGTGTGTGTGTGTGTGTGTGTGTGTGTGTGTGTGTGTGTGTGTGTGTGGTGTGTGTGTGTGGTGTGTGTGTGTGTGTGTGTGTGGTGTGTGTGTGTGGTGTGCGTGTGTGGTGTGTGTGTGTGGTGTGTGTGTGTGGTGTGTGTGTGTGTGGTGTGGTGTGTGTGGCGGTGTGTGTGTGCGTGTGCGATAATAATAATAAAGATCTCTAAAACTGAATATATTGTAGCTGACAATGTGAACAGAAATTTGGTGTTACAAGGTGGAGTTATTAGAGGAGTTGATAGATTTAAATACCTTGGAGTAACGTTAACCAAATAAGGTAAAAGTGAAGCTGAAATTATTGAAAGAATAAGAAAGGGAACAAGTTACAAAAGGGTTGCACAATTTGTTTTTGAGCACACAAATTAGACCCTGCATGAAGATAAAGATATACAAATCTATTGTAGAGAGCATTGTTACCTATGGAGTAGAAATGTGGACAACAGAACAGGAAAAATTAAGAGCAACCGAAATGGGTTTTTGGCAACGTCAGCTCACGATTCAGGACAAAATAAGAAATGAAGATGTATTAGCAAGACTACAATTTCAGACACTGGAGAGGCAAAATGCCTACAATGGTATGGGCATGTGCATTGAATGAATGAGGGAAGGTGACCAAAAAGAAAACAAAGATCAAATGGACCCCTGCTAAAAGGAGGAGACTGTGGAACCGAGAGACAGACACTGAAGAGACATTTGAGTGATGCAATAACTAAAGCGATGGAAGGGAAAAACGTGCAAGAAAATGATTGGGAAGATTGTGGCAAATGGAAGCTGTAAGCGACTTTTAATTGAAATGTATTTGTAAAAATAATAAAAAAGAAAGATATCATGAATAGTGAAAAATCTAAATATTGTGTGTTGCAAATCTTATTATGTAACGTAATATACTACACAAGTATGAATTAAATTCTCTTTTTGGATTTGAACATTGCCTTTGTTATAAAATTTTCTTTTGCTTGAAGATATTTTTACACATTTAAAAGATAAAAATACCTAAATATATAAATATTATGAAAGTAAAAACAGTGACCTTGGTGAAAATAATTTTGAAAATCCAGTGTTGTACCAAGTACAGCATGCGACAGTGTGGTGTCAATTTAAAAGGGTGAGCAGAAGAAGGTTAATCACTCTTGTAACCTGATTCTTTTATTCTCACATTATGAATTATAGATGAATAAATAAAACAAACATAAGACTACATACCATCTTTCTCAAAATATCTCGAGAACTCGAAATAAGGCGTTCTATGTTGTCCATAAATAATGGTGAAGGCTTAATATCTTCTTCTTTTACCAAATAAAGCATTTTCAAAACATACTTGAAATCATGTCGAAGACATCCTTGCTTTAACATCGCACCAAGAATCTCTTGATTCAACCTAGACGTACCAAAAAACAAAAAGTAAACACCTCTTGAACCATATAAATAAATAATTCTGATCATCAAAGCTTACCGGTATCCAGCTTGCTTCATATTACGGATTAGGTCTTTTGCTTCCTGAACATTCGTGCAAGAAAGAGATAGCACACCAAATGTAACGATATCTGGTAACAACTTTTCTTCTTGCATAAGATCTAAAACATTCTACAAAGTAAATAATAGTAATGAGTACAGAACACTTATCACTTGTAACAAATATTTAATAACTTAATTGACAAACCATTGCAGCTTCATAGTCAAACCGGAAACTTCTTTTCTTGATTAACATGTTGCAGAACTCTGTGTCTATCTGTATTCCATCCCTTCTCATTTTCGCTATTAGGTTCTGAAAATAATGATTATTTTAATGAATTGCTAATTATTTGCAAGTAGAGAAACTTTCATGAATACAAGAATTTACACATTTCAACACACTAAAAACAATATATTACAAACCCACTCATTTATTACTACAACAGAATTTCAAAATTTTTTATTGCAAATTAGAAGTGTCACTTTGCTTGATGTTGATATGTACATTACATATAAGTACATGTTATGCACTTTAGATTCTGAATGACAATAAACACACTCAACCTAAGCAGCATAAGGCAAAATTCTCTAGCACATCCGAACCACACATTGCACTAATATAATATATACATATTGCAAATTAGTGCCTAGGATGATTTTGAATGATGTTATCCAATTTCTTCCCTCTTCTGAAAGGGCATGGCAATTCTTATCATAAAGTCACGCACTCAAAATTTCTTCAATTGTCAGTCTATATTTTCTAAACATTTAAAGTTGCTCTCTCCATGCCACTGGATTATGACTAGGTCACATAAAAGAAAATTTTCCACTGCAAATGTGGAACTTTGTTAAAAGACAGCTGTTCCCCCTACTGGTTGCTTTTCCTTCTCTTGCACTACATGATGTCACCATGCATTTGATATCAGTAACAGTTGGTGCCTAACCTCCGAAGCTTTTTACATTCTGACCCTTCCTCAAATCAAGCCTGAAGCAGTTTTCTATTTTTATGAGGCCAGTTTAAGAACCTAGATCAAATCCATTTTCTGGAAGATTCTTTGAAATCATGTCCTATAGATTTGTAATTTTCTGGGAATATATTTCAATTAAAAACGCATCAGCTCACTTGCAAATTTAAAGTTCAGAGGATAAATTACAGAGACACAATTTTATTAAAGCAACCTTATGAAAATGGGTTAACAACAGATCTTAGATTCATTGGCTAATACACGCCAATATGAAAAATATCACCAAGAACTTCAAAAACTCAAATACGAACTTCTTCGGATAAAAAATGTATTACATTTCAATTCAATTTGAATATTAATAAAAGGAGAAACTTTTGAACCAGTAAACAGTAAAATGGATTGCAATGAAAGTTAGCATTGGAGAGAATGCAAAACAAATTAAAAACTACATACAGTTTCAGATGCAATTGTTGGTGGTATGCAGTCCAAAAGAAGAGTGTAAGTTTTAATATTTGGAGAAACTCTGTAAATTGCCATGTTATTAAGAAATCCAGAGGTTCCTCCCAAGAGAAGCAACCTGTAAGTAAACATGGAACATAATGCGCAAATCTTTTGTGCAAAAATATGTTTCAAGTTAATGCATTTCATACCTTTCATGAGGCTTTCTTAAATCAAGTGATGAAATGTCACAGTTAAGTCTTGGAAATTGAGAGAGTAGATCAGGAAGAAATTGCCATGGTTGTTTCATAGGAAGTTTTGTGACAGAACTTTTGTCAGGTAATGCTGGATAATCTTCATTAGCCAAGAGTTTAGTTTCATCACTAGTGTTGACCTTCAATAAAGAAAAAGAAATGTAGTCATTGTAAATTTAAAAATTTTGCAATATTAGCTTATCCAATGTACTTCTTATGAGTAAATTACTTTATTAAGTTGACCTCCACTCTCAAGCAATAATTGATGAATGCTTTTTTCCATTTCTTCATACTCCCCCATTTCACAATCACGAACACATCGAAGCATGAGATTAAATGAATAAATAGAAGGCTTCAACTTCCTTTGCAGCATTTTATGCCAAACCTACCAAGAAACAAACAATGCTTTTAAATCTCACATTTCAGTGAATATGTTGTACATTAATTCATGAGAAAATAACAAAACACAATACAGTGAAACCTCTCTGATCAGACTCCATAGTGGACAATTTTTTAGGTTAGGGTCGAGTATACTACATTTCCCCCAAATGTCTGTACAGCAGACACTTCTTTTGCAAGGGCATTTTCTATGGTCACGATTTTGTCCATTATAGAGAGATTTCATTGTACATACACTTGTCTAAATGTAATGATCTGTAAGCACAGCAAGAACATAAACGTTCAGGAATTGAAATATAACAACAACAGTACTAGCCCCAATTTTTGGCAAAAGTAGTGTATAGCAGGGGTCTACAAACTTTCTTCCACTGGGTGCCAGATAGGAAGTTTTGAAGAACCTTGAAAGCCAAAAATTGAATTTCATGATAGGATGGAATTTATTGCCCATTTGTTAAATTAAATTTTAATTAAAGAATGACAAAACAGTTAATAATTTACAAATTAATTCTTAAAACAGTTATGAGTATATGAGCACACAATTCTGGACAATATATTTGTAATAATTAATATACATTGAGGGCTACAATTTTAAAATTTCGAAGTTTAATTACAGACACTTCTTTTCTAAACCACAGAAATGATAAATAATTTTAAAATGCACTTCAATGAGAGCAATTAAATTTTTTTTAGATTCTAATAATACATTAATTAGTGGTTCAATTTTTGTTTCACCTATTATCAAAAGTCTCAAATGTTCATCATTTAAGTTACATCTGTACTTCATTGTTATATTTACACTTCACACACTTCATTTTCGAAAAAAGTCTCTTCACATCTCAAATTTGTACCAAATTCTGGCAAGAAAGTTCTAGAAAAGTTTTTAATTTTTGGATAAAGTTCCAAAGTTGTTTATAGAATTCAATCTAATTTCTTTCTTGGAATTTGTCTGGCATCATTAGCATTGAGATCAATTATTTCCATTTGCATAGCTACAGGAACTTGCTCAATATCACTTGAAAACGAGCTCTGCAAAACTCTAATGTCTGTGGAGTTAACATTGAGGTCAGTGAATCTAGTTTTGAAGTGCATTTTCAGTTCTGAAAAGATTTCCAAACATAATAGCTGTATGTGGACCAAAGAGTGTGTAACAATAGGAAATCAGATTCTTATAGCTTGCAATAAAACCAGCCTGTGTCATGATTAAATTGAATGAGAATATTCTTTGGGTTGGTGGCCATATATAACACTGCTAAGAGCCGGATTTGGCCTGCAGGCCTTAGTTTGGAGACCCCAGGTGTATAGTATTGAAACACTCCCTCACCCACAAAGCATGTCGAAGACCAGCTTGTGTATCTGATATACAAGCCTGCAGAAGAAAATTAAATGTGTTTGAATCCAGCTGCATTTCTTTGTCCATCATAAAGTCAGCCACTTGAAATGCTCTACTGAGGTCTCCACAGCGACCATAAGCTGAATAAAAAGAATAAATGAATAAACAAATGAGAAAGAAAGGAACAAAGAGTTGAAGGTCAGTTCTATCACTTCAAAGTTTAAAGGGATGTTGGCCATCGCCTTCCACACCACAATCATTAGGTGAGGACATGCACATCTACATGGTTTCAAGGAAAACAATTTTAATGTATGACCAAAAATAAGAATTTTTCAACTCTTATCCAACTCAAAACCAGCTCTTTACAAAATTAATACATTATTGCACTTTATTTCAGAGTACATGTTGGAAGACTTTATGCTTCAGAATTTTTAAAATAAAAATTATTCGCAGTTTAACAGATTTTCATTTCGTTTGTTGAAAAATTTTAAATCCAAATTTAAAAAGAAAAAACAACAATTACTTATATATTTTAAATATTTTTTTTAAGAATAATACAGTTTTTTTATTATTTCAAATCTGGAATCAGGTTTTTCAAAACATTGTATTACGATGAAAACATCACAAAACCAAAAAAATTGCTTTTTGAAAAACAATTCCAAGGATAAAGGCATTGGAAAATTAAATAGTAAAAAACCGTTTTCATTGTGCAGTGAAATATTTTCATTGTGTTAAGTGTTGGTAAGGGAACTTGAATTCAGTGAAACAAATGTTATTTTATGTCAGAATATTTCCTCAAAATGTATTTCTTAATTTTGTTGGCGGGAATATTTAACAGACTAGCTTGGCTAGATCTTTCATACCCTTTGGTGGTTTGTGATATTCAAATAAGGCTCAAGAACATTTAACTATATAAAAATTGGTTAAAAATGAAAAATGTACAGCATAATACTTTTTCATCTCTAATCATTATGCTACTGAAGGCAACTTAAGTTAACATTACATGCAATTCATAATACTAGTAGTTTGCATTTCTGGATAGTTTGCCTGGATAATCAGTAAAGTGACATTAGGAATAAAATACAAATGTGGAAAAGATAGATGTCTTTACAAACTGCTTTATGTTTAAAATATCAGTAAAGACATCTTTCATTACTACTCATTACATGCACTATTCCAGACCTAGGCTACATCTTTTGTACTCATTAGTGGTCTGGGATCCTTGAATAAGACTCAATAACATTTAAAACTATTAAAAAAATGGTTCAAAATTAAAAGAATTGACCACAATAGTTTTAACTCTGAGCATCACACAACACAAAACAAAGTTTGTAACCATTGGAGTGTAATCCATAATATTTTGCATCTATGTATAGTGTATGTTATGTGGATAATGGGTAAAGTGATTTTAGGGTAATAATGTGAATGAGGGAAAGAAAGATGCCTTTAACAATTGTTTTATGTAAAAATTTTGCTAAAGATATCTTTTATCACCACTTGTGACAAAGACTATGACACTATTCTGTACTTAATTTTCGTGCGTTTTCACTATTTTTCCAGAAATCAGTCACCCTGCTAGAGCGTTATAACATCTACTTTGTGTCTTTATGATGTCTTAGGTTTCCGGGCTCAGTCATGACATGGGCTGTCCGTGTAATGCCGTGTCGAAGGCTGAGGTGCTGATATTTCAACCATCATATTGTGGTCTTCTTCTACAGCTCTAAAGAAGACCATGATATGATGGTTGAAACATCTATTGTGGTCTTCTTCTACAGCTCTAAAGAAGACCATGATATGATGGTTGAAACATCAGCACCTCAGCCTTTGACGCGGCATCACCCAGACAGCCTAGATCATTTGTGCCTTCATGTTCTGGAAGATTTTGAAATTATTAATCATGAACTTATTCCCTAGTATTTTTGAGATTTTGTTACTACATATTTTTCAGTAAAACAATTTTTCTTAAACCAAACTGTCACAAAATTGTGTTCTGAGAGGTTTGAAGTACTGATTGATTGGAAGGATTGAAATGATTGATTTTGGATTAATAACTCATCCTGTCAATTTACTACAAATATCAAGTTTTTTTTTTGTCACAGCAACTATTATTATAGCATCACCTACAAAAACTGAAACAAAATAGAATATTATAATTACCTTTCATCATAGCATTATAATGAGTGGCATTCAATTCCACTCCTTTTTCTTGAAGCAGACCTTGCAAATGCAAAGCATGTTTCAATCCGTCCCCAGGGTTAGAACTGTTTGCACAAGCATTGAAGAGTCCTGTATATACTGCACCAGGAACTTTTAAACCTCTTTGTTTCATCTAAAATAATAAAAATATATATTCACAAAATGTCTTTCAATCTACACAAATATTGTGATTGACATAAAAAAATATACTTTCACCTGGTTGTACAATTTAAATGCTTTCTTTGTTTCACCAAATCGACCACAAGCACCTATGACAAGGGCATAAATGTAAGGATCTGGTTTCACCCTATCTTCCTTTATCATTCTATTTTCCACGACACTTACTGCAGCTAAAATCTGAAAAACACATGGGCTTTATTTTTATAACATTTACTCTTATCATCTAATATTGTTTTCATTTACCTCTTTATTCTGCAAATGTTGTTTAATGATATCAGCATACTGTTTTATGCGCAATTGCTGTGATCTTGGTACGGGATATGTCACATAGTTGTGTTCTTCAATATCTCCTTCATCATGTAGAGATTCTGAGGAAGATTCATTGCTAAGTTCACCAAATTTATTCGGATCATTTTTTAATTTCAATTTGCTGTTTATATCGCTACAAACGGATGTGCTGTGCATTCGAATTCTGTGGCATAAACCTAACAATTTCTGAGAGTGAAACTGAAAAAGATTAAATGTAAAGTGTTCTCTAAGTACAACAGTACACATCCTACGATTTGTTTCGCGAATCATTACTGGAAAGGCGTTCCTAGCGAGTTTCCACCCGCAAAATGTTTCTGGAACTATTCGGAGGGAACACATTCTGTGACAAATATTGTGTGTCGACATGACTTCACAATAATTATTTTACAATTTGCAATTACAAAAAACACTTAAAATCCACAAAAAATATTATGCCGAACTCGCTCATGTTCTTCGAGGCGTAAGTTCAGAAACTAAATTCAGAACAATATTTAATCCAACAAAGTAATTTCCACAATCACATTACCCGGCTAGGTTAAACAAGATAAAACAAATCACAATCGGATATCAGAGAAAGATTTGCGTTGTACAGGTTGGCCAACGTACAGGCCATGTGAGTACGGAAAATGATGTATCCCTTATCGTAACGAACGAGACAGAATCGGGTCGTATTTATAAATACAAAGGAGCAGTGATGCTTACGAAAAGGCGAGACTCCGGTCATGGACCTCAGCGATTAATATAAAATATCCTTCAGTCTGTTCACCAAACAATTTCATGCCAGCTACCATCTATCGTCGCCCAAAGTACATTATTAATAACATTTTCTCTACTTTTCGTTTCCTAATAGTAGATCTGAAATATTACTTCAAGAATATTAAAGAAGAGTCAAACCTCGTCCTAAATATAAATTTTCATCGAACAATTTGAAGCCGTTTTTAAGAAAATGGCGATTAAACGTTACTGTAAATGCGAAACTTGAAGTTCGTTTTCACAGAAATCTATTGAGTTTTCGAAAACCTTCATTTAAAGTCATTTGAAGCACTTCTACTCACAAATGCAATAATGTTTACAAATAGACACACACACACGCACACACGCACACACGCACACACGCGCACACGCGCGCACGCGCGCACGCGCGCACCCGCGCACCCGCGCACCCGCGCACACGCGCACACGCGCACACGCGCACACGCGCACACGCACATGCACACGCACACGCACACGCACACACACACACACATAATATAATTTTTCAATGAAAACTTGTATTTATGACGAGGTTTTACTCTTCTTCAATCTTCTTGAATATTACGGCTGTACTATTAGAAAAGCAAAAAGTTTGAAACTGATTCTGAAGATATTTGAAGCACTTCCACTTACAAATGCAATAAAGTATACAAATCGATGGAAATGTGCATATTAACGGCGTGAGAGATTTATATATATATATATATATATATATATATATATATATATATATATATATATATATAAAATGTGTGTGTGTGTGTGTGTGTGTAATGTTTGGAAAAAAAATACACCAAAATGAACTGTACGTCATATTAAACAGTGCAATTAGCACTATCCTTTGACCAAATTCGAAGAAAAAATTTGGAGTCATTTTTTGAGAAAACAGCGTTTGAGCGTTCCAAAAAATGCGGAATTCTTTTCTCATTTTTTACAGAAAACTGTTTAGTTATCGAGAAAATTTATTTGATATTATTTTCAGCACATATACTCATAAATCTAATAATCAGAAGAAATCGCCTCTATGTAAATATTACCGACGTAAGAGACCATTCAAAAAAATATATTTATGTAATTTTTGAAAAAACAAAAGAATAGAGCAATATGGCGTTTATGTCATCGTATAGGGATCGTTTTGCACTAATCCTATCAAAAATCTAAAGAAAAAATTTGGAGCCGGTTTTTAGTAATACGTGTTTTTGTAAATTTTTAAAATTGCATATATTTCACGGTGTATTGCACAAAAAATACTAACATTTTCAAAAAATCTACATGACCTTAATGAAAGAACTATTTATGGACAACAACTTTCATTTGAAGGAAAAATCTCTGTCTTCAATTTTATAGCTGTAGGAAGATATCGAAGCCGACCTGGATGGCCGAGGTGGCTAAGAGCGAGTAGCGCTTCGGTCCGAAGGGTCGCGGCTTCGAGTCCCGCCTTGGGTATGGCTGTTTGTCCCTTGACTTTGTGTGTGTTGTCACGGAGGGCCTCGCGTTCTGCTAACCCCAGATCAGAGGAGCCCGCAAGAGTGTTTGTTTAGTGTATGGTCGAATATGCGTCCCTTCGGGACGTAAAGGGCAACCGGCTGTCGGCTGGATAAAAGCCCTAGGAAAAAAGGAAGATATCGAGAAAAAAAACTTTCGCAATTTTCAAAAATTCAGAGTTAACCGTGAAAATCGAACCTATGACACCCTTATAAGTGTATTTTCATCTATTCTTTCAAGAAATTTAAAGAAAAAATTTGGAACCGTTTTTGAGAAAATGTCCGGGGGCTTCATGTAGAGTACTCCCACATTTTAAAGAATTTTTCAAAATTTCAAAACTTCTACTGGAACATAATGGACAGGAGTTTCTTTCGAGCAAGTCATAAGCAAGTTCATGAGCAAGGTGTCAGCACCACACAAAATTACCTTGGACATTTGAGGATTAAAATTGGTTATAATGAAATTCATATTTATTATTTCATGTATTTAAATAGCTCCTAGGGAGTACAAAACCTTGACGTTGGTGGTGAAGATTTTGTGCGCCCGTGCACCTGAATGCTTTGCCGGCGGTAGCGTAGCTTCTGGTAGGACCTTCCTTGCCGGGCAGGTCGAAGGGGAGGGGTCAGACAAAGAAGTACTCCAGAAGAGGACCTCAACTCCGGATGAAGTTACCAACATAAAAAAAGGACCACAAGATAAGTTTGGTGAAGAAGATCTTTAGCGAAGGGGGCGTGAGGCGTCTCGAGAGATACATGGAACCTATAGCCGAAGTGAAGGCAACCATCTAGGGGAGAGCCCCGACAAAAAAACAAGCAGGCAGAATGCCCCGACTGATGGTCTGATGGTCGACTGGTGGTCTACCTACTTAGCTGTGTGCTGGTAATACATTCTAAGGAATAATAAGTCTCCACTGTAAGCCGGATTGTTGCATACGACGACCAATGCATACCACGGAAAAGAGAAAAGGAATTGTGGAATTAATAAATGTGGCCATGGAAAGTGAGAGGTTTGGGAATGAAAGACGTAGAACTAGATAAGCTTCTAAATGAACGGAAAATGCAAATAGCTGTCATAACTGAGACTAAGAAGAAACTGGAAAGAACAAAATAATTAGATAATATAACGATACATAGTGGTGTGTCAGAGGGTGTACGAGCAAAAGCAGGGGTGGCCATACTGATTCACAAAAGATTGAAATCTAGAAATAGCCATCATCTATGTGATACGTATGTGAATGAAAGAATGCTGGTAAGAAAAAAAGGGAAATACATCTTATAGATCCCAGACTTTTAGATTACAAAAAAGAATGGTACGAATAATAACCAAATCCCACCCATGTGATTCTCGTAAGCCTCTCTTCATTCATCTAGGAATTTTGCCATTACTTGTCTGTTGATTTACGAATCAATGGTTTTTGTCAAAAATAACTTGCTTAAGGGCGGGAATATATTTTCAGGAAATGTCGATGTCTATTACTATAACACTCGACGTAGAAATCACATTCATCCGATGACAGTATCAACAGCTCATTACAAAAAATTCACACACAATACATGTACATTATTTTACAACACTTTGCCAGATGACATTAAACGATTAAATTCAATAGAAAAGTTTAAATCCAAAGTGAAATCGTTTCTGCTGCATAACTGTTTCTATTTACGTTAGAAATAATATTGATCCTATCCCCTTGGCGGAATTAAATGTGTATTCCATTGAAAATATTTTCGAAATTTCTGTTGTACATCTTACTTCACTAAAAGTGATAATACTTTGCATTTACAGACCTCCAACAAAAAGAACTGCAGATTATATTTTGTTCTTAGAAAACCTGGAGATAACACTTAACAAAGTCAGCAATCGCTCTTTTGAATCCATTGTTGTGTGCGGAGATTTTAACATTGATTTTCTGGTCGAATCTTGCGAGAAAGAAAAGTTTCTCAATTTAATTAATTCCTTCAATTTAGACATTACAATTAATATACCTACACGGATCACGCAACATTCGATGAAGGCAATTGATCAAATTATAATTAACAAAACTACTACTCGATATGAAGTTGAAACCAAAGATTTAGGATACAGTGACCACGATGCACAAATTCTTACATTATAAGAAATGCGATCACTGACACAATAAATAATACACGTATGACTAGATTGTTTACTAAAAGTAAAATTAAATTATTCATTGAATACTTGATGCAGGAGTCATGGGAAGCGGTTTATAATACTGTTGATACAAACGACAAATATAATTCTTTTTTTTCAACTCTTTCAATTCATTTTAACACTTGCTTTCCTCTTCAAAAACGAAAATTAAATATTTCACGGAAAAGCAATTCTTGGATAACACAAGGGATTAGGACATCTTGTAAAAACAAGCGAATTCTTTCTTTCATTTCTAAACGTCATGACGTATCTCAAGATTTCCTTATCTACTTTAAAAATACAAAACATTGTTACGAAAAGTCATAAGGCAGGCTAAAATCATGAAAAACGATCAGGATATTTTGAACTCAAATAATAAAACAAAAGCAATGTGGAATATAATAAAAAATACTACCAATTCAACTAGAAAACCCGTAGAGAATGTTGTTTTAAAATATAACGATATAAATGTAAATGATCCGGAAACAGTGGCTAGTCTCTTTAACCAATACTTTTCGAGAATTGCTGCCGATCTCACTAAGGGTCTTCAGCCACAAAATTCAAAAACAGACAGTTCACCCAAAATTTTAGACACAATGTTCGTTTCCGAAACTTCTTCCTATGAAATTCTCAAAATAATCGGTAAACTAAAAAATAAATATTCGTCCGGTTTAGATGAATTCCCGGATTCTTTGTTAAAGACTTGTGCGTATGCCATTATACACCCGTTAACTCACATATTTAATGCATCTTTATGCACTGGAACGTTTCCAGATATTTTCAAAACAGCTAAAATTAAGCCGCTTTTCAAAAAAGGCAACAAAAATGAAATTCAAAATTATCGGCCCATTTCTCTTCTATCAGTTTTTTCAAAAATATTAGAGAGACTTTTTTACGTACGAATGGAAACCTTTCTCACTAAACACGACGCGCTTTCAGATTGCCAACATGGATTTAGAAAATCAAAATCAACGGAAACAGCTATATTTTCTTTTCTTAAAGATGTCGCCTCATCATTAGATCAAAACGAGGCACCTATTGGATTATTTTTAGATCTCTCAAAAGCTTTTGACATCATTGATCATGACATTTTACTTTCAAAATTACCTTCATATGGAATCCGTGGTATTGCTCTAGATTGGTTATGTTCGTACCTTAAACAACGATCTCAGAAAGTTGAAATACCTTACTGGAATGATGGAACATTACGTACGCACCTTTCCGACTCTTTGCCCGTTGCATGTGGAGTTCCTCAAGGATCGATTTTAGGCCCTATTCTGTTCCTACTTTACGCAAACGATATGCCCTCGACGATTCGAAACGGAAGAACGGTTCTCTTTGCGGATGATACGAACATCCTTTGCAATAAAGAAACCGTAAATAGTACAATATCAGATGTTTCAAATTGGTTCCGAAATAAATTAATAGTAAACGAAAAGAAAACGGTTTTAACGCAGTTTTCCATTTCAAATAAACATTTCTGTGCTCCATTGAAAATGAACAGTGTACCATTGACTGATGCTAAGGCAACAAAATTTTAAGGTCTCTCAATTCAGTCAAACCTTAAATGGAACGTCCATTTAAATGAATTGAACACAAAATTAAGTTCATTATGCTACGCGTTCAGAATTCTTGCAAATGCAGTCAGCCTTCATACTGCTCGTTGTGTATACTTCGCGAATGTTCATTCCCGCCTGAGATATGGCATAATATTCTGGGGAAATACAAATACATCTTATAGCTCCCAGACTTTAGATTACAAAAACGAATTGTACGAATAATAACCAAATCCCACCCACGTGATTCATGTAAGCCTCTCTTCATTAATCTAGGAATTCTACCATTACCGTGTCTTTTCATTTACGAATCAGTGGTTTTTGTAAAAAATGACTTGCTCAAGGGCGGGAATATATTTTCAGAAAATGCTGAAGTCTATTACTATAACACTCGACGTAGAAATCATATTCATCAGGTGACAGTATCAACAGCTCATTACAAAAAATTCACATACAATACATGTACATATTTTACAACACTTTGCCAGATGACATTAAACGATTAAATTCAATAGAAAAATTTAAATCCCAAGTGAAATCGTTTCTGCTGCAAAACTGTTTCTATACAATTAGAGACTATACTGAGCATCACAAGAAAAGTAACATTAATTTTAACAATGATACATAATGCATTAATTACCATTTGGACTGTATAAATGAGTATAAACAACCTGTAACAACTATTGTAACACAGCTTCCGGGTCAATGACCCCATCTCGATCAGGTTTTTTGTCCAGTTTCCCTGATCCATTGAGCAAATGCTGAGATGGCCCCTTGTTTTGCTTCTGGGCATAAATGTAACTTCATTTTCTGTGCACGTCTTCCAGAATTCAGTGGGAAATACAATTATTCAAATTATCGTTTCCATGTTGTCGCGGCAGGAAGTAATAAGAGCCAAAATTTATTGCTTATTTATCCTTGAAAATAGATTTTATTACATGGGAGTTTTTTTTTCTCCCTTTCAAAATTCAAAATTTAAGTAGTATATGACTTAATGTAGGGATCACAGAATTTTGAAAATGTGCACACAATTCACTTTTCCCCATAGCACGCAGTTTTTAACTGTTTTTTGACGTAAAATAAATAAATAAATAAATAAATATACAATTAGAGGCTGTACTGAGCATTAATAGTCACGAAAGTAACAATTTTAACAGTGATGTTTAATGTATTATTTACCATTTGGACTGTATAATTCTAAACAACATGTAACAAGTATTGTATTGCAGCCTCCGGGTCAATGACCCCCACCTCGATCAGGTTTTTCATCCAGTTTCCCTGACCCATTGAGCAAATGCTGAGATGGCCCCTTGTTTTGCTTCTAGACATACATGTAACTTCATTATCTGTGCACGATTTCCAGAATTCAGTAGGAAATTTCAGTGGGACTTTCAGAATTCAGTTATTCAAATTATCGTTTCCATGTCGCGGCAGGAAGTATTATTCCTTGACGAAGGACATAATGGATAAGAGCCCAAAATTTATTGTTTATTTATTCTTGAAAATAGATTTCATTTCATGGGAGTGTTTTTTTTTTAAATTCAAAATGCAAGTAGTATATGGCTTAGTTTAGGGATCACAGAATTTTGAAAACGTACACAGAATTCACTTCTCCCCATTGCACGTCATACACAGTTTTAACTGTTTTTGACGTAAATAAATAAATAAATAAGAATGAAAGTAGATAGAGGTCATCTGACTGTGATAGGGTATATGCTCCTGAAGAGCGAAGGAAGGCAGAAACAGAATCATTATACCAGTTACAAAATCAAGCCGATAATGTGAACAAGAACGAGTGTCATAATATGCGGTGATGTTAATGCCAGAGTAGGTATTATACCTATCCCAGGAATTGTCGGAAAGCAGGGCGAACAACACTTGAATGGAAATGATAAAGAGCTAAAAACATTTACTTCCATTAACAATTTAAAAATTACAAATACTTTCTTTAGAAAAAGAGACATAAACAAATATACGTGGTGCGCCCAAGGATGCAGATCAATAATTGATTACATATTTATAAATAATAAAATACGGGCATAACTGAAGGATGTACAAGCTTACCGAGGATGCGATCTCTGATGCGACACTGACCATTACATAGAGATAGCAAAATTCTCACTTTGGAAAAGATGGAAAACATCACAAGAAAGAAAGCACAGTCCCTAGAAGAAGTATTCAAAGTGCATCTTCTGCAAGAAGAGCATAAGGAGCTGGTACCAGAAGAGACTACGACAATATTTAATGGACGTCCCATCAGAGGAAGACCTCAAGAAAAAGTGGGAAAATATAAAGAAATAATATATTAATATAAAGAAAGCAGCAACGGAAGCACTTGGTATAAAGAAAAAGATTAGAAGCAAGAAATGTTTAAGAATCTGGAACAAAGAAATTGCAGAAGCAATCAAAGACGAAAAGGAAAAATACAAAAAATATCTTCAACAGAACAACCAACGAATCCGAGAACACCATAAAACAGCCCGGAACAGAACAAAGTATATTGTCAAAAACGCTCACCAGAAATTCTGGAATAAATTCATAAGTAAAATTGAAAATGACATACATAGAAGACAAAATGCCGCATATAAGATACTGAAACATCTGAACAAGACAGAAATATATACAATAAGGAATAATGTTGTGAAGAAAGAAGAATGGTCATTATAAGCAACTATGGTACGACGGCCCAAAAATATGATGAAATATGGGGCTGTAAAGGAGGAAAGAACAACAGTATTGCTCCAATCACAAAATAAGTGTTACAAGAATAATTAAAAGAACTAAAGAATAGAAAGGCTACCGGAACAGACAAAATTAATGCTGAACTTCTAAAATTTGGCGATCCACTCCTGCATTGGAGATTACTTCATTCAATGAACCAATGCTGGATTCAATGAACTGATTCATTCAATTAACCAATCTAAACGGATACCAGACGAATGGAAAACGGCTGAAGTGTCAATAGTTAAGAAAGGAGATCGTAAAAACTCAAAGAACTACAGAGGTATTAGCTTGTTTAATTCAACGTACAAGATTTATTCCAGAATTATAAACAAAAGACTTCTAAAATAGCAGACTTGCTAGTGAACGAAGAACAAAGTGATTTTCAAAAAAGGTCAACTACTAACTACAGCAAATACACTACTAACTGCAGCAACTATTTGTTCTACAGCAAACTATGTAGAAAGGAAGAGAATTCAATCTACAAACGCATGTGGCATTAATTGATTTCGTTAAAGCCTTTGATAATGATGAAAGAAGGAAACTTTGGGACACTATGGAAAACTATGGTTACCCTAGTCATCTCATAGAAACAACTAAAAGCATGTATAATAAATCAAAAATAATTAAGACAGATTGCATTAAACTGTCATTTCTTATTAAGACAGCTTACTTATAAGCTGTCTTGTGGCGCAAGAGCGAAGTCCCTCACTCTTCACCAAGGAGGTCTGGGTTCGAGTCCCGGACAATCTCATGTGAAATTTGGTTCAACAAAACGAGTTCAGTTGCTTCACAAGGGCTAGTCCAACCCCTGTGAAGTGTCCTAAACTCTACCCCTATCCTGGTTCCTTCCCAATTCTGGCCGCTGGGTAGTGACGCAGGAGCGCGTAAGACAGAGGCGCGTACGCGGAGATGCTACCTGGTGGTCCTCTTGTCGACTAACGGACTACGTAATGGAGGATTACTCCCAAAGACATTGACTTTAAAAATATAAATAACGGAGAATTACTCCTAAGCGCTCAACGCCCCAATGGGGGCTATGAGACGCGTTGCGTCATGACGAAGGCGCAACAAGCTAAAAAACAGAAGAAATTTTAATTAACAACGGTGTTCGACAAGGATTTCCAATATTACCGACACTTTTCAACATATATGTAAATGACATATTTTTGAGATGGGAACCAAACATTAGAACAGGAATAAAATTAACTAGGATAAATATTTCAAACCTTCTACTTTATGCAGATGATGATGTCATAATTCAATAAACTGAAAAGGATCTACAATATGGCCTGCACCACTTAAATCAGCTACGCAGCTCTTACAACCTAACCATATCAATAGACAAAACCAAAATATCGTTTTTGGAAAAAGAGATTATCCGTTCAAAAGTAATTCTAGACAATGTAAGCTTAAAACAAGTTCTAAATTTTAATTACGTAAGATGTGACATAGAAGGACAAAGAGACATTGATAAAAAAATTAGCACGATTTCAATCCACCTGTGGGAGCATATACACAACTCCTAAAAACAAGATCCGAAACGATACTAGAATAAAATTTTATAAAACATTAGCTCTCTTGATATTGCTTTATGGGAGTGAGTGCAGGGTTCTAACGCAGAAAAGAGTAAGCAAAATCCAGAGCCCTGAGGTCAGGTTCCTTCGAAGAACAAAAGGCTGCATCATAGAAGACCAGATAAGAAAAGAAGAAATAGGCGAGAATTGATTGTGAATAGCATAAATAATATAATGGAAATAAAAAGAAAAAAGTGGCTACAGCACTTAGAAAGAATGGAAGAATCACGTCTGCCAAAATTAGCATGTGCTTACCAACCGAGAGGGGAAAGAGATATGGAAAGACCCACGAAAAGATGGAAAGATACAGTGGAGACGAAACAGGAGTAAGCCTAACCTGTGAAGTACGAAAGAAGAAGTATTTAAAAAATGATTTTATTAAACACTAACTAAATACAACAAATTTTTTTCACGTTTTAAGGTCACCGTGGAAATTGTATTTTTTGATCACTAAATACTTTCACTCAAAACTTGTGTTTAAAATATCACTAAAACTTTTTATAGCTTAAACGTTGTAATATTTCTTATTATTTGAAATAAAATAACACGTAGTTGAGCGTTTGGCAGTTTAACTTTTTTAAGGGTGATGGAGAGCTAGCACAACACCCAATCCTACTCCTTTATTGGGCCTTATCCGGGACCGGCAACACCACGGCCGGCTGTTGAGAGGCGGAGATTGAAAATTGGATCGAGCACTCGAAGAATAGGGAAAAATGGAAGCGGAGAGTTGAGCAGGCCAAGAGGTTCATTTGAAAGTCATAGAACCATAGAAGAAGAAGAAGAAGAAAATAAGTCATATAGAATATATAGAAAGAAAAATATTATTTAATCTTTAAATCTATTTTAAATTGCGTTCCTTAATTGAGTTATATGTGAAAACAACCAGGTGATTTCGCTTTGCGTAATAAGATGTGGAAATGACGAGTAATGGGGGTAAAAACCAAGTAGTTTTGATGATTATAACAATATTATATTTAATTATTGTATTTTTCTATCGATTTTCATTTTCTTACTAGTGGTACTAAGAATATTAATTTGAAAAATGTATATCACATACGAATTAGCGGTCATTGTTGCTTGTTGGAACACATTGTCGTAACGCCACACTGATAACAGGAGGCGATAATGACGGCCTTCTTTCGTTTGAGTTAATATGACCTAATAATTTTGTTTACGCCTGAAATACGCATTGCGCATCGTTGGTACATTCACGTTCTAACGTGAATACATTGAATTCAATGGCAGAAAGCTGTTTTCGTTTAAACATTTCAATTAAAAAATATATGTATTTTTCAGGCATCGTTTGTTTAAGAATTTTTCAAATGGTAGTTCAAGTGTAAGACAGAAATTGTCATATTATAATATTACAAAGCCATTAACAATATCGCGAGATTACTTGCTGCTGTAGCACCACTAGTTTAATTTAGAGGTCGATTCCCGGTTATCTTCTAACGTACTTAAGAACTAAATAGAGTTTTTAAAACCTTTCATAGGACATTGGGAGTTTTCCCTCAACGTTCCCAATCTCGTGTACTTCTGTAACTCATCCACTTCTCCAAACCAAGTGCTCGCCATGTCGCAGCTTTTAGCATGAACATTGTTGGATTCAAATTATCGCGTCACTGTTTCGAAACTATGATTTTTCTTTGGGAAAAATTATTACATGTTACACTTTATAATGCTGTTTCAAGAAAAACTCAGCACTTTCGAAACACACACCACAACGAGAGACGGGATTTCGGATCTTTTATTGAGTGAGGGCAAAGGTTTACCCCCATAGATGATGGTAAAAAGGTCCCCTAAATGAAATGACAGTTGTTCCACTTTAACTGTAACATAAAAATAATATTTTTGGAAGGTTTCTTAACTCCGTCCTACCAACCACCCCCTCTACATCCAGAAAGGTGTTTTTATTTTCAATTTTTCGTCAACTTAACACTATTTAATCTGATTGAAAAAATATGAAAAATAAGAAAATAATTTACAGTCAGAAAAATAGTTTTTGGTATTTTCTCTGTTCCAAATTCATACTCGATTAAGAAAATACAACATTTTTTTACTGTCTTAGAACCCTGGAACAGACTAGAAAAAAATCTCAAAAATTCATCTCAAAACACAGGTCGTTGTGGACATTTTCGATTGCTGAGCTGTAGTTAAAAAAATAAAAATCATTTTTATCATTTCCCCTCTTTAAATCACATCGACTGTAATTACACTTTGAATGTGGCTGCAACAGTTCTATACATTTAAATACATTTTGTAGGGACAGCAGAGATCTTGTGGTACTCCATGATTAAAATTTCAGGATATTAGAGGTATCAAATAAAATTAGTACGCAATATATTGCTATGCAGAAAATTTAGCCATACACATGTTACGAGAAATTTTCCCCATCATCACTGGCTCTACAATATTAAAATTGAATTAACAAATTAGCACATGAATAACTACGTCTTACAAGAAAACATATTTCGAATGAACATTAAAACTATAAGATATAGTACTTATCCAAGTAACATAGATTAAACACATAAAGTAAACCGAGCGATAGGTTATCATGACGCCATTTTGAGATTTGTACGTGATATGGAGACGGACTGAGTAAAGGTTAGAGAGGAAAGAGGAGAGTGGGAACGCTACTCAATAAATAAGTTCATAATGGGGCTGGATTTTAATTGTGATTGTTCATTAAAACATATTAGGTTAGGATTATCGTATAATTTTAAAATTTCTAAATTTTCCAAAATTTTCCATTTGTTCCCTTTATTTTAGAAATGCAGGATTTTGAAGTTGGTATCCGGATCGAAAGAGTGACTGTCATGAATTAGGTCTGATTAGTTATTATGATTGTGTGATTGTAATTAGTGATTGTCTTGAACAATATCCGTTCGTATACGAGAAAGTAATATGCTACGTATATTGACGTATATTAAATATTACGTATATTAAATTTATTAGACGGGTATTAATTAAAATATGATATTCTATTGACTATTATTAAAATTGATTAGAAGTATTTAGAATATTTTAGTATGGCTTAGAGACATATATTCTAATTTTTAAAAAAATCAAATATAAGAAGAACCCTGATTTTTAAAATACTATTTTAAAGTAAGTATTTTTTATAAAAAATTAATATTACAGTTTTATGAAAAATAGTTTAAATTATCTTTGTTTAAATGATATTTATGTATTTAGTCAAAAACAGTCAAAAACTGTATGTGACGTATGGGGAGAAAATCATCTGCGCACGCTTTCTTGAACTTCAGAATCCCTTCCCAACAATTTAACTATTAATAGTTGAAAGATGAAATAATAATAATAATAATAATAATAATAATAATAATAATAATAATAATAATAATAATAATAATAATAATAAAAAATTTAAAAAGCGAGAGATTAACATTTCAAAAACTAGATATTTTCGTTGCCGAATTATAGAAAAATTATTTGTAACGGTAAATGAACGAACAGATTTGATTTTTCTGTATTGCTAACAAAATAGAAACTCACCCTAAGCTCTACTACCACTACAAGCAAAAGGAAAGCTCAACAAAACGTGCGCATAGTGAAGCTACATTTACGTCCAGAAGCAAATCAAGGGGCCATCTCAGCATTTGCTGAATGGATCAGGGAAACTGGACAAAAACCCGATCGAGATGGAGTCACTGATCCGGAAGCTGAAATACATTACTTGTTACAGGCATTTAAGTCATTTTTTTTAAAAATTATACAATGCAAATGTAAACTAATTCATTGTATTATATCATTGGTTTGTTAAAGTAAACATTATTTTTCTTTTTGAGATCAGTGCAGTCTCTAATTGTATAGAAACAGTTTTTCAACAGGAAAGATTTTACTTTAAACTTAAATTTGTGTACCAATTTTAATTGTTGAATTTCATCTGACAATGCGCTGTGAAGTAACGTACATGTATTGTATGTGGATTTCTTGTAGTGAGCTGTTGATACTGACACTTGATGAACACGATTTCTATGTAAGTGTTGTAACTATAAAAAGTATTACATGAAAATATGTTCACACCGTTAAATAAGTCAGTTTTGACCAATACTACAGATTCGTAAATAAATAGGCAAGGCAATGGTAAGATTCCAAGCTCAATGAAAAGAGGCTTGCAGGGATCATGTGGATGGCATTTTTTCATTACTCGAATAATTTTCTTTTGCAATCTAAATGTCTGGGCACTAAAAAGTGAGCTTCTCCAGAATATTATGCCATATCTCAGGCGGGAATGTATATTTGCAAAATGCACACAACGAGCTGCATGAAGGCTGACAGAATTAGAAAGAATTCTTAATGCATTACATAATGAACTTAATTTAGTGTTTAATTCTGTTATATGTACATTCCATTTGAGGTTTGATTGAATTGAGAGACCTAGAAATTTTGTTACCTTAACATCAGCTAATTGCATATTGTTCATTTTCAATGGAGCATACGATTGCCGATTTGAAACGCGAAATTGCATTGAGACAGTTTTTCCTTCGTTAAATATTAATTTGTTATTACAAAACCAATTTGAAACTTCTGAAATTGTACTATTTATTGGTTCTTTTTTCCAAAGAACATTCGTGTCATCGCTCAAACAAAACTGTTCTTCCATTTTGAATAGATATTAGTTTTAAATTTGTGGTGCTATAGAAAGGCACAGACACTCTCGTAGTAATGTTTTCTAATTTCCTTGGTGTGGACTTGCTGTACGGTCTTAATTTAATTTAAACTAGTGAGAACCCTTCAAAATTTGACGGTGAGATCTGAGATAAATGTAAAATACTGTGCCCAGACTAATGTTCACAATATGTTGCATTGTTTGGATCTTCAGGTTATAACGAAGATATTCTGTGATGTGTAGTTCCCAAAATTTTGAACACGTATGGTCCATGACCAGGTGGCAATGCAAAATGGCCCACATATTCCAATAATACACGAAATGACACAAAAGAAAGAGCACTATTATACTGACGGATATTATTTCTAAAGTTTTTTGATGTATCTATAAACAAATTTGATTACTTCTGGCATATTGCTCGAAGGTATACTTATTTTCCCATTTAAGCATTACAAAGTAAACACTTTTGCAGAATTTCTCTCGCATGGGAAGTACAAAGCAGAACAAAACTGACATTTTCTGCGCTGACTTTCTCATTCTCTGCGTCCAGTTAATGTACGTTTGCGTCTTTTGAGGCGCGTGGGCAACGATTCGGAATTCGACATAACCTGTGAACAACTTCACTACTTCAGTACAACCGAGCAAAACCCACTGTCCGAATGTTCTCTATAAAATACATCACAAAAGCAAATACATGCAAACTGTCAACGCCACAATGCAATTATTACACTGAAACAAAACCGTGACGAATTGTAAACAAAACTCAACAATCAAAACAAAACATCAAGCAGCGCCACCATGAAGCAACGTAGACTCAATCTAGCGTTTCATATAATCGATTTTGAAACAGGCACCCTTTGAAAGAAAACAATTGAAGGGCTGAGAATTATAAGGGTACTATCTGTCATTTTGACGAAATTGAGATAAACATGTTTTCTTATTGTATTTTGTGCGTAGAATATGGCCTGCTATTTTTTTTTCATCTATCTCGCGTTTAAAACTGCCAAATGTGATAATGACGATCTTGGACCCCCCTTGCGCCAAAATATTAGAAGGGTACTATCTGTTTGTGTGATCGCACAACTAGCGCGCTCTGCAGGATTGTAGGCATACTATCTTTGATGCAGCCAATAGGAAGCACGTATTATTTTTGTTAGCATCATCTGTGATCAGCTGCTGGATACAGTTGTATGCAGTATATGTGCGTATGTTTGTAGTTTGCAGTGTATGTGTAAACGAAAATAGAAGTTTTAAGTCAAGAAAGTGAATTTGGTAACTCAGAGTATGGATGCGAATTCTACTTCACCACATTATGCCGAATTTGAGGTTAGTGTGTGTATTTTGGCATAGCGTTACTATATCTAATGGGTTTGGAATGTTTACACGTTATCAATTTCTTAGTATAATTTCATACTTTATGTGTATATATAATCACGTTTATAAGAATTTCATCACATTTCATTATGTTACATTATTGTTGACAATATGTTTTAAATTTTTCTACAGGACAGCCAAGAGGATAATCATCAGTCTTCTGAAGAGAATATTTCAGATGATTCTTCTGAACAAAGAGGGGAAAAAAGTAGATCTAATGAATCAGTGTGGAAACAAAATATAAGGAAACAAAAGAGAAATAGTTTTGAAGAATATGTATCATCTTCAGGTAAAACTGTTCCTGGCAAAGAATTTAAAGAACCTGTGTGCAATGATTTATGCTTTCATAAGATTACCAACATGGAAGGAATCTTTGAAAGATTTCGAAACCTAGGGACTTACAACAAACAAAATTTGTTTCTTTCCGGGCTTGTGACTTTATCAGATAGTGACAGAAAAGTTAAGGCTGAGACAAGGGTGCGTAATAGAAGACAATTTAAGTATTCTGTCCGGGAAAATGGTGTGTCATCTAATATATGTGTTGAAGCATTTAAATCATTGTTTCAAATAAGTAGGAAGAGACTTGCAAAAATTCAAAAAAGTATTGAAAATGATGATCCAGGCATTCTGATGGACAGGCGTGGAAAACATGTTAAGAAGATAATATTACACGAAAAAAAAGAAGAAGTCCGAAATCACATCAAAAAATTTCCTACTATGCTAAGTCATTACTCTAGGAAGGACAGCCCAAACAAAAGATTCTTATCCCCTACTTTAAATTTATCGAGAATGTATAAGATGTATGCAGAACAACACGATGAGCCTGTAAAAGAATGGTTATATCGTGATATATTTCTTCACGTTTAACTACAGCTTTGGTCCACCTCGTTCAGATTCGTGCATTACTTGCGACAAATTAACTAATAAACTTAATGATCCAGATCTAGAGGATAGTAATAAAGCAAAACTTTTGAACCAAAAGGAATCACATGTCCAAAAAGCTGATTTAGGATATGAAAAGTTGAAAGCAGATATAAAAAAAGTAAGAACAAAAGTAAATCTTTTGAAGTTCTAGCATTTGACATGCAGCAAACTTTGCCTGTGCCATTCCTCAGCAATTCTCAGGCTTTCTATCAGAGACAGTTATGGGTTTACAATGAATGTGTTCATGTTTGTTCAAATGATGATTCGTATATGGTGATGTGGAGTGAAGAACAAGCTAGGCGTGGATCCTCTGAAATAGCATCTGCACTTCTCAAAGTATTAAATGACTTGCGGAAGAGAACAATTCTTCCTGTGAAAGAGTTAGTGTTGTGGAGTGATGGTTGCAGTGGGCAAAACAAAAACTTTTTTATTGTGACATTTTGGTCCTATTTAATTCAGCAAGGATTTGCAGAAAAAATTAGACACAGATTTCTTGTAAGCGGGCACACATTTCTTCCTTGTGACAGGGACTTCAGTCACATTGAAAAAATTAAAAGAACGCATGTTAATGAAATTCATGTGCCTTTGGATTGGTGCAAATTAGTGGAGAAAGCTAAATGTATAAATCCATTTAAAGTTCTTATGATGCACGGTGAAGATGTTTTTGACTTTTCGGAGTTGGCTGCAAAATTGTTCAGTAAACCAAAGTCTTCGTCGGGTTTGAAGATCCGAAGTGTCACAGAGTTTTGCTTGGAAAAGGAGAATCCATTTTCCCTACTTTATAAATATTCATATAGTGAGGTAGAAAGATATGAATCAATCAACATTCACAAGGTTGGACGCCCACGTAGCTTCCCAGCACTTCTGAGCAAATATAAACAACAAAATTGTATAAATGCAGCCAAAATTAAAGACCTGAAAGCACAAATGTGCTTTCTACCTGCATCTAAGAAGTTCTTCTGGGAAGAATTTTTTTTCCAAACAGGAGAAACTCCTGCAACCTTCCCAAGGAAATGATGATCAAGATGAAGAGGAGGATTCAAACTCCATTGGAATGTGGGACTAGCAATGTAAAAAAACAATAAATTTATGTTATAACTGTTTTGCATTTTTGAACAACGTTTAATAAACATTTGTATGGCAAAATTATTTCTCAATGTGTAGATGTTTTTATTTTACAGTTAGTACCCTTGTGATTTTTCAGAGAACCTGCTGGAACAGAGTTACAATAAAAATTATTTTAAACAGGTAAATAAAACTCATGGCAGTTGTTAAATAGATATTTCACTAATAAACCTATCATACTTTGCCTTCAGTAAATATCTTTCACATTTTTAAAGTATTAAGTGAGATACAGAATTTACAAACTTTGTTTTCACTGTACTGTAAAATGGTGAAAATACAGTTAGTACCCTTATAATTCTCAGCCCTTCAATTGACTACTGATAAGCGTACTATTAAAGAATGATGATAATTAACTAATTTACACCGTACATGTTGGTGAATCAACACAAACAATATCTGATAACACATCTAGGGATCACATTCTTTCATTTAAAGAAAAAAATACTACAATCGGTTCAGTAGAAGCTCTAAACGAAGCCATGGCAGAATACCTTATTTTTTTAAATATATTATATATATATATATATATATATATATATATATATATATATATATACACACACACACACATTTGTATTCACACACAAAAAGAAACCTTCATTTTTACAATTTCTCGTTATATGGACGACGATTGAAAGGCCTCTAATAAACGCTGTTCAATATACTCATTGTCAACCGACTAACTTCGGTTTGCTGTATTTTCAAAATATCTTACCAAATCGATAATAGTTAACTTAGACACTATCACTTAATGTGTTGTAATTTTAACTCTAAACACGCTTAATATAATCTATTATGTATTTGTACACATCACCAGTCGCGTATGCCTTGCACAAAAGCGCACTTCTAATTTACTCTGTCAGATTACTACCCACTGCCTCCGAACTGCTCCAAGCGTGTCGAGAAACCGCTCGGAAATCGGCAACCTGAGGTCTTGGTTGGCCCATATCTCACTAGTAGGAGGGGGAGTGAATCATGGAACGAACACACGCTGTGTGGATGCCGCTGGGGGCCAGCGGTTTCTTCGGTGTTGCCGACTCTCGATACTAAGAGGAGTGATGCGCCGACTACCGAGCGATTTAATACAGATCTCGACAGAACAGATTATGCAGAATTTTGAAAAATGTCATTGAAAAAGAATGTGGCCTATTATATTTTTAATATAATTCATCTTGACAGATTTTTGTTCTTGTGATTTTCTCGGGCTAGCGTCAGTAGCCCCAGTAATCCAGTTACGCCACTGCAAATAATATGACCACATTTACCCAAGTTCGCAGTATGATACATGCTCCGATTGCCACTTTTCTCGTAGAGGTTCATACAAATCTAGGATAAGTTCGCGCGGCGGTAAGCCCTTATAACAGATATTTGGACTAATTTCGATTATTAACTCTTCAGCAAATATTTCTCATGAGGGAAAAATCAATCAAATTAAACCACATTTTTATGTTTTGTTATCAAAAATTCAGTAGCTCTTTAATGTCCACTTCTCGACCCAATTACACGCCCGCTACAATGTACAAAGATAAGCGTTCCGTTTGGTATAGATCAGGGGCGTCCAACTTGCGAAGCATCCCGTGACAAGGACAACTAAATCTTTTAAAATGGTTGCGGGCCATATTTTCATTTTTCCGGCGATCCACACCTGAATTCTCCAAATTTTTGATCTCTGATCTTTGCCCGGCTGCATTGAAACGGGACAGGGGGGATGGAACCATGCGTGATATCAGGCCGTGCATAACGCAAACACATTGGGACAATTTTGAATCTTGGAATTTACTATAAAAAATCCTTAAAGGGATTTTTACATTAAAGGGGGATGTTGACCCCCATAGGGCGCGTGCGCTAGACGCACAATGTTTTCGCCCGCGTTAGTTAGCACCGCCAGTGCTGGCACATTCTTTTCCCTGAATAGTTGACACTCGCATTGGAAGTCTCGTGCACAAGGGGTCTTGTGGTTTAGAGCGAAGTTGCTCGCATTTCATCGCGGAGGTCCGGGTTCGATACCTGTCGATTCCCGGACAAGCTCAAGTGAAATTTGTTCCAACAAAACGACCTGCTTCACCGGGGCTAACCCTGTGAAGTGACCTAAACCCTACCTCATTCTTAATTCCTTCCCCATTCTGATCGCCGGGAAGTGACGCAGGAGAGCGTAGGAGAGAGGCGCATGCGCGGAGATGCTACCTGGCGGTACTCTTTACAACGGACTTCCGAGACGACACATACACAGACAAATATTAATGGAAGATTACTCCGCTATAAGCTCCCAACGCTCCATCAGGGGCTTAGAAGCGCGTTGCGTCGATTAATAAAATGAATAAGACGCAACAAATTAAAAACGTCCCTCATTCAAGCAACGAGCATAGGAGTCCAGTTTCGCAAAGACATCTATTCGTGTTATTATGTTCAATTGGACACGATTGTTCTTGTAAATAATAGTAATAGTGAATATGTGCAGAATGGACATTTGTTGACTTTCAAATCCCTATAAGTAGAAATCGAATTCATTTTTGTTTCAAAACTCAAATTTGATAGTCACATCCAATAAAGCGGGACTCAAATTTGAGTCCATCCAGCATAAATTCGCTAATTTTGTTGAATTCAAGTTCAGAGTGCCACCGCCGAGGCTATTTCATGATTATAAACAGGTTCCTAATTTGTTAATATTAGTTCTCTTTCCTCATCGTGCTTTGAATGAATTTTTGTTCTTCATTAACCTTCTAAATAATAGTGTTGATAACCATACTTTACTATGTTTGTGAGATTTGTACTGTGGAAGTGGTGTGGCGAGATGTTGGATTGTAGGTGTATGGAATATTTTTGTATTGGGCGGCTGCTTGTTTGATAAATAAGTAAACTGACATTAAACAAGCTTTCCGCACAAGCGCACGAAAATAATTCACAGCAAAATTCAACTAACCAGCGTCTTAAAAACACGAATTAGAAAATATTCGAAATTCATAACGAGATCTAGAGATGGCGGTGGTGTAGTCTCCAATAATATTCTTCTTCTGAGTGGACTGAGATGAACCTGTAATGACCATACTGCCCCCTCCCAGAACAATGTAAATGTATGAGAAAGGAATGATTTTTGATCTAGAAAAACATTCTGAAAGAGCGCAATTTGACGCTAGAACGGATACCCATTCACAAAAAGTTTTCGTATTCTATTCCTTGGAATACTCCCAGCGCACGACCCCGAAAAAACTTGTTTGTCATGCCACTTAAATACTTGCATTGTAATGAAATTTAAGTCTTCAAACCAGTTTCACAATCTCCTCACAAAAGTACGCAAACTCTCGCGAGACAAGCACGATTGTCAAGCTCTTCACACAAAAAAGTTTTGAGCGACAGATCACATATTTTTACGAAAAAGACATGTCGATAATCAACTTCTTTCCTTTCTCCCGGATATATCATCTACGGTAAGAGTAACTTCGGAATCGGCCCTGGGGTTACATTGGCCCTAGAAACGCTCAAAGCACAAGAGACCACTGTCCTCCACTCAGAAGGTCCGCCAGCACCGGTGCCTACCAGCGACCCTAATTGAAAGAAGACAAACCACAGTACTCGAGGTTCGTGACTTACTGCTATTCCCAGTTTCTTATGAATGCAATCCTTCACATGCGAGAGAAGTACACTTCGTATTATTCACTATTCATCAACACTAATTAGATGCATGCAATGTTAACTACTGGTATAAACCAAAGTAAGAGGTAGTTCTGTAACCATTAAATGAGGACAGGTGCGTTGTCAGATGTGGTTGTATAATGCATATCCCAAAATAATGTACGTGTTACGGGCAGTGGTAATCACAAATAAGTTTTATATGGAGCATTCGGTATTAGACGTGTCCTTCCTACTAGTTACAAGGTTCATGGTTATCATGCAATCTCGTATAAATTTAATACACATAACGAACCGATGATGCGTCTTGGTAAACCGAAATAAATAATTTTTATCAATATCGTTCCATTTTACTGATGCTGATAGATTACATTGACTATATTTTACTAGATTATTCCGTAGAATTCTGAAAAAAAACTTACCGTTTCTCCGAGCACCCCAGTGCGGGGTATGCGAGGCATTAATAGCTAGTAACTTCTAACACGAATAGGGGTGTAGAGAATTTAATGACTATCAGGTCACGAATCGACGAAGATATAGGGGTCTTCGACATCATGCGAATTTCACCAAGCTATTAAAGTATTAATTCACGACTAGCCTAAGGCGTGTGCTCCAAACCGGAGAGAAAACCATATTGGGGTCGTTGGTCTTGAAAATTCGTACCATGAAAGTACGTTTCTCAGATACATCAATGGCTTTCTCCAAAGCTCGCCTCAGGCAAGTTCGAAAATAGGACGCCTTCAATTCGAAGAAGCCCCAAGCTCCAGCTGTGGTACAAAGTTTTCTTCATATTCCACAGAGGTGGGTATGAGGAGATGATGGCTCTGCCTACGTCACAGTTTCATTTGTTCGTGCCAATTTTTGAAGTGAACTTCACGCACCACCAGATGATGATGGTGACCAGGTTCACCAGGTGAGATGAACATACACATGACATGCTAATCAGCATCATCAGAATGCCACTTTCCTCAGCCACGTTCCCTGCAACGTCCACAATTATGTCGAGTTCTATGTCCTAGAACCTATTTTAGCTTTTTTTCAGTAGGCATCTTCACATTTCTGCATAGGCGCATTTGCAAACTTTTTACTATTTTAGGTAGTCCTTGTGAATGTAAACGTTTTCGTTGGGCTTAGTAATTTAGAAAAAAAAAAAGGGTTCAAATAACTTTTTGCGTTTGTTGGACCAGTCGATTCCTCTTGCATAGCTAAGTATTATCATGTTTGACATAAATAAGTCGTTAAAAATCGTTGAATCAAAGAAAAAACAAAAGGAAATGAAATTTCGAAGCGAATTGAAGGTATGAGGTAGGCGATGGTAGCATTGGAAATTGATACATCCCGTTCCGAATGGGACCTAAGTTTCTCAACGGGTCGTACATTCAGCGCCAGGCAACGACTAACCTGCTCGTGTATTAAGGACACTTGAGCGTGCAGTAAATGCTCCATGGAAGTACAAAGTGCCTAAACAACTACCCTGAACTTCGGATGAGTATACTTTTTCCTCTTTACATACTCAATTTAACAATCTCTTTTACGAAAACCTCATCCAAAGTCCGACGTATGTTTTTATATGATAGCAACAGGCACAGAGACTGAATCAGGTTTTTCGGGAGGGTATCTGAATCACACGAGATGTGGTTCTACATCCTTTGAAGGAAAAAAAAGCTACTTTGCCTTTAATATCCAGTCAGATAATGCTACTCAACAAAGTTCCTAAATATATTTCTTTGAAAATTTGTTTTTAAACAGTTACGAGAACACACAAACACACACACATATATATATATATATATATATATATATATATATATATATATATATATATATATACACACACACATACATATACACGCACATACATAAACGCACGCACATACATACATACATACATACATACATACATACACGCACGCACGCACAAACACACACACACACGCCCTATTGACATCAATTGGAAAAAGAGCCACCATTTTGGTTTCCACTACGCCGGTTTTCTAGGTAGGTTTTCCAGGTCCTCAGTTCACGATAAAGACTTGGAAGGAATACTTACTTTTCCCCTTCGAAACATAAAATTAATCAGCAAGAAAATGAAAACAAGAACCATGTTCAACAAGCAGGGGGAGTGAAAACAACTAATCGCCGCAAAACGATGCCTTCCGTTCCACAAAACCGAGAAAAAGCGCTTTCGCCGAGACGATCCCGACAAGTTCGAATGCAGGTATCTCGCTCGGGGAGCTCTCACGGCAGCCTGCGCGCACAGGTGTCAGGGCTGGGAGGGGCGGGTATGGCGGCGAGTCCGTCCGGGCGTGCGCTGGGCCGGAGCGAGGGGCGCCCCACCAGCGAAGGGAAGGGAAGGGAAAGTCGTCTGACGGGCGAACGGCGAAGAGAGCATGTGCAAGCGGAGGAAACGCACGCCCCGTCCGGCCCCGCGCAGCTTACAGCACACACACGCGCGCGAGCGCTTTGTCTTCCAGACAGTCCCCGGAGGCCACCCGCGCACCCCGCCACGCTTCCAGCTCCACGGACAGTATTTCTCTGCCGTTCCGCGAAATGCACAGTGCTGTACCTACGAAGTGGAGAGGTTTCCAGTCAGCGTGTTTTTCTGTAGAACCGAATTAAGAAGAAGCAATAAACAATTTAGAAAAAAAGTCTTTCACAACGATACAGAATGGTCTTCATCTCGATTTAGAAGTTTGTATTTGAATGATGAAAAATTATTATTATTATTATTATTATTATTATTATTATTATTATTATTATTATTATTTACTACTATTATTTTATTATTATTCATCGCGCACAATTTCGCTGGACGTGCTTCCGTCGCCAGGAATCTTACCAAGATGTCATGTCGTCTCGGTAAGGCGATTCCATTATAATGAAGACGTGAATAATGAAATGTGCCTGAAGATGGGAAAGGTGAATTGAGAGGCAGTGGCATCAGGAGAACGGAGAGAAAATCTGTCGCGAACCCGACTGTACATTCTCTTTGTACCATCTTGCCGACTGCACATTCTCTTTGCACCGGGCGGGAATCAAACTCTGGCCATAGCAGGGGAAGGCGGAAGGCGAGCAGTCTGACATTTTTCAAACTTCTCAAAAACTGCTCCTAATTTTCCCTTGAAGTTTATTTCTCAATAGAGCAAAATACGCTCAAAAATATGGTAATCGTGTCTTTGAAAAACAATATCTGAATCTTGAGGGGTGGGAGAGATGCGCAAGTTTGGTTAATAGGGACATGATATAGTTTTATAAGGCTCCAATGAGCCACTGATTGCCGATGATTTTATCATAAATAGTATACATTACTGAAGTTAGAGAATTTTTATTATAAAATATTTTTTTCAAATTTGAGTAGGAAGAGAGAAATCGTGACAATTTCCAACGAATATTTAAACAAGATTTTCTCGTGCCTTTCTGGAAGGATAGAGCACAATGACTTACAGAATTATTTGTCACAAGGATAATTGTCCCTAATACTTTTGAATTTTCATAACTGAAATAAGATGATTTGTTTATAACGAGCCTGGACAGCTGCAGAATTGTGAATGTCGAATAAACCTACATTCTCTTTTTTCGCAGATTGGAACCCTCGCAGGCGCGCGTGTTGGGCGACTGGTGATCCTCAAGTGAAGTAACTCGTTGCTGGCCAAGAAAACATTCTCAATACAGTCGAAATGTACGAAATTTTCACGAAGGGTTGAACTAGTTTTATGATATTATGTAACCATTATAATACACGAACATTGTGTGCTGGTGAAGATTTTTTAATTTTTTTTTTTTATTTGTTAGGTCTACCGGCTTTGTGACGGCAGAAGCTCTACGTACGTCACGGAAAATGTCAACCGGCCACCAGGAATGGCGGCGGGTTGGACGTTCTCTAGCGTCGTAAACGCGATCGCAGACGGGAAAGCCCGAGGATGGAATTGCCTTGTTACCCTTCATTAGAAAGTGGCAAACAAGACGGACGCTATCTCTTTCGCAACTGCGCATCAGACCGATCCCACTGCATAATTCTTGGTGCTACAAAAAGAAACGAGGCCACATAACAAAGGTGTTAAATACCATTGCTGAGAAACTACACTTAACGAGCCATATATGGGTCGAATCTTAAATTATGTCCACAATTAGTATCAATGGAATTAAACGACTTTAATGGAGCAAGCAGCACAGGACACTGCTAGACTTTTCGCAACCATTATACGTCACTAGAACATATCGATATTACATCAATGCTTCATCTTGGGTCAACGAAACCGCTGAGCAGGTGTGGGAGAGATTCATAAATTTCGTAAAAAGGGTCATATTAGAGTTTTATCAGGCTCCATTCGGTTAATCGTTGATCTTTTTATCATAAATATACATTAAAACGGGAATAGTATATTGTGCAACAATGCACTCATTAAAACAGTAAGTTATAAGCAATAATTGTAAGTTTTTCAGTAAACGGGAAAATTTGCTAACGGTTGTTAGAATTTAAAATTACAAAGTGTTTAATCCTGAAAACATACTTTTTCTGCAATGATTTTCTACTTAGTACTGTGAGGTTGAAGGAAGGTAGGTGTGAAGAGAGTAAATTGAAGTGTCCATTGGCAATTGTGAAATAATAGGCGTTGAAGTGTATTCATTCAGGATAGGTGATTTGTCTTCGCCTTGCACGCCACAAACGCAAGGAATACATGTCTTAAGCGGGATTAGAAATCATAACCGTTAGTTTCGCGCAGCGTACTTGGCGCGGAAGCCATCAGCGATACTTTGTTCGGCCTACTACCCCGATGTCCCTGCCAGATGTTCACGAGATGTCAATCCGGCTAAGGGTGTTAAAGAGATTCCCACGGAGCCCTCGCGAATGTGAAAGAGCGCCAATAAAACGGGTCGCGCACGAACTCCGCGTCCCCATTCTGCGCTCCTTGGGCACTTTACGACAAGACGAAAGTCCGCTTCGCTGACCAGTCCCAGACTTCCACGTTTCGAACGTCCGTGTGCACCACAACTCCAAAATGTGACTCACGCTGCCTTAAACAACTAGCGATAGCGGCATTATCTACAAGCGTTGAATTTTTTTTGTTTCTTAGCTTTTTTTTATGAATTACCGAACCAGATTCCTTAGCAAGGAAGTCATTGCTAATACGAACAAAATTGTGATTCTGGTTGACTTAATACTTAATTTAATAATGGTTGAATGTTTTCGTACTTGCTAGAGAATTTTCTATTTTAACAACAGGAAGAAACGTTTAAGAGACCAGCTTTCCGGGATTACATAATAAAAGCAGCGGCTTTCAGATAATTTCTCGTTGAATGTATTATGAATGTAGGTAAATATATTCATATACACGTAAGGAAAATCAGTATCTATATCTAAGAAAAAGTTATTCATAAACATAACCCGACCTCAATACGGTCTTCAAACGATCTCGTATAGAAAAATAAATTATAGATTATACCACTATAGATACATCTCCTTATGAGTGTGTTATCTTCCTACGCTACCTTTTCACCGCTCACCCACGGACCATATGTTCTCAGCAGAGTATCAGAAACACGACACTTGGTAAAAAAATGTACTTGGCGCTCAAGGAAGTGCATGGTGGTGATAAAAATCGGAAAGTGCGCAAAAACGATATCGCAGAACACGCAAAGCTACAAAAGCACCGAACAGATGGCGCGACTCGCGTTCGCCTTTCACGTGCGCCGGACACTGCAGATGGTCCAAGAGAAAGGGTGGTGGCAAAATATGAAAACTGTTCTGACACCCGAAACACTGGAAAGCACGTAAATCAGAATCTACCGTAGATAAAAAGAAAGAAATAGAAAAACCTGACCTACGTGGAAAACCTAATTCACTATGTAACGAAATCAAACATTACCATCATTGGAGGAACTAGTCACAAATAGCCAAATTAAATTTGTATTGCAAGATTATTTAGCAAACTCTTTGAAATAAATCTAAACACCTTTCATAAATTTTATATCAAATTATCCCAATGCAACCAAGTGACGTCTAGGTTATTGTACAAATATAAGATATTATACTCTTAACAGTCTAAATTCAAAACATTATTTACCTTAGCGTACTTTTAACAGGAGTGGAGAGAATATAAAAGAAGCACACAGATTATAAAATAATTAAAACCAGATTGAACGGTTCAAAAGTAGCTACTACGTCAAAAGAGACAAACTCCCTGATAGTGAAGTACAACAGTACGAACACGCAGGAGAAGTTAAGGGCTATGTCATGTATATAAAAAAGACATCATAAAAATGAAGAATAATGTGTACATTTTGTTTTCTTTCACCAACAATTAGTTTGTTTTTATCCTGCCCATTTCCTCGTCCTCGCCGAACGCCCTGGTGGCGGTGGCGCCTGCCGCAAAGCAAACAGCCGGGCTGCGACCTGGGCGACGGGGGAAGTGCGCGCGCGAGCGGGTGGGTGGGAGAGGCGTGTTTGCACAGCGCGAACGGAGCGACGACCGGGCGCGCCGGCAGGAGCGGGGGTGGGGGTGGGGGCGGGGGTGGGGGCGGGGGCGGGGCGGGGCGACGCCGGCAAAGCGGGGACGGAGGCGGGTCAGGCGGGTCAGAGGACGCGCAAACGCACTGGCAAGAGGAGGCGGACTGCGGGAGTGAAGAAAGAAAAACTCTCTCGGTGAAGAGCCGAAGAAGGGAAGGGGGATAAACGAGGCGGAAAGAGAAGAAAACGTGACTACAGAGTCATGGTTGAGATCATCTAAAAGAGGCTGGGAAAGGTGTGTGTGTGTGTGTGTGTGTGTGTGTGTGTGTGTGTGTGTGTGTGTGTGTGTGTCTCTCGAAGGTGGGAAAAGAAACGTGCAGGCCAAAGGTGATCTGAAAGGAAGGCTAATTGCAAAGGGAGGGAGAGAAAGCCACTTGGATTCTTCCCCAAGGATCTCGCCATTTGGATATACTGGTGCATGTTCTTTTAAGTATTATGCACAGATCCGGCACATGTCGCAACATTGCCCAACAACATCCATACTTAGGAAGCGATGTCATCACTAAAAACAGGACAATTCTGCCGGACGAATTCTGCTTGATCTACACAAACACGATTTCTCTTCTCCACATAACCTTTTAAGATTTTTCTGAAATGAATCTTTTTCAATATAGATTCAATATAGATTTTCAATATAGTGTACAGATTGTATGGATTCCGCATTCGTCAACAATTTTCCAAATGTATTAAGTGGAAACTTTTCTCTAAACCTTTAGCACAATCGCAATCATTTCAAACCACGCTTTCCGATTAGGAATTCAGGCCAGGCTGATTTAATCCAAGCACTGATTTATGACGACATACCAGAGTTGGCAACAAGAAAGAAACAAAACGACTAGAAGACTGCACAAATAAAACGCATCAGGGAGGGCCTGCACAGGGAATGATAGGTTCTAAAGAGGAGCATCGCAATTGGCCATTCTCACTGCCACGATTCCTTAACTTTAGTGCTTTCACGTCAACACGAGAAAGAATTAGTGGCCACCATGAACTATGAGAACTGAGTATTTAGGAAGTACACGCCGTTGTCGAGGTGTGTGTGGCCAGACCGGTCGGTCTGATGCATAGAGGCATCATGGAAATGGTTGCGAAGAAGTGAACAAGTGACGGTACTACATTTGCAGGTTTGTAGCCGAAGCCACATTTCTTTCGACTCCCGTACGGAAGGCAACATTATATGAACAACCATTGTAGGCGAGAAAATGATTGAACTTATTTGCAAAGGTCTAAATGCTTTTCTTTTTGCATTTCTAGAGACATCACATCAACAATGACGATGAGACTTTAATGCAAAGTAAAATTACAAAATCTGATCCCGTTAAAGACACGCATACGTCGCATATGAGAACTGAACATTGAGGGAGGAGAAAAAAAAAAAAGAAAAAAACACGCAGCAAAAGATAAAGTAAAATGCAAAACCTTCGCACCCAGCGAAGTGTAGGGCAATTATCGAGAGATCGAAACTTTTACTGGGCTCAATTCGCTTTTTAAATAGGAAAGCATTGTCGTATTGCACAACAGTGCCGAGAGAAGTGGCTCATAGAAAAAAAGAAGGGGGCGGGAGAGATGTGCGCAGCAAGGAAATGCAGCCGGCGGTCGAAGGGGTGGTGGCGCCGCGCCGTCGGGGCCTGACTCAAGGGGCACCACGCAACTGTTTGCCGAGAGCATCGGGCTGGGCGACAGAGTGGCGGGCATTGGACGGGCGACGGGATCGAAGGCGGCGGCGGCGGCGGCGGCGGCGCCGGAATCGCCCACAGGCGTCGACGTCACAGTCTGCCGCGGGCGCCCATATACGGCGCCGAAGGTTCCGGCTCCAGCTCCGGCGGCTGCTGTGCCTTGGCGGTCTCGCGGCGAGGAGGCGCGTCGCGTCGCGTCCGCGCGGGGTCAACTCGCACAAGGGCGCGCCCTTGGGACCAACACCATCAGCCACAATTAGGAACTCCAACAGAATCTACATCATCGACGCCGATATCAACTCCAACGAAATCACCAATAGCAATCACAGTCAATGACGAAACCAACTCCGAACACCTAAAACTGCAGCATTACCGACACTAATACCAACACCACTTACCGAAACCAACAGTTAAGGTTCTCAAATATCCTCACTGTACCCTTCAATTCTCAATCTAAATCTTTTCAAGGAAACAATTGACAAATTATAAATTTAAATTATTCCCTATTACACAAGTAAATCGTTCAGAAATTTTTCGAAGGCGTAGTTTCTCTAAAAAGTGTTTCCGAAATGTCACATTATATTCATTTTCATTTGCTGTTAAATGCATTTTCTTCTTTTGAGCAAGCATGGTTTGAATGGCAGAAAACAATCTGCGCGCTTCCATTAAAATTTGGACAATTTTTTTTAACACATGCACTTTTTTAAGTAGTACGTACACCACGATGCTTTAAGAAACTGGAAACTAATTAAGTTAGGCGGGTGGGTTAGCGAAACCACTGGAAGCCATTGTACGTAATTTCTACCAACGTCAAGTATCTTTGTCAATGTTCGACCTACTCGTCAGCTTTCAGTCAGATATACGTTCGATACAATTCTTTAATTACAATCAATTAACGTTCCCTCCAAAAAATCAAATAATACATTTTGCATATTCTTAAGAATGTGATGCTAAAAATTGCGGATTCCAGTATTTCCGGATTTAAGTATTTTTCCTGGTTACTCGAGTAATTTCATTACATGACGTCTCTTAAGCGAATTATCATGGAATATATTTCTTAGCAGAATTCGAAGATAAAATCTCCCTCTCTACACTATGGAAATAATAAAGTCGCCATCGACGATAACAGCTCAAAACCTGAAATTTGCAGTTTCGAAATCTATGTAAACTTAGTTTGACATTTTGATTTTATTTGCAATTTAATCGCTCGGGTCTCTGCCTTTCTGTTCGTTAATAAAAGGTTATCAAAATAAGAATGTTTAACCACGCATAGTCCCGGGCTTGTATTATGTATAACATAGTTTAGTACCAGGCAATTCGAAGTTTAGTTCCAATATGAAGTTTAATTCCATTCTTCTCAAGATCTAACAACACATTCGTCCCGATGCTCGTTTTTTTTAGTCCAATTAGAATCCTAACATTATCCGTTCTTCGAAGTGCCGCAGACATTCACGACACAATTCCAAATTTGTTAGCTCGTCAGAACGACTGGCCCAAATGCAGGGCATTCATTGGACGAGTGTTCGTATCTTTAGTTCTCTACAGAGCTTAGAAATCGCGCTATCAAGCACATGACCGTTATCTTCTGACTGTATTCAGATTAAGTTTACATCTGATAAGTGTTTGTATCTCTACGCCAAATGTTCTTCGTCATTCGCCTGGTCGTAGATATACACTCAAAGTTTCATTCTTAGCGTTCTCATTAGTATCCTTTCGGCTTATTAGTATATTTCATTTGAAGCAATACCTCTACAAATTTAGTATGAACTAAAGCAGCGCCTAGTTTACGACAAGGGGTTAACGTCCTTTGGTTGGAATGACTTTTCTTTGTGACGTCTGAACCTGCACGATCCCAACTTCGCACTTCCCATTGGCCCAACACAGAAGTTCGACTCGAGTCAGAGTAATCGACACGCCTCACGAACACCTTCGTCATTACAATCACGTACTTGCTATTGTCAAGTACAACATAATTAACTGGATATTCATCCACGTTTTATTATAAAATTAACACTTGCTGTATTTTCTCGATTGAATCACTTTCAGTAAACTTCCAATTTTCAAGTGACGCAAATTAGTCACGGGTTTAGTCATTATCTATACCTGCTTTACACTAACCATGGCAATGAAATCTAACTAAATTCATTCTAAGGTATACACGTTAAAAGGAATGCGTCAAGTTTTTAAGAAGAAACAAATCAACAAAATGAAACATTTTGATGACCTATTTTGACACATTTGATGACACCATCAACCGAAGTGATGAGATCGTTGAAACATTAAATCTACACAACAATAATTAATAATAAAACCCATCAGTTAAAAAAACGCTCAAGAAAGCAGGTCTCGATTCCCTGGTGCGAAGACCCTATAAAAATACCCTGCTCATTAACGCCTTTACGGTTTCGCGGCAAGAATTGGCTGCCGCGGCGGCGCGGCGCCAGCGGTCGCGGCGGCGCGCGCGCGTTCACGCTACTAGAGCGTAAACGCAACCGCCCACGCGCGCGCCTTCTTGGCTCGCAGGCTCTAGCACCGAGCGACGCCCACCGCCAGCGCACAGGGAACACGTCAGCACGTGGGCGACCGAACGATGGCGCGCGCCCCGCACACTGGGCTCACTCGGGTCCAAATGCGCGCATATGCGAAAAACGAAAGCAAAGAAATAAAAATTAATCAATATCAATTCTACAAACTTCAAATAACTACGAATTAAAAATATAATTTTATTTCATTAATTTCTACTTATACGACGTTTTCATGATTAAACACATTCAGATCGTTGCCTCTGCCCAACATTTTGCCCCCACAGTTCGTGAGATTTTGGGGGTATGTTTGAAGGGTCTTATCATCTAAGCCAATAAACATACAAGAAAGATTCTTTTTATTTTGAAGCTGAACTTCTACTTGCATATGAAGTTCCAACTTTCATGTTTACATTAGTAATTTGAAAGATTTTTAATACAATTAATACAAAAAATTGAGTCCACAAAGTTACAATGCTTGTTTTAATTAAATTCTTATAAATTCTGTTAATATTTGAATATTCTATTTAACATAGTATCTATTGCAATAATAAAGACTTTACGTTTTATTCACAATAATTGGTTTTAATGTGAATTTGTAATAGTCTCCTTAGCCATCAATGGATAGGACATGCTAATCAGTGGATTCGAAAGCTATTTATTTTCAATTAAATGACAGCAAACGAAATGTAGAGGTTTTTAGGTGATGTAGGAACCTCCATGAATCGTCTGCGAAAGGAAAAATTGCATGATACAAGAAGATATACAGGGTGAATCGCGTGCCCGTAGATTCTGCGGGCGTCGTAATATAATGCGACCTGTCGGCGAAACAGACCTTTTTTGAAATTTTCGCATTTTTCAGTATCGTAATGATAGAACCGAATTATTATTGTAAGAATATTAAAGAGTAAAACCTCGTTATAAATTATTATTGAAAAAATGTTGAACCATTTCTTAGTAAATGGCGTCTATGCGTTACTGTAGAGCGAAATTTGAAGCTCTTTCTCAGAGGAATCTATTGAGTTTTCGAAAAACTTCATTTTTAGTAATTTGAAGTACTTCCACTCACAAATGCAATAATGTACACAAATCGCTGTAAATGTTAATATTAACGACGCGAGAGAGTATTAAAAAAATTACATGTGTAATTTTGAAAAAACAAATGATTACACCAAAATGGACGTAACGTCATATTAACAGTGCACTTAGAACTATCCGTTGGGAAAGCCTGAAGAAAAAATGTGGAGCCGTTTTTGAGAAAATGGCATTTGAAATGTAAATATGAGCGACGTGAGAGACAAGACAAAAAAAAATATTGTTTATATTGGGAAAATATTGTTTTTATATTTATTTTTTAAATTGCAAATATGTCACGCAATATTGCGAGAAGCTGCTAAAATTTTCAAGAAAATGTACGTGACCTTAATGAAAGTACTAATGATGGTCAATAACTTTTATTTAAAGGAAAAATCTCTTTCATAAATTTGTAGTTGTAGAAAGACGCCGAAGAAAATTCAAACTTTTGCAATTTTCGAAAGTTGAGTTAACCGTGAAAAATAGGACCTATACCACCTTTATAAGAGAATTTTACTCTATTCTAACAATAAATTTAAAGACAAAAATTGGAGCCGTATTTTAAAAAAAATTCAAAATGTCCAGAGGCTTTGACGTTCAGTACCCCCAAATTTTTATGAATGTTTTTCAAAATTTCAATTAGAGACAGATGGACAGGTGTTTCTTCAATTTGAAAAAAATCCTACGTATGGTTTAGGCGCTAGTAGTGTTCACAGACGGACTTTTTGCTTTTAATTGTTTTTTCGGCATCAATTACCCACAAAACCGGGATTGTGGCTACACTACGTTTTAAGAGGCTTTTTCTCTTAATTTAGCAACTGGATTTATCCACTTTTCGCTATCAGGGCACGGCAATGGATTATTTCTGCCGAAAATCCGTTGTTTTCGGGCAGCATTACATACTTTTCTCTATACTACATATATGCGTACGTATACGATCGTATACTATCGTATCACGTACAAAATTCGGAAACTACAAGTTTTAGAGCCTTAAACCCATTTTTGCGTTCCCTAGGAAATAAGAGTTGTTTTTTATGCTCTAATATACAAAATGAGACTTTTTAGACGTTTTCCATACTTAGCGATTAAGAGTAAGATATTTCACTTCACACATAACATTACATATAAACAAAAGGTATTGGAGACGGTATATTTAACTTCTGAAGGTCTTTGCTATTGGCGGTTGAGGTCACGAGACTAGTTTTCGTTGCATTTCTCAGCCACGCGAGAGGGGGGGGGGCGAGAAGCCCAGTGATCCCACCGTCTTCACAGGTTTAAAAAACTTCATACGTCTTGCTCGGAATTAGAGTAATTAACATACGCTAATGATGTATTTGTACACGCTCGGATATGACGTAACAGACCAAAATTTAAAAAAGTATACAATGTTTAAACAGGTATCCTCTTTGACATAATAACCTCACTATCAAAAATGAAATGAATTACGCTCTAATTTCGACCAACAGTTGTAATAAACCTATTCCCCTCGGTATCAACTGCCGTAATCTCCCCCTTTAAAAATGATGCCTTTTCGCACTAATAGGATTGTAGCCTTTACATCCCAAGGCCTCCCTTTCGCACGTCGAGTTGCAGCCACGAGAGCTAGTGCTGAAGAGTTTTCGAAACTAATGTAACGGCGTGAACTACACTACAAGCACTGCTCTACACTACACCATTCTCTTCATTCCGTTCTGACGTTACTGAAAATAGACAAAAATCAACATTCTAATTGAAATACAAAATTTGTCCTAAAATTTAAGAAATTTGTCCGCAAATAAAAAAATAAATAAAAACGCGATGCCCGCTTTCGGGCCCTTTTCAGACCACTGTGCGGCGCGGCGGGCGCGACGGCTTGCAGATCTTTGGCTCGCGGACGCACCGCACTCAGGGCATTCCGGCTCCCTGCATTTTGCAGGCGGCGCTCGAAATTCACACAGAAAGGATCCTCCGCGGCGATTACGCAGGCCTCGCTAGAGGCGTACTCGAGAAGCTCTCGTAGGCGCAAGGCCGCGGAACCTGAATGGCTAGGAAGCTTCCAAGCGATGACATACACAACTTACTGCGTCTTCAACACAACTTTCAATGGAACCGTCCTATTTAAGCGGACGCGCCTTAACAGCCTCGTTTCGAAGGAACGCGGGATCGAATCTCGAGCCTTGCGTATCTGATGTTCTGTTGTGAAAATTACCTTCCTTCCCCTGCCCAAATGAAGTTGCGTGAAGGCGAATATATGACGGTCTGCGGACAGGTGGCGGACTGAGTCAATGGCTGTACGAAATGTGACGTGCCGCCATCGGTCCGCCGTACGTCCTTAACTGTTAAAAAGATTCCAATCGTCGCTTCGGGCCTACGGGCTTCAGCGACAACTGCAAAAGACCCAAGGACAAGAACGGCGTAACGGTATGGGGGATTGAAGTAAGCAACTCAAAGGTGTTAAAATAGTAAATAGCAAATGAGGAGAGCAGGGGGGGGGGTCAGGTTAAGCCCATGCGTGATTAAAGAATCAAAGAAAACAGATCATGTTTGTCATAATCCTGTTCAGTTGCATGCTTTCTTGTTTAGTCGATTAAGGCCACAATAGTTGACATCAACGTGTAAAAATCGCTTCTCTTGAAAACGCAATTGTAATGTGGCTTGAATTTTCTGAAAATTCTGAAGGATGTGCGCGGAAGAATGCCGCCTTGAATGGTCGCGTGCTACACGATATAGTCTCATAGAAACGCAGTGCCAATCGATGCCAAAGCATAATAAGTCACTGCCATCACGCGAGGGTACCGCAACAAATCCATTATTTTAATCAAGAACACGTACTTTTTATTTTCTGTACAATTCGAAGTATTTAGAATTCATTTCTATATTATAACTATAACATAGACGATACTGCAGTAAAATATCATTTTACAAGGCGGAAGACCGCTGAATATTAAAAAGTACATTACATTTTTCATTGGTATTCAGATTTATTTGTGCGACACGCAATTTTCTAATTGGTACGAACAAATCAAATAATCGACTTCAGATGAGATTAAAAAATCTTTCTTACAATTACAAAAGAAACGGCCATACAGATTTCAGATTATTGAAAACTGAAGAGCGCGTGACAGTAACAGATAAGTCACACCAGTATCAGTAAACCTCCCGGTATTCGTAAATGTTAATATCTCGATTTTGGTCGACGTGTCTCTTCTCCTTGTACTTCCCCAAGCTATTATGAACAAGAGTAAAAAGATAAGCCACACTATCACTAATATCGAAATATTAAAGAGGAGGCGAGGAGCTTTGGCTTGTGGATATCACCAAACCAGGAGAAACCAACCTTTAAGTTATACGCATTTCTCTCCCGATAAACCAAATAATAAAAAAAAAAGGAAATTTAGAGTCCATCAACAGGTGAATTTGATATACAAGACTGCTTATGAAACATACGTACTGTGTATGCCATTATAATATTCCCAAGCGACGAGGCACATGCGAATACAGACCATTATGTCGAGCGAAAATTGTTTCGACCTTCAAGGTACCACAAACACACGCACGTCCTTCAGTGTTGAGAAATGTTTTTGTAACACCTCCTGTGATGTTCATTCCATCATGCATTATCTCTTTTTCCTTGCTTATACGAAGTACAACGCTGAAAATCATTAGTTGTCATTTGTTTCTTGACTTGATTAAATGTTTCAGATCCCTTAACGACATAACCATATTAACGATTTAGAATGTACCAGGACGCCTAGGCGCTATTTTGTGACAGACTGTATTGGGCAGCTGGTTCACCACCTTCAAAACAATATTTTTGATTTAGTTTGAAATACTCACTCGATGTCATACGTTGGACTGTATAACATCGAATAATTTACAGCAAGAGTAGCCAGAACTTTGTAGTAAAGTTGGAAACCTACTTTACTAATACTTATCTTACAGGGAAGGTTACTGGTATCAAAATTATTTTAAAACTTCAAATCATACCAAATTAGCGCAGAACACATGACCTCCTGACATTGTACAAGAATCTCACTGACACAGAGTAGAAAGGATGTGTAGAAAAATATTCCTGCCAAGTGTAAATGAGCGACCTACCTACGTTTTAGATAAAGATTAACAATTAACAACAGCAAAATAGTTATTTATAAACATTATATATAAATTAATAGCATCATGGGCGTCATTATAACCAGTTAAGGCCCGCGGTACACATTTTATTTACTTAATTTTAATGATTCACATTTTCTTATTTACGAATTAACTAGATGTTAACTTTACTGTTAGTTCATTCATATTTCTCCCCCAAAATTTCATTCATAATTCCCTCCATAAGAAAACGTGCAGCATCATTCAACTGATTTCGTATTTCCGTCGGTGCGTATTTCACATATCCACGGTCCTCTCGATCCAGGGAAGTTATGTAGCATATATCGACCTCCGTATCGAAGGCAGTATCAGGCAATAACGAATAAAAATACACAACTACATTGGTAGTAAAGAGAAAGCACTGTAATGCTGCTGTAAAAATGGGACTTTTTCGACAGAAAAAAATATTTGGGCCCTAATACAGAAAAAGTGGATAAACCTGTGGGTCACGGGATAAATGTTCCAAAGTAAGTTTTTTGTGAAATTGGGTTAAGTACTGAAACACGTTAAGTATCTATATTTTATTTTAGTAAATCTACGGAATTCATGTTGCCTCCTTAACGAGAAAAAAAGTGTTGGGAAATACTACAGCTTAATCGCTTAATAAGCTTAAGACTCAAAAATCTAAATCTTTTCTCAAAACTAAGATTTTTGACTTAACTTTTACCCCGGGACCACAGAAATCTTGTTCCAACATGTAACTAAATTACTTGTAACACGTTGTGTAGTCAGACTCCACGTTTCGTGGGTTGTTGATACAGAAAAATTGGTTCAACGCAAAATGTCTGTCCAACTATGAACAACGCTGGTGGGTAAACTTAAACATGATTTTCACCAGAAATGAGGATCCCATCTATCTGGTTATTGTCGTGACTCCAATTTAAAATGGATATTTTGATTTTTGGGGGTACTTTACATGACTAACATATTTTCTATAAAATGAGTCCAATTTTTTTTATTTTTTCTCGGAATAAAAAAAAAACAACTTAGAAAATGGGGGTGTGGATTATTTTATTCAACATTACATTATCCAACTTTTGAGTATTATTTTCTGCGCGCTAAATTTAAGGACAAAGCGTGCTCTTCGGAAACATTTACACTCCCCTTATGAAAAGAAGAAACAACGCCCTCCCGTTTTACAATACGAGTTTTCTATCTGCTATGATTTCATAAGACCTTAAAGCAGAGAACGCTGTTCAGCACAAGAACCGAACTGTGCCTAAGCAAACAACACTTCCCTTATCTTCAACTATCCATTGACCAAGTGACCGATCCCATCGGCAGTCGACTTCCGTAACAGTCCTGCGAGAGAGGCATGACGTCATGCGACGGCGGTTTCCCCAATGGCGGCAGCGACGCGGGCGCGGGCGCAGGCTGGCCAGAGATTCTGGCCGTCAGCTGGTCCGGGGAGCGGTGAAGGCGGAAAAGCCTTGGGCGGGGGCGACCCCGCCTGACGCATCGACGAACGCCCCTCTTGCGCCCGTCTGTGCGGAGGCAGAGGCGATGCCGTGGCCGGCGCCTTGTTACGAACAGCGAAAGGACATCGGCGACAGCGAGTGACAATGGCACCCGTCGGTCGTAACGATAGTAAAAAATGATGCCTTTGTGACTGATAGCGATTGCGACCGCTCCACTACCTATGGCGCAACGCGGAGACTGTTCAAGGTTCTGGAAGTGGTTTTCGAACTTCCGACTACTTTCGTTCTAACATTGGATTGATGCTTAAACAAAAGAAATGACTGCATAGCTACTCGAAGCTTTCTCGGCTAAATAAGCTTTATGTATTTCAGTTTCCATGAAAATAATAGTCTTAAGTGAAGAAATAAATGCTCTTAATGACATTTTATACTTCTCGACTCAAGAGCCGAGTAGGGATGTTAAGTCTATTGTTGAACTGTAGCCGATAAGGGTAGTTAGATACACAGTATATATGTATCTACCAAGAATGCTTAGTTCTGAAAAGCACTTCTATTATACGTGACCACAGAAAGCGAGACGGAAATGGCTTCGAAAGCAGGGTATACCTCAAGTATCGATAATTCTTTGTGAAAGAACAACTTCACTAAGGCAAGGAGATTACTCGTAGCATAGACCAAGTAGAAGAAGAATAAAACAAGGGCTGCGTGATTACATATTTAAAATTAACTAAATTATAATATTCATTATTAAAACATTGTTAGGCTAGGTAATCGATATGAGAGCTTATTTTGCACAGCAGAGCAAAAATCTTGGAACACAAAAAGTCTGCTGTTGCAACTGTGAAACTGTGCAAATCAATGTTACTGCCAAGAATCTTTCCCAATACATATGGACTATTCCCAATACAGGAAATGTGTGTTTTCGACAACCTCCATACTTGGGTTTTCGTATTGTCGCAGTTGACGGTATTATCTTCAAGCTGGAATACGGCACGACTTTCACGGTTGTTCGACTGCGTCTTTCTCGGTCCTGACGCAAGATCGCGACCGTATCGAGCAGTGCTGCAGATCAAGCGACTCCAGCGGCAGGACCAAGAAAGACAAGAAAAGCCGTGCCATATTCCATCTTCAAGATTATACCCTCAGCTGCCATGTTACGAAAACCCAAGTATAACCCCATGATCCTCAGCTTTTCAATAATTTCAGCCAAAATGTTTATTCAAAAACTAGGAGCTACAAGAGCACATACACTTTCGCATTATTCGTAACTTTTGCGATTTTCGGAAATTCAGAGAAATCAAAGAAAATCGACCCGCACCATTTTTAGAAGCTTAGTATGCACTATCCGAGAAAAAGTGCAAAAAAAGAGCTTTTTTATTTTTCGAAAAGCATGTTTTCAAAAGTACATTTTTCGCAAAATTACGCCAAAATTACCCTTATTTAGAAAAAAAATATACATGATCCGATTTAAAGATCTAATTTTCAAGAACACATTTTATTACAAAAAATATGTTATAGTTTTAGAGAAAAAAAACTGAAAAAATTGCAGTTTTGAAAAGTCAGTTTTCAACGGAAATTGTACAGGCGCTATTTTCATAAACACTTTGATTTACGAGAAAAATAAACAAAAAAAGCGGGGGAAATGGAGCTATTTTTCAGATTTTGAAAATTTCCTTGAGGCTTCACGTAAAAAACCTCAAAAAACCACAATATCCGTTTTAAGTTCAAGGGGCCGCGATATCAGTCAGAGCGATTGGGGAATATCGGATTTGGTAAATTTCCTGCTTAGCCGCTAGCTTTGTTCACGGACGGACGCACAGATGTTTTGCCGTAAACCAATTTTTTCGGAACGAGTCGCGAAATGTAGGTACTGAAATCCATTACAGGAAGTAACTTTCTACACATACGAACAATAATTATTCACTTTTTCAGTATCAGGAACCCAAAATGAATTTCTCCATCCCCAAAACGCCGCTTTTTGCTGTAGGATTACAATACCTTTTTCTATAAAACGTAAATAGTATGCGAGACCGTTAAAAAAAGCTTCAAGAGAATTTCTGAATCTAACCATTTTCATCCCACCGTTTTATTTCAGCAATGCTATAAAAGGTCACTCAATACCAAGAATAATTACATTCTCTGCAGAGACCGAAAAACCCTTTGGATAGTATAACAAGTATTCAACAAAATGTATCCTCACTTCAACACAGCATGTCTCAGGAGAATCGTTTTGTGGCAGAACCCTGACGGGGGGGGGGGAGTCCATTAGCCCACGAAGGAAGCTGTTATCCGCATAGCACGCTTCCTGTGTAGTCAGAACGTGGCAGCAGCTCGGCGACGGAGTGCAGCAGATCATTCAAGGCAACTTGGGCAACTGAATAAACAGTCTATATTTGGGCAGCAAGCTTTCTCCAACGAAACGGATACCCACTTCATTGGCCAAGACTAACAGAAGAGCAACCGCACGGTCTTCGACATTAAAAAAAATCCTATTCATCCATCATTTGAGGGCAGAAATTAACACGTTATCAGCCAAAACAAGTACGCCATAAGTATAACACACATTGCAAAACTACAGAAAATTCCGCTCAAATTTAAAATTTGTGTTAAATCGCCGCGCAATTGCGATTTACTGAAACAGCGCATTTGTAAATTCTACAAATACAATCTATGTTAACGTTCATATCACATACAATTCACAAAAAGAGTACACGTCCGTGTATTTGCCCCCTTGCTACGAAAGTTTCATCTATTCACTTGCCACCAGTCGCACGGTTCGGAACTTCCTAGTTGCTCTCTACTGGCCCTTGTGGGGGAAGCGAAGAACAATGCGAGGTTTCTCTCGTGGGCGCTTTCCTGGTACGGGCAACGTACGCTACTCATCTCTAGAACGAGTTTACCTTACACACCGCTTCTTACTTCGGTAGAAGCACATTAATCATGAATACCAAGTTGTTGAACTCATCAGCAAAGAACCGACCAATTCTGGATGTAGATTGGGACATTTTTTTTAGGAGATAGGGAAAAATCAATTTCTCTTCGGGGTTTATATTAAGAGTACATTCACATTATCAGAATAATGCATCCTGAAGTTACAAAAACAGAAAAATAACTTTTTTCATTTTTCCCATTAATAATAATTCACTGTTAGAAATTCTTCAATACAGATAAAGAATGTAGAAATTTTCGTGTTTTTCCTTCTTCAGATGTTTGGACTTATTGTAAGATTTTAAGCTCGAACAGAGAACTAGAAATATTCAGCGATTTACAAGACAAGAAGGTTCTCGAAAACAGACGCTTTACCCTTTCCCATCATTACTTAAGCCTTAAGCTTATCTTGAAAAGATTGTCTCCTCGCAAGCGGAAAAGAAAAGCGATTATAATTACAAGATACCTCATGGACGTTGTTTACTACGGTGACGCAGTTTCTAAGCGCTACTCCAGACTAGCATTATTTAGCACTTTTACACATAGCTGTCTCCTGAATTAAGAAAATTATTTTTCTTAATTGTCGTACAAAATGGAACAGACAAGTCTGAAATAATCCATACTTCTTCCAGTATACTTACACAAATATCGAAAACAAACCCATGAAGAATAATCACTTTACGTAACGAGAATTGGGAAAATGAAATTCGAATTTTTCTATGAAAAATAAACTGATATAGTTACCACTGCAGTTCTAAAACGGGGAATATCAAATATGTAAATAATGTAAATGTGTGTGAAATTTACAGAAACTTCTCACATTACCTGATCTTCCAGTACCTTCGAGACATTAATGTCGCTATATATTCCTTCCGCGAGGTGGATGAACTCGTTAATTTACATAACGATTTATATACAACAGGACAAACTATAATTAATTATACATTTAAAAGAAAAGACGACTTTCCGTGATACAAAATTCATCCTTTTACGTACAAGAATTGGAATTATATTTTGTAAAAGCGACAGAAAAATTGAATTACGTTTTATCAACCAACACCCGTGCAAGTTTTCATCAACACAATAGCCCGTTACTAGATCCTTAACATTTCAATTAATTAAAATGGGCAAACAGTGTCCGTCAAGTCTTAACTTCGTTGTTTCAAAAGGAGTCGAATTTTCAGGTCAACATATGTAAACATATGACAGAGGTGCTGCCTCTTCCGCAATGAGAAAGCTGGCGACGTTTTACTCCACAGCTGCTGGTACTCATTCTGATAGGGGCGTGGGCGTATGTTGCAGATTATGCAATAACAGCGAAAGTGGAAAAACTAGTTTACACACACCACTATCACTACCACTGCAATCCGTACGATTAATGACGCAGGTATTTTGTTAAGGAACTTCTTACTTGTGCGTGAGTGCATCCATTGACAGCTCCTCAGAGAATTAATCAGAACCAATTCGGTCTTAACATTCAAATGTGTTAAGCATAAACGATTCGGATGTCCTCTTTTGGTCCCAAAATTCTATAAACGTATGAAAGTCACCTGTGCGTTCTTCTGAAATACAAAGGCTAATTCTGATTCTATCACGAGTTGGTTTTGGCATCATTACTTAATGAATTTCATAACTTTCCACGTTGTCCACAGACAATGTGAACAATTTGATGCAGTGATTTTTCACGAGAAAAGGAAAAAGAGGAATAACACTGACGAGAATCTTAATACCACAAAATTTACTTTATCAAATTATGTGGAATCACTTGGGCGTAAATGCTATACATCACTATACTTTGAATTATCTCAAATCATCTTATATTCATCCTGCCAATAACTGCACGCACGCGCCCACACAAACTCGGAAAATCGTGTAGTTCTACGACGTTTACGATTTTTTTCACGTATCGAAAAAACCGACCACCGTTCTTTTCAGTCAGCCGCCTGTACAATACGTGTACGACAATAAATTTCTCCGAGGTCTTTCAAATAGAAAGTAAACAAAAACCGACATTTTAACACGCACGTATACACCAACTGACGCTAAAGGTAGACCCTATGGTAGGAATGCGCAGTTCTTCTACTGGCGTGATTTTCATTCTGTGGTCTCTTCCTTCACGGTCAGGCACCTCACAATACTAATCATGGCGGTCCACCTTGATCTTCGTGCTTTACAATTCCTATGGGTGCGCCACGAAACCACCTTCACATCCCTAGCAACAGTGCCAAAGTTTCATGACTTTCGACATTAAATTTCAAACTATCAGGTACAGAATTTTCCACGACCCGAAACAAAAACAATTCAGGACTTTCTATCGGAGGTCTGAGACATTTTCAATTTTACAGAGGTGTTCATTTATGAGCTGCGTATTCACTATTACATATACTAAGAATTTTATAACGAACGATTCTTTTCCTAAAAAAACTCACTAAAATTCAGACATCAATAAAGTTTTCTTGGTTTACCTTATAACCCATCGACTCTACTCTCCAAATAAGATAACACCCCAAATAAAATTTTTTCCGCGTCTTTTCACTGTAACTTCAAGCCTCTTAAAGAAGATTTACTTATACAAAGATTTTGGTAAAGGGAAAGCGCAATTGTGAACGGTCAACACGATCGTGAGAACGCAAAGCATGTGAACTCTCGTGAACAAACACTGCACTAGAAGTGCGGTGAATCTCAAGTGGTCCCTCGCCGACCCAACCAACGAGGGCGCATAACTGCCACCTGCTCCCACAATTACGCACGCGACGGAGGTAGGTCGCCTTTGTCCAGGCGGACAGGCAGATGGAAGGCCGCGCGCTATGCGTCGGGAACGCAGCAGTACTCTCAACTCGAACACACTGCGTGGCGCGCATGGCAATGTTTGGTAGTTGAGGCCGTTTCGGGCTAGTGCACGATGTTGACACGTTCTTAAAGAGTCTCGAACATCATCGAAGACTGAATCGCTCTGCGACATGTATTATTCTGCCAGCAATATGAACCGTAAAGCTAGCTGATGATGCCTCGCAAGTGTCAGTTCAGAGAGTGCATTTGGATTCACTGATTAGAGTTTCCGGGCGCGTCAACTGCTACGATTATTAGTCACGTAAGTGTATTCATGTTTGTTTTTTATCGCGGTAGGTGGCGCTGACCCCCCCCCATGAATGGTGAGATCCGGTGCCGACCTATACGTCTGCTTGCAGGATTTTTCCCTAACCTCGTAATGCCTCTAAATTAGTTGCCAAGTTTGTACCAAAATTTCAAACACGCACGTTGTTCTTTAAATTAATTTGAAGTAACTTAGGCACTAATCCGACAAAGAACAATTCAACAATAGTAGCTCGGCGACAAACAATCTTAGCGAATTGAGGCAAACGGCAGTTTATTGTCCAAACCTGCCACTAAGTGCCTCTTGTAGTCATAGCGCGCTCCCTCAGCCCGTTGGCTCGCTATTTCGGTAGTTTGGTTTCGCTCAGGACATCCTTCGTATATTAATCATGACGATCATGATGATAATCTTGAATTGACACAAATCATGTCGAAATGCAAGTGAGAACATACAATTAATTTCTTTGAAAGAGAATTCCAAAGTGAAGCCTTCCATGCGCGTCGAAGATAAACGGTTCAGAATCGCCAGATACCGAAGAGCTCCCGCAATCACTTACGACAACAGTCAGAATACACCAAAATTATATTCGATGTAAATAATATTTCTTTAGAGGTTCGTAGGATATTTTAAATTCCAGCTACATGAATACATCAGATTCATGGAAATATTCTTCAGTTGGCGGAATGATAAAAATACAGAGTACCACAGCTCTGACACACGTTAGTCCAGATTTGTGAAATTAATGCGAATCTACTCTACACATTACTCACTGACCCTTCCCCCTTCAACAGAGATTATCCAAAGCTTCTTTGTGACGAGTTTAGGACGGATAGGATGCTCCAGGACCTCTCCCGGCGTTGTAACTTCTACATTTATTATTTTGGGATTATTCTACTATAGGCAAAGACTATTTTGACCTTCCCAGAACTTTATGGACAGACTCAACAGGGTCAGGACAAGCTGGAAAATGCGAAAACTCACAGTTCCGGTGGAAATTACCAACATTTTATGTCCTGAGAAATAAAGGAAATCATCCGCATCACAGTGACGTGGGTGATTGTTGAAGATGACCATGCTTGGTAGTGAAGAATCCAAGAATTAAAATAACACTTTTAAATAAATGTCTGTTAATATAACACTTAATTCATAGGAAGGGCAGTCTCTCTGATTACATCATCCATTTCAAATCCATCGGCCACACCGTACACGCATCACTGTCATCCACATTTTACTACGGTGGCTACTTAAATTATTTTGCGGAGAGAAGTATTCCAAACGAACAAACAAGAATCAAAACAAAAAACAAAATCTAGGGATTCCAAGATTAAACTGATACTTTGATTCCACAACGTTTATTCACTAGCGCATCACGTGGCGTCGAATCTCAGATGTCAAGACCTACGCAATGATCACACGGTATAGTGAATCATACATGGCTGACGAAACAACCCGCCCAAATCCACAGAGTGAAAGATAACTCATTTCTGTGTATTACAACGTCTTGTCTGAAAGGCATTCGCAAGAACTATATATATATATATATATATATATATATATATATATATATATATATATTAGTGTGTGTGTGTGTGTGCGCAGAAGTTTTTTACGCCACGAATGTTAATAAAGTTTTCGTTCCATTCCGCAACATGTACATAGCAAATATTTAAAGGCAGATGTCCTCTACCTAAGAACGTTGTGTGACACGAGCTGTGTCGAAAGCAGTCACTAGAGTCACTAGTATCTGTACGCAGAGAACAGGCGGGATAACGATCAAATATTTATTATTTTGTAAAAATCGAAACTCATTGTTTATGGATTTTTCCCCAGTTCCTGGGTATCTAACGAAATGATGGATGCCTAGCATGGCCAGTGCACTTAATGGAATAGTCATTCATCGAATTCCTATTACAAAGTAAATTAGTGGTAGTGTTCCATTCGAGTTGGCTATTTTCACCCGCAAAACCCCGGCTGCGAGTCTTATTTGCTCTAAAACGTGACTGCTCAACAGCAGAGTCGTGGGGCGTCGAGGCGGGGCGAATGCTTGGTAATTTATGTAAGATTATCTCACGTCGCGACGGCCTGTCCCCATTTGCTGAATGCTTTCCCTAGGAAGCGTTCATTTACCTCCGCCGCGCCGGACGCGATTTCCTGGGTTACCTACCGTTATGCGTTAAGAACTCCGTCGGCTCGCCGCAAAGTCCTTCCTGTCACGACGAGTGCGTCACAAAGGATGAACTTCGCAGCAATTCCGCCCCTACGCGTTGCGCCTCCTCCACCAAAACAATCACGAAATAACTCGTTTCATTCAGGAGCAATCACGTTTTAGATCTTTGTTTAGCAATTTTTATGAGTACCAATAAAAATGCTATTAGGAAAAAAGTAGTGTTGAAGAGTTCACTCAATAACCCTGTCACGCGTGCCAATATGTATACTGTACAATTTCTTTGTGGTCTACTGCAGCGTTTCTGTACCTCGGACATTCCAGCGTACTCTAATGTTCCCAATAATTAAAGCTCAGAATAAATTATAAATAATACTAGTTACAAAATGGCAATTACGATTAATTACAATAATATATATCTTGACATACAATAATTACACTACTTATATCTTCAAATCACACGCGAAAATAATTTTATAATTTATTCGTCAACTCATCTTTCGAAAACCAAAGAAAGGAAAATATCAAATAAACAAATTGGCATGACATACTTTAACTATAATTCCTAATTCTTATTTCGAAGAACACAGGAATTATCTCCCTTATGGGTTATCCCTCATATTTTCTCCATTTACACGCAAAAGAACTTCACGCAGCAATCAGAATGACGTTCTCAGAACAACGAAATGCACCATCGAATGAAATGGGTCGCCTTTGGGAGACAACAAAGGCATTTACATATTCAACTGAACGTACGAGTACCCACTTCGCAATTACGATTAGCTGTGTCTGCGCCTATGAACCTACCTAGCAGTTCCATTACGACGTCACGTGAGCGTACGGTACCGACGTGACTTTCAGGGACTCGTTAATCGCTCACCCGCACTGAAATGATGTCACAGTGACTCATTTCGCGAGAAAAAAGCTCGTTGGGAAGACGTAAAATGCAGAGAACCGCAACATGCAACGATGAACAACCGACTCGCAGGGAAATCGAAACCTCCGGCCGCTCGCACCTCGCGTACAGGACAATGGCAATTATACATGCATTGACGTCGGGCGGTGGGAAACAACATTGTTCTCAGACGATCAAGGAGAGGAATATCACCTTTCGAAAATGAGTGCCGTGAGTATTCATACGGCGTAAGCACTTCAAATC